>BSBN01001243.1:132500-732500 GCA_027924645.1 Cunninghamia lanceolata | reverse complement strand
AACAATCATGGAAAGGGCCAGAAGTATGCTGAGTGATGCACAGTTGGATAAATGCTTTTGGACAGAGGCTGTGTGTACTGCTTGCTACTTGTTAAACAGATCTCCTTGGAAGGCTCTTGATTCGACACCTTATGAAGTGAGGATAGGTAAGAAACCTTCTGTTTCATATTTAAGGGTTTTTGGCTATGAGGCTTTTGTTCATTGCCTAAGGAAAAGCGATCTAAGTTGGATCCAAAAACTAAAAATTGTACATTCATTGGATATGGTGATAATTTCAAAGGTTATAAGCTTTAGAATCCACTAACCGGTAAGATTATCTATTCTAGAGATGTTATTTTTAGGGAACTTTGAACCTGAGTAGCCAAAAGAAAAAGATGAAAAGGTAAAGAGAGTGCACTTTGAGTTAGAGCAGCAAGATGCACTTCAGAACGAACAAAATGATGGATTGGGGGTGAAGAAGAAGAAGAAAATTTGAGTAGTTCTGATGAAGATGAGTCTATTGTTACAGAAGAATTTGGTACAAATGATCATGCAGAAGAACAAGTTGAGACCCTTACTCCACCCTTGAGGAGATCCACAAGACAATGGAATCCAGTTGATAGGTATAGGCCACCAGATTTCCGTTGTGTATTTGCTTTATTGAGTACTAACAATGAGCCTAGATCCTACAAGGAAGCTATTCTTTTAGATGATAGTGATTCTTGGTAGTTAGCCATGCAGGAGGAGATGATGGCTTTAGACTCTTGTAACACTTGGAATCTTGTCTGTTTGCCCAAAGGAAGAAAGGCTATAGGTTGTAAGTGGGCCTTCAAGAAGAAGTTTGGAGTAGACTGATCATTGGAGAAGTACAAGGCTAGATGGTAGCCAAGGGCTACTCCTAGAGAGAGGGAGTTGATTTCGGTGAAATATTCTCTCATGTTGCTAAATTAACTTATATTAGATTTCTTTTATCCATTATTGCAACTTATGATTGGGAGATTGAGCAAATGGATGCTAAGACTGCGTTCTTGCATGGAGATCTTGAGGAAAAAATTTATATGCAACAACCTACAGGTTTTGAGGTAAAATAGAAATAAAAATGGGTTTGCAGATTAAAGAGGTCTCTCTATGGTTTAAAATAGTCTCCTAGAATGTGGTATCAAAAGTTTGATTCAATTGTGTTGAAATTGGGTTTTGTTAGAAGCGAGGAGGATCACTGTGTTTACATTTATTGTGTTGATGATTCTATATTGGTTATTGCATTGTATGTTGATGACATGTTAATTTTCAGCAATACTAAGGGTATGATCAATGAGCTTAAATCCTATTGGTTAACAGATTTGTCACCTAACTCTATATACTCATGCCCAAACAAGTGACAAATGTAATCAACAGTTGAGTCCGACGTATTGGTATTTTACACCGGCTCTCTGCATTGTTTAACAAGGCGCAGCTACCTTCTACAGATATTATGAGGGATATAAATTTGAGGTTGCTTTTAACCAGAAAGCAAGATAAAGGAGGAGCTTTTAACCAGAAAGCTATAAAGATGAATCTACAACTCTAACACCAACACAAGAAGTTCATAGACTTCAAATCACAAAAGAATATTGAAAATACTATACATACACAGGAAATCACCACCTTGAGATAAAATACCAACAGATAGATTACTCAAAGCACTGAGAAAAATTCAATAATGCCCAACCACCAGAATACATGAATACCATTAACATCAGCAGAACAACATTCAACTTAGGAAGAACATAAATTCAAATAATCACAGCACAAAGTCCATGATCATCCAAAACTCCACTGTATTAACTGTATTTCATATATCATAAAAGTTGGAAAACAAAATTTAACTATCACCCTTCTCAGAAAACAATTTTTTTACCAAAAGAAAAGTCCTGAACTTTGACCAGCTATTCAGAATATATAGCTGAGCCAAACCATAACTATCTAGAAAAATCATAACTTCTTGAAATAGCCGGTTAAAAGATTGTTTAAATGATCATAATAATAAGGGGCCCTCCAGAGCTAATAGTTTTAGAGCAAATAAAATATAACTTTGCAAATATGAAATTTTAAATCAATTCAAGATCTACAAGTTTGTGTCGCCATCGTCCACCTCGTCCATTTCTTCATCTTCCCTTGACTGCTCGCGTTCTTTATTGACACTTTGCACCACTTGAGGTACCTGTGCTCACAATCTGGCTTTATATGCTCTGTATTTGTTGATAACAGGTGTTAATATCATGCTAGGTGGAGATCCAGTCATGCTGATTCAACACTTCCTTTTCATGATAGCCCTGTCAGAGTCAGTCACCTTTTGATGTATCTCCTCGATGCCATTTTTGCAAGTGATAATGTAATATGCTATCTTAGAAAGTCTGCCCAACGACTCCCTTGTAATCGTATTGTAGTTTACTATATCCTCTGCTACCACTTTCTTGAAATTCTGCTTGATTATCTTTGTTGCAAGTATGAGGATAACCAGTGTTGTCATTGATGTCAACATACTCATATTGCATTGATGAGAAGGATTGGATGAGCTGTGTGTTGAGGATATTGAGAGAATAAGTCTCAATCAGGAACAGTGATGATAGGAAGGCAAAAGTCCTCAATAGGTTCAGGATCAGAGGATGCGGTTTAAAGGGTTTGTAGATATGAGTCTTGAGATGTTCCACTCAAGATTTCAGAGGTCCGCATGAAGATCTGAAGAAGTTATGGTTGCTCAAGTAGAACCGGTTCTGGCAGGTGTTCAGTGGTGACAGAGTATCACAAATTGGTCCGGTGAGCTCCGGAATTGCATTATCTCATTCTGCTGATTGGAGAGAGTGTTGAAGAAGTCCGTGTGGGGTGACAACTAGATTTGTTCATGGTTTGGAGGTCCGAAAGTATCTTTTCTATTATGATAGTGATGACAGACTGTGTTCTTGAAGTTCTGGATGAAGAAGAGAAGAATTCCAGTAAGATGATAAAGTGCGGATGTTCTTGTTGACTCAGGAAAGGTTTTGGTGATCTTTGGATTGTGTACAATTCTTATTGGTGGTCCGCATTAAAGTTTGAGTTTGCATTTGAAGAATAACCACGGATATTAGTGTTCTTCCTAAGACAGGCCGACCGGATGTATTACACGTCTTGCGAATGATCTTGTAGGTGTTTGCCGACTTAGATGATTGTTCCTAAGTCGATGCCTTGTATAAATAAGGGATTGTGAGTTCATTTTGTAGGGTGTCTAAGTGTGGATGAGTGTGGCATAGAGAAAAAGAGCGAAAGGCAGAGCAGGAGTTTTTGGGCTTAAATGGAACTGATCCAGACATGGTAAAGATGTCAATCTCCAGTTCAATTTTGTAATACTTGTTACTTTGTAGACAGTGTGTCTCTTGTAGGTAGTGTGCCTCTTATGAGCAGTTTGCTCAGGCAGTAAGCCCTAATTGGCATGTGCCATCTATTTTTCTTATTCTTCTAATAGAGAATAATCCTTGGGTTAATCACCTCATGGTTTTTCCCTTGATCGGGTTTTCCACGTCAAAATCTTGGTGTATCATGTGTTGATGTGTTTCTGCTCTGGTGTTTATGCTTTATGCTTTCATGAGTGGTTAATTGATATGCTATTGAATAACAAGAGGATTTAAGTATTTGAATTAAGAGCAAGTTTTTGTACAACTGATTCACCCCCCTCTCAGTTGTGTGCCCTAGATCTAACAATTGGTATCAGAGCCAAGTTCCTCTAAAAGGAGCTTAACCACTTGAGGAGATCCAGGATGTTATCATACAAGAAGGATAGTCCGAAGTTTGATGGAACCAACTTCTCTCTTTGGAAAGGTCGCATGAAATGTCACTTGGAGTGCATGGGAAAAGCATACTTGTCCATGCTCACAAAAGCATATGTACCTCCATAGGGTGGTCCGACAACTCTAAATGAAATCACAGATGCTGAAAACAATTTGCAAACTAAAGAGGCTCTTCTAAGTGCATTAACTAACTCAGAGCTCTCAAATGTTATTGACCTATCGACTGCCTATGAGATCTGGATTAAACTGAAACTTTTGCATGAAGGAGATGAGTATGTTAAAAGTGCAAGGTTGCAGAGTCTCAAAGGGAAATTTGAAAGATTGAAGATGAGAGATGATGAAAATATTACTACCTTTATGCCAAGAGTAAATGAGCTAGTGTGTGGAATTAGGAATGCTGGTGGAGTTTTGGATGAAAATGAGATTGTTGGCAAAATTCTCAGATCCCTTCCTGCTGCCTACAAAATTAAGGTTGCTACCATTGATGAATTCAAAGCCCATATAACTGTCACAAGAGACCAATTGGCTGGCAAACTGGCTGCATTTGAAATGACCGAGTTTGGAGATGATCCCCCCAAGACTGAATCTGCATTCAAAGCCAGTGCCTCTGTAAAAGGTAAACAAAGTTTTGATCCGGGAGAAAACTCTTCAAGGAAGCTGTCATGGTATGATCAAGCAAGAAGAGACATGGAAGTAGAAGAAGCAGAAACAGCTCAACTTGAAGCCCTCATTGCAAAGAGACTGCCAAGAGGATCCGGTAAGTATGAAGGAAAATTACCCTTTAAGTGCTTCAACTGCAATAAGATTGGTCATTTTGCCTCAAGATGTCTGAAAAGATCTACAAGGTCAAATTCTAACAGACAAAGGTTCCAAAAGAATTGTTATTATGTTCATGAAGAAGATGATAATGAAGGAGTAACCGATGATGAATCAGAGATAGGAAACAAATCCGGAAATGAATGGGTGTTTATTGCCATCAAGGAAGAAGATCCAATATCCTCTGAATCTGTCAATCACAAGGTTGTAGAAAGAGCCTTGGCTGCCCAAGTTGAAGAGAAGGATGATTGGGTTATTGACAGTGGATGCTCTCACCATATGACAGGTGACAAGAACAAGTTCTTAGATTTTGAAAGGCATGAAGGAGGAATGGTAAAATTTGGTGATAATTCTGCTGGCAGAATTAGAGGAAGAGGAACTATTTCTTTTAATGGAAGAAACAAAACTGGTAATGTACTGTATGTTGAAGGTTTGAAGCATAATCTTCTAAGTGTTGGACAGTTGGTGGACAAAGGCTATTATCTCCGATTCAAGGATGGAAAATGCAAAATCTTTGAAAGATCTAGAATAGAGATTGCATCTGGTACTCAAACAAAAGGTAACATCTTCCACTTGGCTGGTGCTGGTAAAAGTTGTCTATTTGTTCAAATAGATCAGAGTTGGTTATGGCATAGAAGGATGTGTCATGTAAACTTTGATAACATCATCAAGATAAGTAACACTTAGGCTGTAAGAGATCTTCCAAAGTTGGTAAAACCTACAAATAGTTTGTGCAAAGAATGTCAGCTAGGTAAATAGAGCAGAGTCTCATTCAAAAGCAAGGATCAGTCCTCTACCAGATTATTAGAATTAGTTCATACTGATCTATGTGGTCCGACAAGAATCAAGAGTATGCAAGGTGATAAATATTTCATGTTACTGATTGATGACCATTCCCGGATGATGTGGGTTACCTTTCTGAAAGAGAAATCAGAAGCTTTTGAGAAGTTCAAAATCTTCAAGGCTATGGTAGAGAATCAAACCGAATTAAAACTGAAATGTCTAAGGTCTGATAGAGGTGGTGAATTCACATCTGGTGAATTCATAGACTTTTGTGAGAAACATGGTATAAAGAGACAGTTATCTGCTCCTAGGACTCCACAGCAAAATGGAGTAGTTGAGAGAAAGAACTAGACCATCCAGGAAGCATCCAGGACAATGATGATGGAAGCAAATGTTCCCTAGATGTTTTGGAGAGAAGCTGTCAGCACTGCAGTCTACACTCTCAATTGAGTTCAAATCAGAAGCAATACCGGTAAGACTCCTTATGAACTTTGGTTTGGCATCACTCCTACTATGAGATATTTCAAAGTATTTGGTAGCAAATGTTATATTAAAAGAGATGAAGACCTAAGAAAGTTTGATGCTAGAAGTGATGAAGGAATTTTCTTGGGTTACTCCACTCAAAGCAAAGCATACTGGTGTTACAATAAGAGACTGAGAAAGATGATAGAAAGTACAAATGTGAAGGTTGATGAAGGAATTGAGAAGCCCTCAAGGTTTTATGAGTATGATGAAGATGATCAAGATGGTGTTCTGGTTCAAGGAGCTCAATCCTCTCCTAAAAATCAGATTCAGACTGATCCGAAAAATCAGGAAGAAGAGATAGGTCTGAATGAGCCTGATCAAGAAGTAGAAGTACAAGAAACTCCCAAAGTTCCAAGGTATGTAAGACTGAACCACTCTGAAGATCAAATCATAGGTGACAAAAGCAAAGGTGTGCAAAACAAAAGGAAAATTGCTCAAACTGATTTCAAAAATTGAACCTAAGACAATAAATGAAGCCTGCAATGATGAAAATTGGACCAAAGCAATGGAGGAAGAGTTGATGCAGATTGAGAAAAATCACACTTGGGATCTTGTTTCTAGACCTAGTAACAAGAGTGTGATTGGAACCAAATGGGTCTTCCGAAACAAACTAAATGAACTTGGTGAAGTAATCAGAAATAAAGCCAGATTAGTCTGCAAAGGTTACTCTCAAATAGAAGGGATTGATTTTGAGGAAACCTTTGCTCCGGTGGCAAGAATTGAAGCAGTCAGACTATTTCTTGCATTTGCTGCCTTCAAAGATTTCAAAGTGTATTAGATGGATGTCAAATCTGCTTTCTTGAATGGTGACTTAGAAGAAGAAGTGTACATTGAACAACCGGATGGATTTTAGTTATCTGAGCATGGTGATATGGTCTACAAATTAAAGTAGGCACTGTATGGTCTAAAATAAGCTCCAAGCGCATGGTATGAAAGGCTGGACAAACATCTTTTGAAGATTGGTTTCAACAAAGGTACTGCTGATAGTAACCTATATTTCAAAATTGATCATGAAAACATCTTGATTGTTGAAGTATTTGTTGATGATATCATCTTTGGAGGAAGAGACAGCATGTGTAAAATCTTTGCAAACCAAATGAAAAGTGAGTTTGAAATGTCAATGCTCGGTGAAATTAATTTCTTCTTGGGTCTACAAATTACTCAGACAGAGAAAGGAATCTTTATCTCTCAAACCAAATATGTGAAAGAACTATTGAAGAAATTTGGAATGGAAGATTCAAAGCCAATGAACACTCCTATGGCTACTGGATGTAAGTTGAGCAAAGATGATGACTCTCCTAAGACAGATCAGACCAAGTACAGATCAATGATTGGAGGATTATTGTATCTCACTCAAACTAGACCAGATATAATGCAGACTGTTGGTCTTGTGGCGAGATTCCAGGCTAATCCCAGAGAATCTCATGTCATGGCAATCAAAAGAATTTTTAGGTACTTAAAAGGAACAATTGAGTATGGCCTATGATATCCTAGAGATCATGACTTTTCTCTTCATGCATATACAGATGCAGATTGGGCAGGAGATGTGGATGATAGGAAGAGTACAAGTGGAGGAGCATTCTTTTTGGGAAAAAGATTGGTTTCTTGGCTAAGCAAGAAACAAGAGGCAATATCCCTGTCTACAACTGAAGCAGAATACATTGCAGCAGCAGGAAGTTGCACTCAACTTTTGTGGGTGAAGCAAATGCTAAGAGATATTCAAGTAGAATATGAAGAGCCTATCACAATTTTCTATGATAATTCAAGTGCAATAAATATTTCTAAGAATCCGGTATTGCATTCTAAGACTAAGCATATCTCTATCAAATTTCACTTTCTGAGAGAGCAAATGAACAAGGGTGAAGTCAGACTGGAGTATGTGTCCTCCAAGGATCAGCTTGCAGATATTTTTACTAAACCTCTTCCCAAGGACTCTTTTGAGTTTCTCAGGGAGAAGTTAGGGGTCATGGCCCCTCTGGTGATGAACTAGGATGCACTGATGTGCATCAGTCTGGTGGATATCACAGTCATATCTTGTGATACGGATTGATGATGGGGAGCTACTACTCAGGGGGAGCAGCTGGTATGATTCTAATGTGTTAGAATTGCAAGTATGAGCCCTTTGCCATTGATGTCAAAGGGGGAGAGAAGACATGTAAAAAACAAGTGGTTGATGATCAAAGGGGGAGCAGTAAAGAAAGAGAAGACATGTGAAGAGTTGTTGCTGATAGGGGGAGCTGTGACAGAAAGGAGAAGTTCTTGTCTTGATGGTTTTTCACATCATATGTTGCCATCAATGACAAAGGGGGAGATTGTTGCAAGTATGAGGATAACCAGTGTTGTCATTGATGTCAATATACTCATATTGCATTGATGAGAAGGATTGGATGAGCTGTGTGCTGAGGATATTGAGAGAATAAGTCTCAATCAGGAACAGTGATGATAAGAAGGCAAAAGTCCTCAATAGGTTGAGGATCAGACGATGCGGTTTAAAGGGTTTGTAGATATGAGTCTTGAGATGTTCCAGTCAAGATTTCAGAGGTCCGCATGAAGATCTGAAGAATTTATGGTTGCTCAAATAGAACTAGTTTCGGCAGGTGTTCAGTGGTGACAGAGTATCACAAATTGGTCCGGTGAGCTCCGGAATTGCATTATCTCATTCTGCGGATTGGAGAGAGTGTTGAAGAAGTCTGTGTGGGGTGACAAGCAGATTTGTTCATGGTTTGGAGGTCCGGAAGTATCTTTTCCATTATGACAGTGATGACAGACTGTGTTCTTGAAGTTCCAGATGAAGAGGAGAAGAATTCCAGTAAGATGATAAAGTGCGGATGTTCTTGTTGACTCAGGAAAGGTTTTGGTGATCTTTGGATCATGTACAATTCTTATTGGCAGTCCACATTAAAGTTTGAGTTTGCATTTGAAGAATAACCACGGATATTGGTGTTCTTCCTAAGACAGGCCGACCGAATGTATTACACATCTTGCGAATGATCTTGTAGGTGTTTGCCGACTTAGATGATTGTTCCTAAGTCGATGCCTTGTATAAATAAGGGATTGTGATAATTTTGTAGGGTGTTTAAGTGTGGATGAGTGTGGCATAGCGAAAAAGAGCGAAAGACAAAACAGGAGTTTTCGGGCTTAAATGGAACTGATCCAGACATGGTAAAGATGTCAATCTCCAGTTCAAGTTTGTAATACTTGTTACTTTGTAGATAGTGTGTCTCTTGT
The DNA here is from genome assembly GCA_027924645.1 of Cunninghamia lanceolata. Lineage (NCBI taxonomy): Eukaryota > Viridiplantae > Streptophyta > Pinopsida > Cupressales > Cupressaceae > Cunninghamia > Cunninghamia lanceolata. The sequence goes on along the minus strand of BSBN01001243.1, from coordinate 723,369 downwards.
AGGCAGTGTGCCTCTTGTGAGCAGTGTGCTCGGGTAGTGAGCCCTAATTGGCATGTGCCATCTATTTTTCTTATTCTTCTAACAGAGAATAATCCTTGGGTTAATCACCTCGTGGTTTTTCCCTTGACCGAGTTTTCCACGTCAAAATCTTGGTGTATCATTTGTTGATGTGTTTCTGCTCTGGTGTTTATGCTTTATGCTTTCATGAGTGATTAATTGATATGCTATTGAATAACAAGAGGATTTAAGTATTTAAATTAAGAGCAAGTTTTTGTACAACTGATTCACCCCCCCTCTCAGTTGTGTGCCCTAGATCTAACAATCTTGATGTCCAACAGCTTTTCATCATCAGACCCGCTGGCTTCTACATCCAAAGCAACAAAATCTCTTTTAATTCTCATCATTTCTTTGTAATAAATTGCCACTGCCTTTCCTATTTCTTCTCCGGTCGCTACAACTATGCAAATCTTCCATTCCAATGCATCAGCCCATACAGCAGTATCCAATTCTTTAGGGTCAGCTATGGCTTCTTCAACCATTAGGATACCAGGGTCCATGTTAACAATTTCTCGCACTTCCTTAGAGACTAAGTTCAAACTGTGGTGATCACTTCAGACCTTCTCAAATTCTACTATTAAAACTTCTCTTTTAGCATGAATAGAATCAAACAATTTCACTACTTCCTCAATAAATATAAGACCATCAAATATGATCTTCTCAGTCCATTGATCCATAGCTTGCCTCAGAGATAAAGAAGTTCTAATTTGTTGAAGCAGATTTGGTTCAAGAGTGGGAATTTTGGTAGTGGAGAAAGTTCTAACAGAGGAGAAATTATCTCAGCAATTGAATTGGTGAAGGAGGACAGAGAACTTACATGCGCTACCAACTTCAAATTTTCATCCTATAAATCTTTCACTCTTTTAGAAATGTTACCCACTGAATAGTGCATGTGGTATAGATCACCCTTGGTGGTCGATGGTCCTAGATCCACTCGGCTTACTCTGAAATCAGCTTCAGTTATTTCATCTTCACTCTTCTCGACTAGTGGGTCTGCAATCTCCAAGAATTGATTTCCCAAGGTGGCATCAGTTACCATCTTGGACATCCTTTCTACAGGTTTTGGTTTTGGTACCATCTGCAACAAACTGGCAACAATATCGATGCCATCATTAGATGGAACAGTGTATCTCTTCTTCTTTTGAACTACCTTCTTTAACTAGTTTGGAGATGAGACTGGTGCATTGGCAGCATTAGTAGTAGCCACTATTGGTGCAGGATGAGGGTTTTTCCTAGGCATCTCTTTTTGTTGTGGGGAATTAGGTGGACGGAGTAATGAATGCAAAAAATTATCTCCCAATTGTGAGAAGATAAAAGAATTAGAATCACTTGCTTGATTGTTTGATGAGGGCACATGGTCAACCTTAGATGATAAGGTTGCCAATCTGGTATTCCTTTTTGTGACTTGAACATCTTGTTCACAGGTGGTCTTCAACTTGCCAAGTTCCTCAGGTGGACCTTCACCGTCACCGTTTGGTTGCGAACCAATTCTTTGCAGAGCTGGATCCAAACTGGATGCCCTTCTATGTGAGGTGGCAGTTTGGGACCTGACTTGATTTTGAGAGGCCAAGTCCTTAGGTGTCGATGAGCCAGCGCATTCCCTATCCTTTGCTTGCAACCATTTTCTAGTTCTCCTTAAAACATGAAATGACAGTAACATAACATCTGTGACTTCTTTCACCGACCATTTTATTGGGGGCAGGGGTTCCCTAGACACTGTATCATATTCTTCACTCAAAAGATCTGAAAAATCATCAATTATATCTGGGACCTGAATATTCAGCATGAAAGCATGGACCTGATCAACAGTCAACCTCATACACTTCCTTTTCTAAACTTCTCTTTCGTCAACACAATCCTCCCAAAAATCTTCAGGCTGAGGAATGTGTAAGTAGGAACCCCCTCCGTGCATATGTTCATTTATAAATTTTTTACTGTCAAATGATACACAAGGAGACAAACTATGAAGACTAAACTCAAACAACAACTTGTCTACATTCCGAGCACCTTCATTATTTTTTCAAGATTAGAAGGACAAAGATACAGGAAAAGAATACCCTTTCTTTTTCATTACCTGATATTTGACATTGACCATAGCCATTTGGTAACAAACTTCAAGTAATACTAAATAGTCGGAGGGATACCGAGGCAATTTTAATGGGGCATTTTCATAACCTCCAATCCTTAAATACGAGAAGCGGTCAAACTAATCATAGACACTCCTGAATCTTGTGACCAATGAAAATGCTTCTACAAAAAATCTCTTCTCTATTGAGCCATCAATTCTTTTAGCTAACAACATAGAAAATGCATCATTCACATGATAGAAATCCTTCATACCTTCATTTCTTTGCAGTTGAGGAAAAAATTGATACACAGGAGTGCTCGCTGAATAACTCTTCTGGGTCCTCAAACTAGGCCAAGCAGCCTCTTTCCGAGCCAAGATGTAGACCAGCTGAGAACACATATGGAAGCTTGATCTTCATGTAAAATTCATTAGATGCTCATGTAGACAACCACTGATGATTCTTGGCCAGTCAATTTGGTGATCTCCACAAATCAATAGGATAAACTTGCACATCCAGAATTCGAAAACATCTGACTTAGGACTGCCAATCACTCTGTTCAGCAGGGTTATCATATCTGAGATTTCCTCCTTGAAATGGCTTCTTTTCAAATTAGCAAGCAACCGAGACTTCCCGGTCTTTTCTTCTTCCAGCCAATGTTTAGCGACACATGTACAACACCAGTCTTTCTTTTCATTGTAGTAATTCGAGGCTGAGGACACAGAAACATCAACATTATCTTCGTATTCTTCCAAGTCTAGAGCCAGAGCAACAGATTCGGAATCAACTTTGGCTACCACAATACCATTGGGAGTTTTTATCTCCTGAGAGTCTGGAAAATAACCATTGGCACATGCAACCATTAACTCGGGACAAGGCATGACAAGTGGAAAACCACCAGCTTTATGCAGACCGCTACTAACAATTTTCTTTGCTAAAGGAGTTTTTTTCTTAGATTGTATTCTTCCCTAAAAATAATCTAAATCAACATGGCCCAAATTCGTATCCTTCACCCCAGCCAGACCATTCTCTATAGTAGAGGCTACAGGGGCTCCTTGGAACTTAAATTTCATTCTTGTATGCTCCAAAAACCAGTAAATGAGAGATTCAGAGATATGTGCGAATAGCAGAGAACAAGGCAAAACACTCCCAGAGAATTCCTTATGTAGATACATGGGAAATAGAAATATCTAACTCCTCCAAGAAGATATGAAGCCTTTGTAGAGAGGGAAAAGTTACCATCTTTACTAACTTGCAAGAGTAAAATTGAGTTGAAATTCTACATGCAGCGAGCTATCCGTTTGTTCCTCTACAACACATTCTTTTGGCTCATAATACCACCTTATGCAGGCCTTTAATTCAAGTCACTTCTCATGAACTCCCTTGAGAAAGACATCAAATATTGGTGGTGAATTTACCATTAAAAATCATAAATGCATGCCTCAACTTTCCCTCCGAATAATGTGCCACTATGTCCGCACGTACCTCAAATTGAATGCATAATGACAAGTGTCATTCTCTCGTACAACATGTCAGTGCAACCAATACTACTTAGGAAAGTATGCCACACGAAGTCGGCAAGTCAGGTAGAATATGAGATTTTGAACTAGGAGTCGAAGATTCAAAACTTCAAAGAATCCCTGACCTCCCGACTACAAAGGAAAGACTTCTTACATAGACTTAACAAAGACTCAAAGTACTAGAAATTCAAGGTGAGTCAGCAGGTCGGGTGGTTCAAGAACTTGTGAACCTGCCGACTTGACCTCAAGAATACAAAGGATTGCCGACAGACGAAAATGACTAAGTAAAACTGACCCGAAGGAAGAAATAGATGAATAAGGCCGATGGAAATTACAAGAGAAAAATAAAGAAAGAACTTAGGGCAACAACTGGCTCTAATTGGGGATAAGGACTCAAGAGGACGCAGAGAACCTAGACAAAACATGGTGAACAAGCCTTATTCCAAGGGTGATAGAGTCACACCAAAAATGAAACGACACACAACAAAAATGAGAAAACAAGGAAAGAAACTATGGTATAGGACCGGACTCAGAAACCCTACCAATTGCATAATTTCAAATCTTTCCCATTATAGGCAAGAGATAATCGTGTTCCATCAAGATATGCCAAAAGAAAAACATTTTCTCCCACAACTTCTCTGATTTTAAAGGGGCCTTTCCATATAGAATCAAATTTCTTGTGTGCACCTTTTGGTTCTCTTCTCCTATCCCATAAGAGTATAGAATCTCCCACAACGAAGGTCCTTTGCTTAGCCCTTTTGTCAAAAATCTTCTTTATAGTCTATTGATGCCTAGCAATCCTATCCACAACAATTTCTCTTTGCTCCTCTAGCTGATGTAAGTACAAAATCCTCTTTTCCAAGGCAGACTGAAACTGTTTGTCTTTAATTGCCTTTTACAGATTTAATGCAGACAGTTCCAAGGGAATAGGAATTGCGTTGTCAATGCCATAAATAAGATGAAAAGGAGACATACCAATTGCTCTTTTATATGTTATCCTATCAGCCCGAAGAGCATCATATAAATGCTTATGCCATCCTTTCTGATTTTCTTCAACTAGCTTTTTAACGATAGAGATGAGGTTTTTGTTGCTAGACTCCACCTAGCCATTACCTTGTGGGTAATAATTAGATGAATGGGATAAGCTGATACCAAAGTCATAACATAAGAGAGTAATTTTTGTAGAGGAAAAACTTGAAGCATTATCAGCCACCAGCTTCTTAGGCACACCAAATCTAACTATAATATTTTCCTTGAGAAAAGCACAAACCACCTCAGAGGTAGTACTCTTTACTGGTATAACTTCTACCCATTTGGTAAAATAATCCATTGCAGTCAAGATATGAGTATGTCCAACACTTGAGTTAGTATTGATTGGTCCAATGAAGTCTAAACCCCATTGTTGAAAAGGTTCATCTATGATTATTGGCCTCAAAGGCAAGGTGGCTAATTGTGGTCTACTTGTAAATCTTGAAGACTTTTCACACTTTGATACCCATTCATAAGAATCTTTAAACATCCTAGGCCAATAGAAACATTGTCTCAATATCTTGAAAGTTGTTACTCACGCAGAATAGTGTCCTCCACAAGATTCATTATGGAAAGCTTCCAGTAACTTCCTTTGTTGATCCTTGTCTACACACCTTAGGAAAGTTCCATCAACTCCTCTTTTATACAAATTACCTTACCAAATAACATATTTGTGTGCTTTGAGTTTCAGATTTCTCCTCTCCTTTGCTGAAAGGTGGGATGGACAGTCACCATAGGTTAAGAAGTAAGAAACATTAGAGAACCACTCATCAGTATTGCTAGTGAAAAGAACCAAAGGTATTTCCTCTTTACCTTCCTCCTTACTTTCAGCAATCATCTTACACAATCCTTTACCCTAGACCAGGTTAGTAGGTTTGATCTCAACATCATATTCTTGCACTTTAGCAATCCAAGCTCCCTATTGTTACACCCAATTTCTTGCTGAGTTAGTATACTTGTCACCGCAGATTCTGGAACATATACCACAGTATGCAAATGCAGGATGTAAAACCTGAAGCCTTCAGTGCCTTCACCACTGCATATGCATGTTTCTCTAGAGTAGAGTATTTAAGCTCATAGTTCTTCAATGGAACACTCATGAAAGTGATGGGAGCTTCGATTTCATTCTTCTATAATAAGATGATTGATAAAGTATGCTCAGAGGCGTAACAATAGATAATAAAATCTTTCTGAAAATTAGGGTGCACAAGTGTGGGTGCATTAGCAATGGCCCTTTTTATGTCTTTGAATGCCTTCTTCCCTTTAGGATTCCACCTAAAGATAGGATTACTCTTCATCATTTCTACAATGTGTTCCAGTCAACTCAGCGAAATCAAGAACAAATCTTCTCATAAAATTTACCTACCTGAAAAAGGAGTTCGTTTTGTTCTTAGTCGCAGGTAGACTTAATTGTTGAATCGCCTTGACCCTCTCTAGATCAATTTTTATCCCATCCTTTGAGACAATATGACCCAATAACTTTCCTTTAGTGACTGCAAAGATTGACCTCTTAGGATTCAGGGAAATACCATTCTCTCTGCATCGTTGTAGAACCACTTCTAAGTCACGCAAGTGATTAGATCTTTTCTTGGAGAAAACTATCAGGTCATCAAGATACACTACAATGATTTTATTTTTTAAATCACCAAAAGTTAGGTCCATTGCTCTCTGAAATGTGGCCCCAACATTAATGAGATCAAAAGGCATCCTATTATATGCAAATACACCAATGGGGGTAGTGAAAGCTGTCTTATGCTGATCTTCTTGGGCCACCTCAATTTGGTTATATCCTGAAAACCCATCAAGCATGGACATCATCTCTGAGCCAGACACAATTTGTAAAATATGATCCATAACTGGCAAGGGATAATTGTCCTTTAGGGAAGCTTGATTCAAATTTCTGAAATCAACACAAATCTGAATCTCCCCATTTTTCTTCCTAACAGGTACAATATTTGCCACCCAGGTAGAGTGGTGAATAGGGTAGATAATTTTATCCTTCAGCATTTTGTTAATTTCATTGAAAATGGCTTCAGCTATGTTTGGATTATAAGTCCTCTGTTTTTGCCTGAAAGGTATGGTGCGAGGCTTCAAAGGAATATGATGCTGCATTTCTCCATTCTTGAACCTCTTAAGATCAACATAACACCAAGCAAAGACATCTTTGTATCTAGTAAGCAGAGAAACCAAACGTTCTTTTTCTTCTTTAGAACAACATCTACCAATACACACAATATTTGGATCATCCTTGGTACCAATATTCACCCTATCATAATCAGCTGAAGTTGTTATTGAAACTTTATTCTTCTTTTTAAGGTACTGATTGTGTCTATTAAAAAGATCTTCAAGAGAGACCAGCCCTTTAGGGATCTTATTTCCTTTCAGTTGAATGACTTCTGAGCTTGAACTACTAGGGAACTTCATTTCTTCCTCTAGGACATCATTACTGCCTTCAAAAACTATACTGGCAAAAGATTCAGCCTTTTCAAGAAATGAAATAATTTGCTGATCAGAGTTGAAAACTTGCCAATGATTAACATTGTCAGGGACGTTGGGTCTATACACCACTTCAATCCTATATGGTTTGTCTTTGAAATTTGGATGCGACAGGAGGAGGGATGATGAAACAACTAAAGAGTCAGCCCTAGAATTTTGTTCTCTGGGTACTGCCTCTATGGAAAAAGCATCAAATTCTTCAACACAATCCCATACCCTATTACGATAATGTCTCAATCTACCATTTTTGACTGTGTACAATTTTCTCATCTGCTTAACAATTAGTTCAGCATCTCCTTTAACTTTCAGCTGTTTTATACCACTTTCTTTGCCAATTCGAGGCCTAATAATAAGGCTTCGTATTCGGCTATGTTATTTGTGTTTTCAAACTCCAATTTGAAAGCAAAAGGGAAAGAGTAACCATCAGGTGAAATCAAGACAACCCCTGCCCCAAATCCTATGGTAGAATAACTCCCACCAAACTCCAGAGTCCATAACTCATCAACCAAATTAGGATTAATTAAATTCATATTCTCATCTTCAATAGATGTACACATGTAAGTGCCTAGTCTAGTTTCCACAAATAGAATGTCCGCTCTAGGATCTCCAGAATTTAGCACAGTGAACTTGGCTTTAGGTTCAGGGTTAAGGAAAACTTTCTTCCCATCAACAGGTATTAGGGCATGTGACCAATCCATTTGAATTTCTCCCCCTAGGTCTTTACAGAAACTATGACTTAAGAGCATCCCATAACTGGTAGGTATGTTTGCCACAAGAATAGTCAACTTCAATCTCTTCTTTGGAAAAGCAGCTAAGGCAGTTTGGGCATCTTTAATCTGACCCAAGATAGGTATCGGGGAGCCATCCATTGAAAAAAAATTGCCGTGTGAGGGCATATATGACAAACCTAATTAGCAACTTGTGCAGGCATAACATTCTCTGAGGCCCCAGAATCATTAACACAATTACTGAGTTTAAAACCAACAATATAAAGAGATATATAAAAGGGCCATGGCTTGTTAAGAGGATCTTGGGTACCAATGTCTCAAGAACTAGAGATTGAATAGTTTTGGCCTTTTGCATGTATTTCAGTATCACTGGATATTTGAGCATTACAATGGGAAGGGAAGGTTCCTGTCTGATGTACTTAACCAGTCTATCAAGTTCAGATGGGTTAAGCCTCAAATACTTAGCTTGGGAAATCTCAATCTTAGTATTCTTACATGATTCTACAATATCAAATGAACTTGAGACATGAGTTTTATAAGATGAAGTAGATGGTACCTCGGCGGCTACATGTTTGGTTGTCACCTCCTCAGCTTTCTTGGCATTATTTTGTCTTGTCAAGATATACTTAGGGGCAGGATTCAAATTGCTGGATTGGCCTTGAGTATTCTAACCTCTATGTGCTTGCTGGTCTCGAGTAAACACCACACAGTTGGAATTGTCCACTTCAGTATATATATCTTCTCCATTCTCTTCATCTGATTCATATTCAAAGAAATTCACATCAGCATCGCTAGGTGTGGGAGGTTCTTCTATTAATGGTTCTTCGACGTGTTCATTCATGGACAACATTTACATAAACCGCATCATCTCAAGATAGGAGGCTCCATCATGGTCAGATGTGAGATGAAAATTGCAAACCATATGATTACTCTTACCAGCTGAAGGTCCGACAATAGCTAGCCTCTGGTTAGGGCCGGGCAATTGCAATGTCCTATTATTTATATAACCTCCTTGAGGATTTTGCATAGGACCTTTAGGCATTTGGCATTTTAGAGTTATAATGTCATTGGCCATTCTCTGAATGACGGGATCAGTAGAATTGGTTACTACAGATTTGCTAGATTGTAACCCTCTCTTCCATTTCCCTGTAGTAATCAAATCATCTTCCAGTCACGGCTAATGATTGTGCGGCAGCCAAGTTAGGGACTCCTTGTCTTTTAATGGCATAACTGACATCCGGTGGCAATGAATTGATAAAGAAACACATCATTAACCAATCTCTAGGTCTAACATTTGCAGGAATTCTATTGGCTAGTCTGTTGAACTTAGCCACATACTCCCTCATTTGCTCTTGAATCTCCTTCTTCATAGAGGACAATTGGGCTACTAATGTATGTTCATTATCGGTAGTTTTAAATCTCTCTTCAAAACTTTGCCTCATTGTAGCCCAATCATTAATAGAAGCATTAGAAAGGTGGTAAAACCACTCAGCAACTAAGTCAGCCAACGACTTGACAAATAGCCTAATGGACACATCTTCATGTTGAACCCCCAGGATAGAACATGCAGCAAAAAAGGCATTGATGTGCTCTTCGGGAGTAACTTTGCCATCACCTCTAAACTTAGGTAAAATTTTACCTGACCCTCTAGGAAGATCATGCAGGTTAGCACCAAGGTTGAGTAGTCCAATGACTGTGCCCCATGGAACAGGTGGAGGCTGTGGATGGGCCATATTTAGAGGAAGGAAATTTACTTGTAAAGGTAAGACAGTACTGTGTAAGGTCAAGCTTTGACAAGATGAACCATCAGCACTTCTTGTGGGTGGAGGAGAGGATGGTCTGCTCAAGGACTTGACTTTTCTTGTGGGATGATAAGGGGCAAAGTTCAAATATTGGAGCAAATCAAAATCAATATCGGCTATACCATTTTTCCTATCCCCTCGTGTATATCTTTTCATGTCCCACTTCTACCGATATATAATAAAACAATTAAGTAGAGTCGCCAAACCACTTACTGGTTATTGTGAGGAAGAATTGGTTTGGCAGGATTTTGATTCCCAGTCTAGCAACAGGGTTTCTTAATCTATTTTTAGGAACCACTCCAATTTGCAGAGGCTCTGCTCTTCTTGGTGTAGGAACAACTGCTCTGATGAAAATGAACTCCTGAGCGTCAGCAAAATGACATGCGTTTTCTTCTATAATTTCACCAAGTTCTTCTTCTTCTAGCACTTCATTAACTTGGTGATACTACTGATTAGTTCTTCTGGTTTGCCAGGCAACAAGCCTAAGGCCAGTAACAATATCTTCTTGGTCTCCTACTAGCCAATCAACATTAGGCTGCAAGACTGGTGCACGTCTCCTGTGAAGAACCATAAAATCCAATTAAGCAACTCACAAAGATGTTATAACAAACTCTGATTTCCCCAATAGTGTCGCCAAAAATCTATTAGTTGATAGATTTGCCACCTAACTGTATATACTCACGCCCGAACAAGTGACAAATGTAATCGACAGTTGAGTCTGACGTATTGGTATTTTACACCAGCTCTCTACATTGTATAACAAGGTGCAACTACCTTCTACAGATATTCTGAGGAATATAAATTTGAGGTTGCTTTTAACCAGAAAGCAAGATAAAGGAGGAGCTTTTAACCAGAAAGCTATAAAGGTGAATCTACAACTCTAACACCAACATAGGAAGTTCACAGACTTCAAATCACAAAAGAATATTGAAAATACTATACATACACAAGAAATCACCACCTTGAGATAAAATACCAACAAATAGATTACTTGAAGTAGTGAGCGAAATTCAATAATGCCCAACCACCAGAAAACACGAATACCGTTAACATCAACAGAACAACATTCAACTTAGGAAGAACATAAATTCAAATAATCACAGCACAAAGTCCATGATCATCCAAAACTCCACTGTATTAACTGTATTTCATATATCATAGAAGTTGGAAAACAAAATTTAACTATCACCCTTCTCAGAAAACAAAATTTTTACCAAAAGAAGAGTCTTGAACTTCAACTAGCTATTCAGAATATATAGCTGAGCCAAACCATAACTGTCTAGAAAAACCATAACGGCTTCTTGAAACAGCCGGTTAAAAGATTGTTTAAATCGTCATAATAATAAGGGGCCCTCCATAGCCAATAGTTTTAGAGCAAATAAAAGATAACTTTGCAAATATGAAATTTTAAATCAATTCAAGATCTGCAAGTCCGCGTCGCCATCGTCCACCTTGTCCATTTCTTCATCTTCCCTTGACTACTTGCCTTCTTTATTGACACTTTGCATCACTTGAGGTACCTGTGCTCGCAATCTGGCTTTATATGCTCTGTATTTGTTGATAACAGGGGTTAATATCATGCCAGGTGGAGATTCGGTCATGCTGATTTGACGCTTCCTTTTCATGATAGCCTTGTTAGAGTCAGTCACCTTTCAATGTATCTCCTCGATGCAATTTTTGCAAGTGCTAATGTAAGTTGCCATCTTAGAAAGTATGCCCAACGACTCCCCTGTAATCGTACTGTAGTTTACTGTATCCTTTGTTACCACTTTTCTTGAAATTCTGCTTGATTATCTTGACATCCAACAACTTTTCATCATCATACCCATTGGCTTCTACATCCAAAGTAGCAAAATCTCTTTTAATTCTCATCATTTCTTTGTAATAAATTGCCATTGTCTTTCCTATTTCTTCTCCAATTGCTGTAACTATGCAAATCTTCCATTCCAATGCAACAGCCCATACAACAGTATCCAATTCTTTAGGGTCAGCTATGACTTCTTTAGCCATTAGGATACTAGGGTCCATGTTAGCGATTTCTCGCACTTCCTTAGAGACTAAGTTCAAACTGTGGTGATCACTTTAGACCTTCTCAAATTCTACTATTAAAACTTCTCTTTTAGCATGAATAGAATCAAACAATTTCACTACTTCCTCAATAAATATAAGACCATCAAATATGATCTTCTCAGTCCATTGCTCCATAGCTTGCCTCAGAGATAAAGAAGTTCTAATTTGTTGAAGCAGATTTGGGTCAAGAGTGGGAATTTTGGTAGTGGAGGAAGTTCCAACAGAGGGTGAAATTATCTCAGCAATTGAATTGGTGGAGGACAAAAAACTTACATGCGCTAGCAACTTTGAATTTTCATCCTGCAATCTTTCACTCTTTTAGAAATGTTGCCCACTGAATAGTGCATGTGGTACAGATCACCCTCGGTGGTCGATGGTCCTAGATCCACTCGGCTTATTCTGAAATCAGCTTCAGTTATTTCATCTTCATTCTTCTCGACTAGTGGGTCTGCAATCTCCAAGAATTGATTTCTCGAGGTGGCATCAGTTACCATCTTGGACATCCTTTTTGCACGTTTTGGTTTTGGTACCGTCTGCAACAAACTGGTAACAATATCGATGCCATCATCGGATGGAACAATGTATCTCTTCTTCTTTTGAACTAGCTTCTTTAACCAGTTTGGACATGAGACTGGTGCATTGGCAGCATTAGTAGTAGCCACTATTGGTGCAGGATGAGGGTTTTGCCTAGGCATCTCTTTTTGTTGTGGGGAATTAGGTGGACTGAGTAATGAATGTAATAAATTGTCTCCCAATTGTGAGAAGATAAAAGAATCAAAATCACTTTCCTAATTGTTTGATGAGGGCACATGGTCAGCCTTAGATGATAAGGCTGCCAATTTGGTATTCCTTTTTGTGACTTGAACATCTTGTTCACAAGCGGTCTTCAACTTGCCAAGTTCCTCAGGTGGACCTTCGCCGTCACTGTTTGGTTGTGAACCGATTCTTTGCAGAGCTAGATCTGAACTAGATGTCCTTCTGTGTGAGGTGGCAGTTTGGGACCTAACTTGATTTTGAGAGGTCGAGTCCTTAGGTGTCGATGAGCCAGCACATTCCCTAGCCTTTGCTTGCAACCATTTTTTAGTTCTCCTTAAAACATGAAATGATAGTGACATAACATCTGTGACTTCTTTCGCCAACCATTCTATTGAGGGCAGGGGTTCCCTAGACACTGTATCATATTCTTCACTCAAAAGATCTGAAAAATCATCAATTATATTTGGGACCTGAATATTCAACTTGAAAGCATGGACCTGATCAACAGTCAACCTCATCCACTTCCTTTTCTGAACTTCTCTTTCGTCAACACAGTCCTCCCAAAAATCTTGAAGATGAGGAATGTGTAAGTAGGAACCCACTCCGTGCATATGCTCCTTTATAAAATTTTTATTGTCAAATGATACACTAGGAGACAAACTATGAAGACTAAACTTAGACAACAATTTGTCTACATTACGAGCACTTTCATTATTTTTGCAAGAATAGAAGGACAAAGACACAGGAAAAGAATACCCTTTCTTTTTCATTGCCTGATATTTAACATTGACCACAGCCATTTGGTGGCAAACTTCAAGTAATACCAAATAGTTGAAGGGATACCGAGGCAATTTTAATGGGGCATTTTCACAACCTCCAATCCTTAAATATGAGAAGCGGTCAAATTGAACATAGACACTCCCGAATCTTGTGACCAACTAAAATGCTTCTACAGAAAATCTCTTCTCTATTGAGCCATCAATTCTTTTAGCTAACAACATGGAAAATGCATCATTCACACGATGGAAATCCTTCATACCTTCATTTCTTTGCAGTTGAGGAAAAATTTGATACATAGGCATGCTCACGGAAGAACTCTTCTGGGTCCTTAAACCAGGCCAAGCAGCCTCTTTCCAAGCCAAGATGTAGACCAACTGAGAACACATATGGAAGCTTGAGCTTTGTGTAAAATTCATCAGCTACTCATGTAGACAACTGCTGATGATTCTTAGCCAGTCAATTTGGTGATCTCCACAAATCAATAGGATAAACCTACACATCCAGAATTTGAAAACATCTAACTCAAGACTGCCAATCACTCTGTTCAGCAGGGTTATCATATCTGAGCTTTCCTCCTTGAAATGGATTCTTTTCAAATTAGCGGGCAACCGAGACTTCTTGGTCTTTTCTTCTTCCAACCAATGTTTGGTGACACATGTACAACACCAGTCTTTCTTTTCATTGTAGTAATTCCAGGCCAAGGACACAGAAACATCAGCATTATCTTCATATTCTTCCAAGTCTAGAGCCAGAGCAACAAATTCAAAATCAACTTTGGCCACCATAGTACCATTGGGAGTTTTTATCTCCTAAGAGTATGGAAAATAACCATTGGCACATGCAACCATTAACTTAGAACAAGGCACGACAAGTGGAAAACCACCAGCCTTATGCAAACCGCTGCTAATAATTTTCTCTTCTAAAGGAGCTCTTTTCTTAGATTGTATTCTTCCCCAAAAATCATCTAAATCAACATGGCCCAAATTTGTATCCTTCACCCCAGCCAGACCATTCTCTATAATAGAGGCTACAGGGGCTCCTTGGAACTTAAATTTCATTCTTGTATGCTCCAGAAACTAGTAAATGAGAGATTCGGAGATATGTGTGGATAGCAGAGAATGAGACAAAACACTCCCAGAGAATTCCTTATGCAGATACATGGGAAATAGAAATATCTAACTCTTGCAAGAAGATATGAAGCCTTTATAGAGAGGGAAAAGTTACCAGCTTTACTAACCTGCAAGACTAAAACTGAGTTAAATTTTTGCACGTAGAGAGCTACCTGTTTGCTCCTTTGCAACACATTCTTTTGGCTCATAATACCACCTTATGCGGGCCTTTAATTCAAGTCACTTCTCATGAACTCCCCTAAGAAAGACATTAAATATTGGCGGTGAATTTATCATTAAAAATCATAAATGCATGCCTTGACTTTCCCTCCGAATAATGTGCCACTATGTCCGCACGTACCTCAAATTGAATGCATAATGACAAGTATCATTCTCTCATACAACATGTTAGCGCAGCCAATACTACTTAGGAAAGTACGCCATGTGAAGTCAACGAGTCAGGCATAATATGAGCTTTTGAACTAGGAGTCAAAGATTCAAAACTTCAAAGAATTCCTGACCTCCTGACTACAAAGGAAAGACTTCTTATGGAGACTTAACAAAGACTCAGAGTACTAGAAATTCAAGGTGAGTCGGTAGGTCAGGTGGTTCAAGAACTTGTGAACTCACCAACTTGACTTCAAGAATACAAAGGATCGCCGACAGACAAAAATGACTAAGTAAAACTGACCCGAAGGAAGAAATAGATAAATAAGGCCGATGAAAATTACAAGGGAAAAACAAAGAAAGAACTTAGGGCAACAAAGCTTGACTTTTAGGTGTATTTGACATGAAGGATCTTGGAGCTACCAGGTATATTTTGGGAATGGAGATCAGAAGGGATAGGGTTAATAGAAAACTTTTGGTTGTCACAAAGTAAGTTTGTGAGTACCATTTTTTAGAAATTAAGTATGCAGGACTATAACCCAATTAGAGTTCCTTTACCCATTGGTATTAAGATTTCATTAGATATGTGTCCAAAGACTGAGGATGATCTAGAGGATATGTCTAATGTGCCATATGCTAGTGTTGTAGGGAGTTTGATGTATGCAATGGTTTGTACTAGGCCAGATATTGCCCAAGCAGTGAGAGTTTTGAGCTAATTTATGTCTAACCCTCGTAGACAAAATTAGAATTATGCGAAGAGGGTGCTTAAATATCTTGCAGGTACTCCTGATTATTGTTTGGTTTACTTTGGTGCCGATAGTGCTGATAAATCGTTGGACATACAGGGTTTTGTTGATGTAGATTGGGCAGGTGACTTGGATAGTCGAAGGTCCACTAGTGGCTGTGTTTACTCTGTTTGGAGGAGCAGTGAGTTGGATGTGTAAGAGGCAGTCCACAGTTACTTTGTCCACCACAGAAGTAGAGTATATGGTTGTTACTCATGTCTCTAAGGAGGCAGTTTGGTTCAGGAGACTGTGTACAGGTATTGAATTTGATTGTAGGATCATTCAGATTGGTTGTGATAGCCGAAGTGCTATATGTTTGGCTAAGAATCCTATGTATCATGCTTGAACTAAGCATGTTGATGTACAGTATCACTTTGTTCGAGAAACAGTTGCAAATGGATAGATTGAGCTGAAGAAGTTAGACACTCAAGAGAATGTTGCAGATGCTTTGACCAAGCCTATGAGCACAGAGAAATTTGTTTGGTACAAAGAGGCCATGGGCCTTGCTTCTAGTGCCTGATTATTTTATGGTTTTCCTATGGGTATTTACAATGTATGATGTCAAGTGGGAGAATGTTAGGATTAAGGTGCCATCAACCTTGTAAATCCTATGTAATTAATTACTCTTAATATTGTTTGTAATCAACCCATAAGGGAAGAAAGGTTTCACCAAGAATGGTCTTGTTTCAGCTACATGTTTATATCCAGTCCTCAACACTCATTCATCTGTGATGGGGGGGTCACAAGTGGGTTTCCCCCCTACGAGGGGTCCGAGGGGATCATCCCCCTGGTGGGGGGTCTGGGGGCCGCGTACCTTGGTGGCGGTTCGGGGGAAACGACCCCGAAACCACATTTTATTTGATATTTTATTATTGTGAATCTAGACCATTCGTCATTAGGTCACAGATCTGACGGTTGATATTTTGTCGATAATCTTACCCTAGAAGGCAACCCCCTTTTATAAGGATATTTGTACTACTTTTTTATCAGAGTTGAGAGTAACAAGCGCCACTGGATTGAAGACTGAAGGAGAGAGGAAGTGCATGTATTGTAATCTCATATATTTGAAGATAATTCAACTTGGAGCCTCTTTTCTTGGTGAAGTTTTTTTACCCGAAAGGGTTTTCTCCACGTTACATACCATGTTATGTGTTCTGTTCTTAATGTTTGTTATTTCTATGCAGTGGGTTTTAATTTCTATTGCAATCTCCATTGATTCTACATTGTTTAGAAGATAATAAGGTTTGAATCAGATTTTCGTTGTGTGGTTTGCACCTTCATTTCTAACACTTCCCCAATTAGAGCTAGTGTTAGAGTCCAATTTCATAGGGCTTAGAAAATGTAAGAATCCTAAGTCTAGTTCCCTTGCATGTACTTGCCCTGTTTTGACATACCATTTGTAACTAGTCTAAGAGAGTTTAACGGGGTTGCCCCTTGGTTAAATTTCACCTAAGTATTGTTGAATAATCCTCAATGTGCTTATCATTTGTTGAAGTTGTAAAAATCAAAGAAAAGTTTCTAAGTCCTGAGAGTTTTATGTCATTTCAAAGGTTTTAGTAGAATTACATACTTTTGGCTTGCTACTAGATTGGATATGTTCACCTCCCATCCTACATCCACTTACTATTCCCTTCTAAAATTCTACAAAATTCATCATACCCTTTCATTTTCGTCCATGTTCCCTTTGTTGCAAGTATGTGCCTAATCGATGTTGTCATTGATGTCAACATTTTTGTGTTGTCATTGATGTCAACATTTCTGTGTTGTCATTGATGTCAACTGTGCTCCTAATTTGATAAGTTAGATGCTTTATATTGGCTCATGGAAGTGTTGGAGAAAATGAGTAAATGATCCAAATATTGAGTTTCCAAGTTCTTTTGAGAAAATTTGGTCCTCCGGTGGAAACAATGTGTTGAAGAGTATCATTGTTTACTGAAGAACAATCTGGTAGATTGCTTCGCATCTCTAGTAGAGTGAATATTTTTGTCTGCGGATTGGAAGTTATTTAGAGGGATGTCTGAAGATGCTATATCTCAAGTTTGAGCCTCTAGTATGAAGATATGAGTGAGTTATGTTCACCAGAATAAAAGCTACTTTTCTTGAGTATTCACTCGTGACAAGGAGAAGGTATTTTGCTCCTCATTCCTCCGCATTGAAGTATTATGATCTGCGGTTCTATAGTTAAGTCTGGAATGATGATAATTGCCTTCATCTCCAATTGTTCCATCAAATTGCGGGGCTTCCTTCTTGTAAGGCATTCTGGATCTACCTCAAGCTGTTAAGCTTTCCTCCAAGGAACCTTGCTCTGATACGAACTAAAATTTTCTCTGTTACCAACACTTTCTTTATTAGGAACATCTAGCTACTCCCTCTGAGAGGTAGCTCTCAAAACATCAATCCAGATCAATGACTGAGACTCTAGACACCACTGGATTGATGCATTCTTATGCATCTTAGTTCAGAGCAGGAGGGGTAATTTTTCTCTAAGGCACTCAAAGGTATCCTTAGGCAGAGGCTTAGTGAATATGTTTGCAATCCGATCCTTTGTGGATACATATTCTATATTTACTTCATTCTCTGTCACCTTTTCTCTCAAAAAGTGATACCTTATTAATATATGCTTTGTTCTTGAGTGCATCACCGAATTCTTTGAAATGTTTATAGCACTTGTATTGTCATAGAAGATTGCAACTAGATCTTCATACACAACCCTTATGTCCTTTAAAGTCTGTTTCATCCATAATACTTGAGTACAACAACATGTTGTTGCAATATACTCTGCTTCTACAGTTGATAAGGAAATTGAATCTTGCTTTTTGCGCAACCATGAAACCAATCTAGTACCCAAGAAGAAAGCACCTCCACTTGTACTTTTCCTGTCATTAACATCTCCGGCCCAATCTGCATTTGTATATGCATTGAGAGTGAAATCATTGTCTTTTGGATACCATAAACCATGATCTAATGTGTCTTTCGAGTGCCTTAAGATTCTTTTAATTGCCATCACATGAGATTCTCTAGGATCTTCTTAAAATTTTGCTACAAGAAAAACTGCATGCATAATATCAGGTCTAGATTGAGTTAGATAAAGTAATCCTCCAATCATGGATCTGTACCTTCTCTGATAAGTATTAGGTGATTCATCATTTTTACTCAACTTGCAACCAATCACCATGGGAGTACATACCGGTTTAGAGTCCTCCATTCCAAACTTCTTCAACAACTCCTTCACATACTTAGACTGAGATATGAAGATTCCTTTATCTGATTGAGTAATTTGAAGACCTAAAACGAAATTCATCTCACCAAACATAGACATCTCAAACTCTTTTTGCATTTCACCAGCAAATTTCATGCACATACCTTCATTGCCTCCAAAGATGATGTCATCAACAAAGACTTCAACAATCAAAATTTGATCACCATTAATCTTGAAATAGAGATTACTGTCAGCAGTACCTTTATTGAACTCTAACTGCAATAAGTACTTATCTAGTCTTGCATACTAGGCTCTAGGGGCTTGCTCGAGTCCATACAATGCTTTCTTCAACTTGCATACCATATCACCTTGACATGATAGTTGGAATCCTTCTAGTTGCTCAATGTAGAATTCCTCTTCCAACTCACCATTCAGAAATGTAGACTTCACATCCATTTGATACACTTTGAAATCTTTGTTCACAATACTCTTCCACACACTGTTTCCACCAGAGGAGCAAATTTTCTCAAAAGAACTTGGAAACTCAATATTTGGATCATTTACTCATTTTCTCCAACACTTCCATGAGCCAATAGAAAGCATCTAACTTATCAACTTAGGAGCACAGTTGAATCAATGACAACATAGATATGTTGACATCAATGACAACATAGATATGTTGACATCAATGACAACATCGATTAGGCACATACTTGCAACACCCTTATGTGGGTTTTCTACCAAATACTAGATGTGTCATGAACTCCACTTCTCATTCCTTTGTCCTTTTTTGCAAATTTTCCATCAAGCTCTTCATTCCCTTCACATTCCTTCATTATTCCTCTTTTATGGAATCCCAATCGGATGCTGCATTTTTTTGCATCTGGTATCCACAACTTGTTCTATATAAAAGTTTTACAGATTTCCATCAAACTCCTTAGTTTGTTTCACTTTGATCATTTCCTCCATTTTGCAAAATCTTGCTTGGCTACAAAACTTTAGATTTCAAGCTCTAATATCAAACTCCAATTTCCTTCTTTTTTAAAAATAATGTTCTATCCTTCCGCATCCAGATCCCTTCACTTTGCAGTTTGTAGAATCCTAACCTGCTACTAGATGTCATTTCCTCTTTTAATCCCATCCATTTCATTCCTCTAATCCTGCATGAAATCCCCACAAATTTTATTGAGTCCTTCACTTCCTCTACTTCCTTCACTTTTCAATTTTGCAGGTTTCCAATAAACTCCTACAAGATGTCTTCTCTTGAACCCATAGTCAATTTCAACATGCTATTTTCAATGAAAGTCTTACCTCAAAATTTTCAAAATCAAAAGAATCTTAGGTGTTGGAAGTTTGATCCTTTGTTGAATTTTTTGACATTTTGGTTGGTTTGCAAACCTTCAAAATCACTAACAAAGAGAAGAAGAGAGTTGAAAGAAAGATGAAAGAATTTCAGTAACCTAGCAAGTTCACAAACCCTCTAAAATGTCAACAATTTTAATGGAAGAAGGAAGAAAGAAAGAATTTTGGCATTTCAGCAGGTTCGTGAACCTCCAAAATCACCAATGAAGAATATAAGAAGACAAAGAAGAGAATGAAGAAAGTTTTTAGTGTTTTGGTAGGTTTGTGAACCTCAAAAATCACTAACAAGGTTCTTAGAAAGCTCAAACCTTTGACGAGATGTCATATGTCTCCCTCCACTTCATATCCAATCCTCCCATCCTTTTCCCTAGTTCTTTTCTGAATTCACTTCAATTCTCCCTTCCATATCCACATTTTTTCCCTCCATTTTTGTCTGCTTCATATCCTGTCCTACATTAAGTTTCCATATTTCTTTTAGGATATTTTAGTAGCAAAGTTTCATCATGTTGCAAAGCGATGTAGCTCTACTTCAACATGCAATAGTATGTCAAAATCTAACAACATACAATATTGCATTCAATTCCTATAACCAACCAAAATGACATGAAACTAAAGTGCTATAAAGATGAGTTTATTTCCGGGTAAAATATTTTTACCACAAGGGTAAAAATTGGCATGTGAATGCTTTCAAAAATTGGGGAAACAAATTTCAATTGTAGAAGAGAAGTTAAAGAGAATATGGTATATTCCTTTATTCCCATGTGTAATTTCAGATTAAGGGCTCTATTTGTGCTGTAACGCTCCAACTTTTACACTAGGACACTAGCTGACAAACACAAGGTGAACATTTTTTTTATGATGCAATGGTAACATCCACATGTCACAATTGCATTCTCAAACATGAAAAACCACCAACTTGCCACACCAAGGCACAAGAAAGAAGGTGGAATAAGACACACACTTCTCCAAAGATGAGGACAACCAACATTGGCAAATGGCCCACAAGCCAAGCAATGTTGACAAATGGCTAACAAGCCAAAGGGAAGATCTATCACGATACCTCACAAGGATGAAACATCCAACATGGATCCATCATAAAGCATCTACTCACTAAGCATAATCCAACATACTAACCAACTCAAAAGCTATTCCAGTGTTTATGATGTTAGTTCTAAAAATGTCCAAAGGTATTGTTCATGATGTAGGAAGATATTTAAGAGATTTTCTATAGAAAGAAAATATAGAAAAGGAAAGGAAGATTGCTTTAGTAGCATTGGAGAAAATATGCACTTCTATACTTAGAGGGGGGAGATGAATACATATTATTGAAGCCCATAATATGGATTTGGGAGATAAGCTAGCCTAGAACCTATATGCTAAAACTCAATCCAAATGGTGCAAAATAATGCAATATAAATATTTGGACAATCTTGCTCCTGAGAGAGTTTTCACTATTTCAAACCCCCCTTTAGGATCAAATATGTGGAATTTCCTTATAAATTGTAGAGATGTCATTCTTCCCCACTTGTGTTGGGTAATACATAATGGTCATAAAGCTTCTTTTTGGAATGATACCTGGAATGAACATCCCCCTTTGGCTCAGCTACCGGGCCTCAAGCAAACACAGTCAGTTCTTTCTAATTTATGGGGTACCAAACTAAAAGATTATTGTTATTTATCTTTTGATTTTGTTCTCCCTACAGTGAAATGGAAATATTTTCAAGATTGTCCTTTCCCATTGGATAAGAAAGTTTTGCTAGCCTCTATTTTGAAAAAGAGAAAAATTTCCTTTTCAGGTAAGGATGATGAACTTGTTTGGACTTTTTCTAAAACAAGTCACTATTCAATCAAGGAGGGTTACAAGTCACTTTTGCAAGTTGGAAATACTAACTCAAAAAATTGGCCTCATATTGTGTTGGAACAAATCTTGCTTGCCTAAAGCTAGAGCCTTTGTGTAGCTTTATTTTAATAACAAGATTCTTACAAGTCAAAGATTGAAGAAATTGGGAGTTGTAGAATCCTTTAATTGCCTTCTATGTGATAAGGAAGAGGAGAGTACTGATCATTTACTTATTTCCTATTTGTTTGCTTCGAAGTGTTGGCAGTGGGTGTGTTTGAAGTTGAATTGGTCTACTCGATTACCTAATACTCTTCAAGAGCTCTTTTGTAGCTGACCATTATTGTTCAAAGATTCAACTTTTGTAGCTCTATGGGTTGTGTCTTCCTCAATAATAATATGGAGTATTTGGTTGGAAAGAAACAAGAGGGTTTTCAAGAAAGAATGTAGAAGTGTTGATAAAACTCTTTCCATTATTGAATTTTCTATATCTGAAGTTGTTATGTCTCATCTTCGGAAGTCAGGGATTTCAAACCTTTCCTTTTCTTCTTGGGATTATTTAATTATTTCTAAGTGGAAATTCTTAAGTTCTCCCTCTTCCATATGTTTTCAAAACACAAAAAAATCATCAGAAGTCAAATTGTTTGGGTTCCTCCAAAAGAGCCATTATCTAAAGTAGACTTTGATGGTGCAACAAGAGGGAATCTGGGTTCTTCAACTATGGGATGCGTACTTAGGAAATATTCAAGAGAGGTCATAGTTGCTCTTTCTAAATGTATTTTTTTGGGACTAATAATCAGGCAGAAGCTACAACTTGAGTTGAAGGATTGAGATTATCCAGAAGGGCAAAGATTTGAATTTTATGCATTGAGGAGGATTCTTTGATTATAATTAATGCTTTGAAATGTAAAACCTCTTTAAACTAGAGAATTCACTACATTCTATAGGAAGCTTGGTCGCTACTTGAGCAAATTGAATATTTTGAAATACTTCGTTGTTATCGGGAGGGCAATGGCTTAGCAGATGGGCGGGCAAATTTAGATTTAGATCAAAAGTTAGAGCTAATGGAATTCAATAATGTGATTATTGGAAATTTTCCCCATATTTCCTCCATAGTAGAGAGGGAAAAAAGAAAATAAGTGGATTTTTGCCACATGCCTCTTTTTAAACTGACGTATTGTGTGTGTGGTTGCAGGAGATGACGTAAGATTTTTGTTTCAAATTTATTTCACCTACATCCTAACATTCAGTGGATATTTTTCACGGAGTCATTTGTACCCAGTGATGAGCTGTTAAAATCATTTCATGTCTTTTATCCTGTGTTACATATCATTTCCCAAGGATGCTTGCAGTGGTTAATTAATTGTTTATGTGCCAACATGACTGATCCATCATTATCCCCAACTCTTCGAGGGATTCTATTTATTCACATTCCCTGTTTAGTTTTTACATATCTCTCTTTCAAAGTTGCTATGGAGAAACAAATTAACATGAGAGTACATTCCCCCATGCAAAAATGAGAACATCCATTCTTCAGAAGTATAGATGCTGACTCCATGGTGTCAATTTTTGCAATTGATAGTGTTGATGTGGAAGATGCATTATGGGAGTTCATCGAAAGAGACATCTTGGATGCACACCCCGAACCCTTTATCCGTCCTAGATTCTATCTACACTTGCTTCAAATGCCATGGATCTTCTACAAGATGGTAATTTAGTGAGGCTTCTGATTATCAAATATGCTCATGAATTCTTGTTCTCGGAGGACTCTTTAAATGTGGCTCTTCAAGGGTATGATCTATTTAAATCTAGAGCTCTGGTTGGGGGTTTATTTTCCCATTGATAGATTAGTCATTCGCCTACATTCAACTGTTATTTCAATGCTCTGCAACACGGTCTTCAAAATGGATGTGAGGTGACTATGCTAAATTCCCTGCGTTCTCATAAGGATGAGCCTGGTGTTGTGTTGGCTGATAGCATTAAGGATAAATTTCATTCCATTCTCTTCTTTCTTCAACACCAGCCTCAAGTTCCACTGCCTCCAGGAGATGCAGTTGAAGATGAAGGTGATGAGAATGCCGTTGATAATGCTAGTGCTCATCTTGGATCGATAATCAATGTTAATGAACCTCTTGTTTAATGTTTAATATCTACATTTTTTTCTGTTGGCCTAATATTTGTAAAAATGTAGTTTATATTCCCCATATGCTGATGGGTTTTTGGTAAATACTTCACCATGTCTATCTATGTCAAAATTGTATATCATGTTGATTCGATATATGTTTGTATTTTAACATTCTTGATGGTCAATGCAAGCTGTATGGATGCCTTATGGATTCTTTGTAATCCTTTTATTATTAATATATAATACTTTTAGGTGCCCTACACCTTTTTCTTAAAAAAAAAAAATCAAATAACAAAATATACATTTTCTAATATATACAACATACATGCCAAAAATGAGAAAAAAACATATGGAATGCCACGCTTGTTTGATACCAACATCAAGACAGGACAAATACAAATATGGGAATCTCAACCATAATGTGGGCACAAGACAACCCAAATCTTAACCATAGCATAATATAAGCATAACATATATAAAATGTAGCACCAACATGCCAATTCAACCATTTTCAACAACAAGACAACATTCTCAACAAGCTCAATTCCTTCCATAACAAGGATCATTTTCCAATGAAATGATCATATAAAATAATTACATGATGGAGGCTACTTCCTAAACATGGAAGTATCACACTCCAATAATAAAATGATATAATGAATAAATATACATCAATAATAAGCCACCTCCAAGGTGCTCCAATAGGCACAAAATACATGAATATAATATGAAATAATGCACCAGGAACTCTTCCATCTCCCAAGATATCTTTCCATAGGACCAATGGGGAAATGTTACCCACCACTCTACCATATTACCAACATTGAGTATAATAGATATCTATGCCACTCTAGGCAACCCCCGAGCTATACAGAAGAAGATCATGGCAACACCACTATCCAAGACAATACTCTCACACATCAAAGGAACACATGACAACACTCACGCCAATCATTGCATAAAACACACACATGGTGTAATTTCCAATAAAATGCATACAAAATATGAATGGCTCTCACAATCCAATAAGCATAATATAATTCCACCACAATAACCAAGCATAAGGGATTCTCACACCTTCAATGCATGCAAAACAAGGAATAAAACATACACCATCATGCATACATATATAAGAGCACAATAATCATCAACATACATGTAGGTGGTCACAACACGTTCCCACTACCAGAACTAAAGATAAGATAGAGCAAGAACACAAGAAATAGACGAACCAAAATTGGATTTAGAATAACATCCAACGTTTTGCGTAGATATCTATTTCACATGTTCTAACTCAACACAAGGTCTGATACTCACAATCCAACCAAATAAAGACTAGGGGAGGGTAGCTAAGACATTGGGGTGGACTTCCTCTTGGTTCTCCATAGCCAAGCTATAAATCATAACAAACCACAAAGGTCTCAAGTAAACACTCACCCGATGAATGTTTTTTAGAGGTAACGGGGATCTATTGCAAGATATACACACTTATCTAATGTAAAGGGATCTCTTGCAAGACACATCAATGCTTACCTCGAATAAGGGGATCCATTGCAAGATACACACTCTTACCTCTTATAATAGGATCTCTTGCAAGACACACCGACTTACCCAAAAACATCTCTCATCCATAGGTTCAGGGTTGTTTCTCAAATGAAAAAACACATGTACCTAGGAGTACATCTCATGCACAAGTACAAGGTCATTTCTCAAATGGTAACACACACTTACCTGGGAGTTGGCCAACCCAAGCCTCCTACAGATATCCCCTATCCTTTACAATTCTGGGGTCAACTTTTCAAAAGCCCGAGAATAGGGAAAGCACAGTTTTCCTAGAAAATGCACTTCCCAATGCAAATACAAATCAAAATCTATTGGATAATACACGATTCCACATAGCATGCACTATTTATAAAATTCAAATTTCACAAAAATGAAATAAAATAATTTAACAAATGTCCAGGGTTTTCCATTGATGGATCTTAGAGCTTCCTTCCCAAAATCATACCCAAAATTCACTTTTTTCATAAAATGATGAATTTAAAAAAATCTAAAAATACACTCTAATGCCAAATTACCCTAACATCACACTTTCCACATCACAATTTTTTTTGATGAATTCAAGTAGGGTAAAATAGGGAAAATCACTTAATTTTCACATTTTCCAAGAAATGCAAAATCTATAAATTTAAGCAAACCCTCTAATGTCTAATCTATCCAACCACACTCTTTTCAAATAAAATTTGTATTTTAATTTTTTTTTCATAACTTTGGTAGGAAAATCAACTTTTCAAAACTTATTTTCCTACAAAATTACATTCAACAAATAAAATTTTATAACCAATCGAATGGAGAAATACCTCACTCAAACTGAAGGTAATGGTGAAATGAATCTTTTTCCATCTATGAGCGATTTGATTTGGCCAAGCGATCTCTAGGTATAACCAATTCAAATTTCCTCCAAGAAGGGGTTTGAAAATCTCAAATTTCCTCTCCCCATTTCCAACAATGCATAATTAAAATAAAACAAACACTTTTCTAATTCAAAAATTAAATAAAACCTTTTTCATTCCTTTCACAAAATAAAATCACTCAACAATATATTTTTAACAAAATTAAATTAATCCATTTCAAAACACAAACCCAATTAAATAATTCACGCCCCAATAAACAAATAATTCCTTTCCTACAGAAATAATTCTAACTTCGCAAGTAGAAAGCATTTCACCCCAAACACATTATTTCCAAACGCATTTAAATAAATGCAATGACTTTCCAAAATAAAATAGTCAATTAAAATGCTTTTCCTCTACGCATATCCAACATTTTCCAAAACACCGCAGATCATTTCACACATACCAAGAACATGCAAAATGCACAAGCAATTAATTAAATACACCTAAGAAGACATTTTACTAGTCTATCACAATGGGGATTTAGAATTGCAATCGATTCAGATAGGTTTTCATGGCTTTTGACAACACAAGGATGAAGGTGAGATGGATAAGTATCCCATGTCAACATTCTCCACATTTCACTCATTGGTCAAACACCTATAAATTTCCTACACACTCAATGCAAACATCACGCGCATCTGTCCAATACATGGCAATAGCCGAAGTGAATAATAGAAATTACACAATTAAATATTAACCATCTATTATGCACACCTCAATTAAATCAAGTATTCTACAAATACGATCAAAGTGTAATTACACATATACAACATAATACTAAAGGAAACTAGGTCTACCTATTTAGCATATCATTTAAATGAAAAACAATGAAGCTCAAACACCAAAGCATATCAATCTCATAACATGACCTCATCGGAAACTCCTCGATGGTCATACAAAACATCCCACAAGGCATCTAGACTACACCATCAAAACAACTTTATGGTAACATCATCGACAAGTTCGGTGCAACGATGCATAATCACAAGAATCACATAATACACAGCAGAAACACTCAACACAGAATATCTCATAAGATCCAATAACATGATCAACACACAAATAATCATCTATAACACAAGACAACAAGGGTCAATATAGGTGGGCATTACATGTGCCATGTGTTTCTCTCATATCCAATGTGAGTCCTTCTTCTTCTCTTTAAATTTGTAATTTCTTGGCATTGTTGAAGAGTTTGGGAATTTTAGGTAGTGCCTTAGGCTACTGGTGGAAGTTTCAAGTCAATTCTATGTTTGTATGTAATTCATTTTTGGGAATTGTAGTACAAAGATCCATATGATACTTTGAGTAATGTGAATAGAGTTTGATTCTTAGTATAAGTTTTTGTAGTTGAAATTGTAATGTCTACTTGGTAATCAATATTTAAGGCATATTCTTGTTTCTACTATGCAATTTGTCTCCAATTTCTTTTGTATGCTTCAAGAAACCTAACAAGTTTCTAGGTGCACATTTGTTGCATTTGTATCATAGATTAGTTAGTTTGCATTCATAGTTCTGTAGTAAAATTTCCTATTAATTTGTTTATGATAGGAAGTCTTTCTAACCTAGTATGTGGGGTGTACAAATTGGGAAAGGATAACTAAGAATGGGTTGTATTGTCTAGAACATGAAGGCATTTGAGGTTCTAAGCTTCTTAATGGTAGAAGCCTTATCAATTAGACTCATTCAAATTGGAGTTACTATGTCATTGCAATTATTTATTCTAGGTTGACTTTGTTTCTATAGGATTAGGTGTCATTCCTTGATGATTACATCTAATCCAACACCTCAAACTTACAAATGATAAACAACTTTAGAAGGTATAAGTTATTTTCTAAATTTTTTTTCATAATGCTTATCAAGGTATAAAGAATCATGTCTACACATGCTAAATATCAAATTCTTTGCTTATACATATGTAAATGTGTCAGTTATCTACATGTCTAGGGTATGTAGCTACAAATTTATAAGAAACCAACACAATATGAGTTAGTGATAGTGAATTGAGCTTATGCATTATACCAATTGGGATTGGTTTTGTCTTTGTAACAATGACTATCAATGATCTTTTTTATTTTGAAGACCCTCATTAGGATCACTGTCCCGAGTCTTATAGAGCTCAAAGTGTAGAATATAGGGTCCAATCTTGGTTCATTCATGGGGTTGTCATTTTACTTGGATCGACTTGATCCTCGAGTCTAGGTGTTGTGCCATCTCGTAGAGTTGAGGGTGGCAAGAAAAAATCCCAACACATTGCACACATGTAGTTTTGCATATGGCCAAATCACTCCTACTCACATGGCAAAAGCAATTGAAGTAGGGGATTGTCTAGAAGACTACCTTCTTTATGAGGGATAATTGGTCTAAATGTGGGAACAATATTTGTTGGATTTTTTATTGTGAGTGGTAGGTTACTCTCTTCACAAGGAAGGAATGTTCAATGTGGGACAAGCATGTTAGGTGGTTGTGTGGTGATGGCAATGCAAGGATTTGCTTTTTTGAATCTATAGAGATGTGGTGGTGATGATTCTTGTGTGAATGTTTGTAGTAGTAGCTTGTATGGTGGTAAGTTCTTGACCAACATTTTCTAGGAAGTTATTGAGGTGAAGAGTATTTGCCTCAAGTTGTGCTAGTTCAATGGCAAGTAAGTAGTTATTTTCTTTTTGGGCCTATTGTATGGCTTGTTCTTGCTCCTCTTCAATGAGTTCTAGGGGGAGGAGGTTTCTCTTAATTCCCATAGAGTGGTCTCATTCTAATCCTCTGTTATACCTAGACATATAAGCATGAAATGCTAGGTGTGACCAAGAGAAAAGAGATGTGAATAAGAATACTATGGGGATTATTGGTTTGGATGTTTCCAATTGATTTGAACTCATGGTTTCTAGAAAAAAACATGAAATATAAGCAAGGAAGGGTCCTATGAGATGACTTAGCACTTCAAACAAGGTTGGATGATATAAGAGAAGGTTTTTCATGCCACGTGAGTCTTGTGCTAGACCGCTAAGTCATCATCATATTGTCATACATGTCTATGTAGTTTTAGGTACTTATAGTTTCCTACCACACCAAGATTCAAAAGGAGTGATACCTTTCAAGGCCTCATGAGGATCTCAATTTTGAATTAGTTCAACATAGTTAATGAGTTCATACAAAAACTCTAGAGGTATAGAAGGAGCATGAATCATGCTAGCCATCTCCTTAAAGGAATTATTCTTCTATTGTACGACATCATACTATTGTGGTATATATGATATTCTATAGTTTACATATTCTCAGCCATTATCCATGCAAAAAATCTTGACATACTTCCCAAATTACTTCTCAATAAAAACATTGAAGAAACATATTAAAGACTTCACCTTCCCTCAAAAGAATTAGACCCATGTATATCTAAAATAGTCATCAATGAATGTGAGAACATAAAGAGCCTTGCTAAAAGACAAAGATGGAAATAGTCCTGCTAGAACACTATGAACCAAATCAAGGACTGTGAATCCCTCCAAGACTTCCCTTTGTCAAAATTATCCTCTAGATGCTTACCCATGGCACAAATTTGACACACACCATTTGTAAAATTACTACAAGGAAGACTTGTAACCACATCCTATGAGTTAAGTTGCTAAAGATAGCAACAATTGAGATGGCCAAATGACTCATGCCATAGTTTTCTCACCATGTCAAAATGAGTGATCAAAGTAGTAGAAGGAGAATTAGGTACAAAGTGGGAGAATGCATATATCCAAAACATATGGTTAACATTCCCCATTACAATCAGGTCATTGTGCTCAAGATCTCAAATCACCATTGAATCCAAAGTGAACTCAACCTTCTTGCCTTTACCGAGATGAGTGATCTCGTAGATAGAAAGAAGGTTCACAAAAAAAATTAGGTACACAAAGAACATCCTCAAATGAACCTTCATCCATGTCAATTGAACCTCTCTTGACATCTATTGTTGTGTCATCACCTATAAGAATATGTGGCACACAACAAGTCTGCAAAGAAGAAAATTATTTTGGATCAAAACCCATGTGGTGTGAAGCACCAAACTCAAGTATTTGCTGCTTAAAAAAATCTCTCAATGCAACTAGTGTCTTTCCTTTCCCCTTATCTAATTTTGGAGTAGATGATACCTATGAATAGGAATATGGCAAACTAATGTGATTCTTCTAGAGAATATGTTTCAACTCATGCATCTACTTATCATGACACTAATACTTATCATGACCAACTTTCTTGCAATAGGAACAAATTGGCCTTTCTTTCTTTTAGGAATCCCCTTCTTGAAAGAGGATTCCGATTTTTCTTGTGAAGTAGATGATAAATATTTTTGTCCTTTCACTATTTGTTCTGTGATTACTTTTGTTTCTTCTTAGGATTACCAAACCCTTTCTGACTCTTTGATTGACCAACCACCAAATCTTATGACTTTCATGGCTGAGCATGCCCATGATGATCAAATTTTCTTGTATTTGAATTAAGATTTTAGTAAATTGACAAAAGAAGGCATATTGAATGCCTTTCCCAAAGACAGTCATTGAGTGTGAAAACTAAAAATAAATATAAAATATTTAGGACCAAGTTTGGACAAAAAATTAAGAACCAATTGTATGTCAAGTTTTTCTTAATACCACATTATTTGTCTCTCAAGTCATTTACCTTCATGACATAATCTTGAATTGTGTAAAAAATGTTAGGATCTAAGTTTTGTTAACATTATTTTTCTCCATAGGTCAAAGTGTGTAGTTAGGAGGTGTCTTTGAATTTTAAGGGTCTTATGTTTGGGTTTTCAAGTCTAAAGAAGGTTATGAAGGATTTTGATTTATTTAAAAGGGCATGTGATACCCATGTATTTCCAAGTCAAAGGTAGATGTAAGCACTTTTCATATCCTTTTTACCTTATTTCTCCCAAACTACTTGTACAAACCTTGGAGGGATTATAGTTTTGAAACTTTTTAAATCTTTGAGTAAAAGGTCAAAGTCTAGGGTTAGGGTTTCTACTTTTCTCAATGTTGGTTGAAGATTTCTTACAGTTTAGCTAATGGAAGACAAACATGGAGGAGGTTCTATCAATTGTATATAGCTACATAAGCTATAGGAATCAATGAAGGGTGCATTCACATGTGTTTAAAGGCTAATAAAAATCATGAGACTAAAGCACAATCAAATTACAAGTTGTTATGTATGTGAAGACTACACAAGGTATAATGAATGGGCATTTGAAATATCATTTATACAACTAACAACATGAAGATCTTGTATCAAAGAGTCTTAGAGTTAGGAAATCCAGAGGTAGCCATGCTGAGATCAAAGAAGATAAAGAGAGAGACAACTATGAATATATTTGAAGAATACAACACCCTACAGTGTAAAGGATATGAATTACATAAATCCACAAAAATAAAGGGTTACAAGAACTTAAGAAGATTTTGTAGAGGGTGTTAGTCTAAAAAATAACCTAATAGAGGTCTTGGAGAGTTTTGAAACAAGAATGTAGAGGTCTGATGAACCTTGAGCAAAGTCTGTAAGTTCCTAAAGAGATTATCACCATGGAGAAGACTGTAAAACTTATATAGCACAGCTAACACAAAGGCACTCAAGGGTATATGGATGGTTAACAAGGTTTTGTTCATTTACATGGAATATAGAGAAAGCATGAAGAGGTACAGACACAACCGTTCTTTCTTTCATCATGGATTCCTAGCTACTATAGGAACAACAAGGAAAGGGAGTTTGCATGTATGTGTAAAATACTACAAAAGTCTAATGAGCAGTGGTGCCTCAAGAATAGATGATAGTGTAAATAAGATTATGGACTGTAACCATTTCATGGGTGTGTCATACAAAGCAATGGTCATTTGGGTCACAGAGATGCACACATTAAAGGGAGGGACAGTTGAAATCCAAGAAAAACATCATCTACAACTATCAGGAAACCCTAAGAGATTGGTAGGGTTTGTAAGGAGCAGCTCAAATAATTTATGCAAGAAGGACAATACAAGAATACATGCAAAGTTTTGAGTGCATTATAAGGTCTCAAGTGTCAAAATAAACAATATACACTGTCCTTTAGAGGTCTGCATTATCCTTTAAAGGTATATAATGTCATATTTAGGCATATGTAAAAATGAATGTATCAGACAATTATACAGAGGCAGTTAAGGAAAACTAAGACTATTAGAATCAAGAAAAGATTGTATCAACATGCAGTTTTAAGGAAGTTTCAGAAGATCAGACAAGGATAAAGTGCAAGATCAGTGAGGATGGCTTAGGGCTTGTTGCCATGCATAGGTTCCCATGAAAAAGATAGTGCTAAACAATAGTAACATGAGATCCTGACATCAGTCAAGCATGAGGAGCAGTAAAAAATAAGAATTCAAAGTCTCAGGATGCCTCTGTGATAGGGGATACATACATCCTCAGACAAAGTTACTAGAGAGAGGTCCTATTACCTCACAATATGATTACATTGGTAGGTGTCCAAGACAAGCACAATAGTGATGAGAACATTTGATCCAATTTACAAAGCTACAATGGCTACTAGTGAAATAGTTGTTATTTAAATGCTTATGATAGGCTCAAACAAGATGGTGACTAAAGGGGCCTGTCGGGTCTTTTATCTTTGCATTTTCCATTAGAAAGATCTTGTCATATATTTGAGGTGAGGCCATTGAAACCAATAGGAAATACAACTAATGCAATGCAGGTCTAAGAGTTAGAGATTCTCAGAGGTAAGAGAGATAAGAAGACAAGTATGAGATAGTATTTAGAGATAGTGTGAAGGAAACTGTGTGCAGAGGTGCATACACAGTCATGCCCAATGGATAAAACAAATGTTTTAAATGGAAAGAGATCTGGATATAATACTTGAGATATTCTAAATACTTTGATCTCTGATAGACAATACTAAGCTGTGCTTGCAGCTAAGAAAGAAATCTACATAAAGGAAAGAATACATTGTTAGAAAAGTGATACTATCAAAGAGTTCTATATAAACAATGAAAGATGTTCATGTATCATGCAGGAGATCCATAAAAATGTCATAAGTTGTGATAATGCTCTGCTCTATGGGTCTGTCAGACCTTGGTGTCTTGAAAGATACGAAAAAGTTTGTGACTGAAAGTAGGACAATGCTCCCAAGTTTCAAAAGGGATCAAAGACTCCATGGTGCAGACAACACTTTGAAAAGGAGAAGTGAGTAGAGACATTTATAAAGGGGTTATGATGGTTATGAGTGAGGGATAGTCTATGAGAAATGGTCATACATAGTTGGCAAGAGGTCAAAGAAACAACTTCAGGAAGGCTGTAGTGATATTTATGAGGCTTGTATGCTACAGAAAGTCTGCTACAAAGAAAATAGGGGATCAGATTTTGCCAAGGAAGGCATATAGATAGTCATGGGTAGAAGTTTGACAGAAAGTTTCTAGTAGTAAAATGGAATGAATGACAAATCTAGAAAGCTAAGACAGGGTCTTATACCCCTGCATACTGAAGATAGAAATTTACTAAAGGAGGAGAGTATGTTTGGTTTCTTGTAGCATATAACCAAGTTCTTATAGCTCCTATAACTACACGAAGTAAAGGAATGAGATGATAGTAAGGTAGTAATGACCACTCAAAGAGATAGTTAGAGTCCTAAAAGGAACTAGGACTTCCTCTTACGCCTCCAAGGAGTCCTAGGAGATTTTATAAGTTGAGCACGTGCCTTATCTCCATGCAAGTGGGGAGGATGACTGTAAAGAACAAGTCTAAGAGCAATTATGATTTGCATACAGAAGTTTGACCATCAATAGGCAGTCCTACCAGACTTTGTGGAGCATGCATGACAAACTTAGCCTTCAAACACCTTGCATGACATTTCAAATAAAAAAAGGAGTTTCATCCTAAAACACCCCAGAACAAGAAGTTCAAGCATGCAGACTCAACCTTTTCTTTGGAGTCAAGTTTCAATCATGAAGCAAGCTGAATGTGATCAAAATCAGGTGCCCAAGTTTGTTTTTAGTTAGTTATTTCTAGTTTTGACTTGTCTCTCAGCAAGGTAAAAGCAAGATTGTAACTCATTTTTAGGAGATATTCAATTATAGAACAATAGTTTAATGCACTTTTTTCAAGTAATTATGAAAATTTTTAGAATTGTATCACTGTGAAAACCTTTTCAATAAAGATTCCAACATTTTACCTTCTCAGAGTACTATTTTATTGTGTATGAGTGGATGATTGATGTTGTTTATGTGAAATAAATTGAATTCCTTAAATAATTGTCTCATCTTAATACTTTTACTTCAGAAAATACTTGTTTTGGTATAGGCCATAAGTTGTGTTATTGAGTATAACAATATTGGATGTGGAAAAACTCTATCTTTTCCTTCTAAAAACTGCAAAACATAGAGCCTTCTTACGAAATATTGATATACAAACATGAAATGTCTAAGTTGTGTCTGAATTAGATGATCTTTAAAAAATTGTGTGTCAAACAATAGCAATACATGCCTTCAACCATTTGGTGCATCACCTCTGTAGGGCAATAGTTTCATTTTTATGCTTTTCTCATCCTTTTTCTCAGTGAAAGTAATAGTTTAAGCTAGTTCAGGTGAGGCATCAAGGGAACCAACCCTCTCTGGAGGTTGATCTCAACCTATCTGATCCCACACTCAATGAGATCATCCCATGTTTCACAAGGTAGCTGAGTTCTAAACTCAATAAGGGTGCAATCTTTGTGACAACAAGTTCATTAACTCACTATCAATTTGATAACCTTTTACCTCATCAATTTGATTATAAACTAAGTTAGTTTGTCCTAAGACTCCTTAGGTGTAGTACAATTAAGAATATGAAATTAGATGTTAAGAGAAACAAACATCAACAAATGGCCAAATAATTTGTCACATTTAAGTAACCAAGCATTCCTTTCCTTAGAATATGTAGGTTTGAATTCAATTTTAAATATAAACCTTACATGACCTTGATACATTAAGTGACCCCACATATTCTTTTTCCATGTTGCATAGTTACATTGAGATGAGGGATCTTAGGAATAGAAGAGCAAAAATGAAAACTCAAAGTAAAAAAAATGAGCATAATCATGTGAACACACCTCCCCAAATTACTCAATCAAATAACCTGTTGGCAAGAGACACTGCTATGTATGACATGTGTTGTCATTGATGGCAACTAAGTCTATCCTACACATCCGCATTACATAATTTGTTCATACTGGAGGTCAGAGTGAAGATTTGTCTAAGTCTGGGTAGTTAGAAATAGAGCATGTGATAGGGTCCAGTATCTTGGTCCGGATATCTCTGGTGGTAAATCACAGTGTGCTATGGATTTGAGGGAGTAATAATGATTGCCAGGACTATCTAAATCTATGAATTTAGCCTCTGGTGATGAAGGATTCAAAATTTATAAGCATCTGAGTATTGGGTTCTAGTTAGTCAGTACAGTTAGAAGAAGAACATGCCGACCTAGTATTTGATCTTGGTCTGGATGAAGAAAAGTTGTTGGTTAAGTAATTTGTGATAAATAGTGGTATTGGACAACATGATTAATGATATGAGAACACAAGTTTTTGGTCCACATTGTTGTTTGTGCATGGATTCAACTGACAGAGCAGAGATCTTAATAAATGTTCTAAGTTTTCTTTAAGCCAACTACAGTTGATTGAATTTGTTGATGTGGATATCTATGGCCGATGGATTCGAGTGTTTTGGAGTGTTTGTGTGGTGTGATGATGGAGTAAATGCAATGAAGGTAGAAAAAAGGTGCGAAGTTGAAGATCTAAGCTCATATTATGGCCGAAAAGTCAAACAAGGTAGAGTAAGGATGAAGTGTGTAAGATCAGTATTCTATGCTTAACTGGAATTGAATTTTTGCATTGGTAGATGTCATTCATTAGTTCAAACATTCTGTAATCTTCTTGTAATCATCTTTGTAGGCAGTGAGCCTCTTGGAGTAGTGAGCTCTAGGTAGTGCGCCCTGAAGGCATGTGCCTTCCCCATTTGTAATACTTTTAACATAGTATAATTTCTTATGGGTTAACCCCCACCGTGGTTTTTCCCTTAACCAGATTTCCACATAAAAATCATGGTGTTATGTGTTGATTATGTTTATACTCTTGTGTTATGCTTTCATGATTATATCATTAATTTGTTAATAAGTGATAAAGAAGATAAATTGCTACGAGTGTTAAAGTTTTGTGACAACTGATTCACCCCCCTCTCAGGTGTCTACCCTAATTTCAACAATTGGTATCAGAGAAAGGTTCCTTGGAAGCCGCCTAATAGCTTGAGGAAGATCTGGGAAGGAGTTTTAATGGGTTCACTCAGAGAACAACTTCAGTTGGCTTTAGAAGATCTTGATCAGTCGAAAGCATAAGTAAATGAACTGAAAGTGAACCTTAAAGATGCTAATGATTGCATTGAGATGTTAAAAGAAAAACTTAAAAAATGTATGGAAAAGAGGAAGGAGCTACTTCAATAGCTAGCTAATTCTACTGAAGAAAATGGCATGAATGAGGCTTTGGAAGAAAAGACAAAGGAATGTGAGAAGCTGGCAAAAGAAGTTTCTGTTCTAAAACATGAGATGGAATCTGGGGTGATGAGGCTAACCAAAGAAATTGAGCAAAGGAAGAAGATTGAAGAAAACCTGAATCAAACTCTAAAGGAAAGAAGAAAAGAATGCTACAGAATGGACAAAACAATTGGTCACCTAAAATCTAATCTACAAGAATGTAGATATAATGAGGAGGAACTTGGAAGGCAAATTGTTATTCTCAGACATGACCTAGAAGTTGCAAATGAATACAAGGAGAAGTTCAAGATAAGATCAGCTAAACTTGAAGTACTACTTGAGAGTTAGAAGAAGGTTGATGATAAGCATGGTCTTGGGTATGAGAAAGGTGAAAGCTCCAGATCCAGACAAAGAAATTCTCAATCAAGGAATGGGAGAAACAGACCTAGAAGACCTTCGATAAGACAACCTTATGCTCAAAGGTATCCATCCTTCAATGTAAATTGTTTCAATTGCAATAAATTTGGTCATAGAGCTACTCAGTGCAGAAGCAGAATAAATCAAAGTGGTCCATCCTTCTCCGGTCAATGCTTCAAGTGTAATAGGTATGGTCACAGATCCAATGAATGCAAAAGTATGATAATGAATAACTCTAACAATAGAGGAAATGGCAATTCTTTCAATGACAAATGCTTTGCATGCAATAGATTTGGACATATGGCTAATTAGTGCAGATCAAGAGGAAATCAATCAAAAGGGCAAAGAAATGTTGTATGCTTCAATTGTAATTGATCCGGTCATATTGCAAGATTCTACAGAAGTAAGAATAATGAAAGAAGAGGTCCGATAAATAGAAAACCGAATGAGCAAAGTCGAGACAAAGGCAAGGGAAAAATTGATGTAAATGAGATCCAGAAAGAAATGAATAAAATGTGGGTGAAGAAAGACGCAAACAATGAAGGTGATGGATCCACACCAGAATCCGGTGTTGATAATTCCTCCAGGAATTGAATCAGGAGCTCTGGCTCAGGGAGAGCTGCATTGAAAATCAAATTCCCCAAGCCAGTAAATAGGTCCCTGAATTTGGCATGATGAGAGAAGATAATTTGGGTTATTACAGATCTTTTGAAAGGATTTCTGGAAGAAAAGAAGTGGATATGGAGATTTACGGAGCGACTCATGAGAAACTACATCAAGAAACAAAGTAACTAGATGAAGTTAGCGCAACACATTTATTACAATGGAGAATTAGGTTTTGCGGAGCATAAAAGGTCATCCTTTCATCATTTGGATCACTTTGCATTCAAAGAGAGCAAGCAGAAGAGCACCTGAGTTAAGATTTCAAAGATTTGAAGTGCGACTGACGAATTCATCAACTAACCCTAATTCTGTGAAAAAGGTATTTTTCTGCAAAGCTTTAAACTTGTAATCTTTTGCAATGGCTACACCTTTGTTTGTTGATATCATTGAAAGACCCTGACCAAAATTCAAGAAGCATCCACACAAATCAGTAGAAGTCGACTCGTTAGGTGCATTTTCAAGTGTTTCGTATGGTGTATTGCATGTTGAAGATATTAGGTTCTATATTCATGCAAGAATAGATGAATTTGGGGACTCAAGGTTTGTAGATTTGTTCAAGAGTCATCTAAGGGATGAAATTCACGGTCTTAAACATGAGTATAAGGTACTGCACGATAAACATTTCATTCAGATTATAGGGTTTCCATCCTTCGATGAAGATGAATGGGTCTAGTATGTGCTGAGCCAAATGCATGATGAGTTTATATGGCTAATGAAACCCTCAAGATCACCAATGACGCCATCAAGGTTGTGACAAGGTTAAACTCATTCGGTGGACTGCCAATGTTGAAAACAGTAAAGAATCAAACAGTAACTGATGCTACCGGTTCAAGGTTTGACAAAAGGGAAATGATTATAAATGACATCATTGATCCAGATGTCAAATTCGCTTCAATGGTGATTGGATACAAGATTTATCATTCTAGCAGGGAAAATCCTATATTCGGTACAACTATCTATGCAGCCTATCAAATGTTGAGAGAGAATTCTGATTATGACTTGTGTGAGTTATTGCAGAACCATCTGATGGAAAATTGGAATAAGGTAAAGAAGGATAAGAAGAACACCTTCAAATATGGTACACTGATCCTATGTTTGTTCTTCTATTTCATGAATGAGTTGCCCAGCAAGAAAAGCATGTGTTGGACAAATGACAAACCCGTTGCTATGCAAATAAGAGAGCACTTGAACAACATTGGTGACTCTAAATCACAAAAAATTGCAATCTGGGGTTAATTCAAGAATTTTCAGAGTATGATGCATTAATATAGGGAAATAATTCCTAAATCAGTTGTTGAGAAATACAAGAATGAGATCTGCTTCATGGTGGATATTGATCAGTGCTTAATGGAAGCAGTAGAACCCAAAACTGTTTGGATCATGCCTATGGGGTATGAGGTAGATGAGAAAATTTTGGATATGTATGCTCAACATCTCTTGAGAAAACCCAAGGATGATTCTGTGAAGAGATTTGGGACATATAAGGAGCTCAATTTGAAACTACATGTTGAGCTCAGAAAACCTGAAATCAAAAGGAAAGTTCAAAAGCAAGTAGAAATGTATGCTGAAAGCATTGGCATAACTAAGGAAGTTGTGAAGCAGAATAGAGAAAGGATAGAAAAAGCTAAGAAGGAGATTCAAGATAAGAAACAAGGAAGTGCTCCAGAAGTCTCCACCAACCAGCCTAGAAAAACAAGAAGCTCTGCTGCTGCCTTTGTTCACACAAAACCTGTCAGAACAAAGAAACCAAAAGACAAACCATCCGGTAAAGATGGTAAAAGAATAAAGATTAAAGCATCAAAAACATATGAGAGCATTAAAGATGATGAGGAAACATAATCAGATGAAGCAGTAAAGGAAATAAAGACAAAGAAAGCATAAGCTTCAAAGACTACAAAAGATAAGCCTTCCAGAAGTATGAAGGTAAGTAAAAGATAAAAGACTGAAACCCAAACTAGAAAATCCACTTTGTCTGTAGAAGAAATTGTGAATGCTATGACAATTCATGGGAATTTGAAACCCATAATAAAATACTATGACACTTTTGATGATGCAAACAAGAGAATTTTAGAGGATGCCACTGTAAAATACTTGAATATATTCAATAGAGCTCTTGTGGAAATTTTATCTAAAATTCCTAAGAGTTTGAGTAACATTTTGGAAATAAGGAAAGAGGCTACTAAAGCTAAAGATTTGGAGCTGAGGGAACATGTGTTATCTAGTTTTTGTCCGGTGATCTCCAACAAAGAAGAAGATAAATTTTTTAAAGAGGTCAAGAACAATTTCAGAAGCAAAACAAGGATGAATAAGCTGATGATTGGAGATATTGATGAAGTTGTTAAAGAAACAAAATAGATTTTGAAGAAAGCACTGGACAAGAACAAGTTCTATGTGGTTGCAGAAGAATCGGTTGATACTGAGGATGCATCAATTCTAAATGATGAAGAATAGCAGAGAGATGAGTAGCAAACTGAGATAGATGACTCCTCTGTTCTAGAAGAGGAAGCAATAAACAAAGAATATGAAAAGATGACTGATAAAACTGATGATGCAGGAGGTATTCAAACTCCTCCAGATCAATCTGGCAAAGAAGATACAGAGATGAACATTGAAACAGATGAAGATAATTCATTGAAAAATAAAGAGTATGAAACAGAAGAAGCTAAGGACCAAGAAGCAGAGAAGGCCAAGGACAAAAATGAAAAGGAAGAAGAGATGGCAAAGGTTGAGGAAGAGCCCAAGAAGGATAATCCAGTTGATAGTACTGGTAAGGATCAAATAGATACATCAACATCTTGGGCAAGAGACACTGCAGAAGTAATGAAAGAAATTTTGGAAAATGATAAACTAGTTACAGAAGAGTTGAAAGGTCCAATCAATTTGGACAGTATTTCACCAGTTCAAAAGATAAAGTGGG
Source organism: Cunninghamia lanceolata (assembly GCA_027924645.1). NCBI lineage: Eukaryota > Viridiplantae > Streptophyta > Pinopsida > Cupressales > Cupressaceae > Cunninghamia > Cunninghamia lanceolata. Next base: position 682,299 of record BSBN01001243.1, on the reverse strand, counting down.
CCTCTCTCGCACAAGATAAGGCCAGAGAAGATATTTTGAAGTCTCACATAGAAGACAATGAGCTACTTGGTCTGGCATCAGGAATCTTGGAGAAGATCATGCCCTCCTTTTAGAAGGATTCTTCAGCATCTCCCTCTGGACAATTGAAAAGTCTAATAAACTCGGTAAGTTCTCATTTTGAATCTCTAGAGAAGTCTGCAGAGGTCAAGGTTCAAAATGAATTCAATGATAAACGATTTGATGCTCTAAAGGGATGATTGGAGTAGATAGAATTGTGCTAGATACTAGTATAAACAGTATTCAAAATTCTCTTATTGAAGGAGGAAATGTATATAAATTTTTCTTATCTTGTCCTAAAGTTATAAAGGATATTGAAGATAAAATAAAGGAGTCTAAGAAAAAACTATCAAGTGTATCCAAATCTTTTGATCCTGTGATAGCATCTGTGGCAAGCAAGGGGTGTCAGGCAATCAACTTGATTGAAGAAATAAAGAAATTGACAAAAGAAAAGGAGAGCATTGAGGCAAGGATGAGTGAGCTCTGGGGACTAATTTCCCCCAAATTAGAAGCAATATTCAATGCTTTGACCGAAGGCCAAGCTGCTGCTAAGTCAAGTGATCCTACTGACTTGTGGAAAGTAGAGTCTCAAGCATTCTTATTCAGTGGTCACATTGCAGTTTTGAATAGCATGAAGAAGAGTTGGGACAATGAGTTGGCACTGTTGAAGAATGTCTTTGGTGATGTGTTCAAACTCATGTAAATAAGTCATAGGGTTGTTTGTATATATGCCCATGTACATAAAATTTTTGGTGAATTTTAGTATGCGGATTTTGTCGAGTTTGATGCTCAATTATAGATATTGGAACTACTAGACCACAAGGCAATATTCACTCCTGGCTATAAAGTTGTATTGCATCTACACTTCATTGTGGAGGAATGTGAGATTATGGAATTGTTACATCCAAAAGTCTAGCCTTTGCCATTGATGTCAAAGGGGGAGTGAAGAACAGTGAAAAATAAGGAATCCAACAAAGGGGGAGCACTGGAGAACAGTGAAAAGCATAAGTGTACAAAGTAAGGGGGAGTTGTTCTGACACTTAGTCATTTTTCACTAAGTGTTGCCATCAATGCCAAAGGGGGAGATTGTTGGCAAGAGACACTGCTACGCATGACAAGTGTTGTCATTGATGGCAACCAAGTCTATCCTACACATTACATAATTTATTCATACCAGAAGTCAGAGTGAAGATTTGTCTAAGTCTAGGTAGTCAGAAATAGAGCATGTGATAGGGTCTAGTATCTTGGTCTAGATCTCTCTGGTGGTAAATCACAGTGTGTTGTGGATCTGAGGGAGTAATAAGGATTGTCAGGACTATCTAAATCTAGGAATTTGGCCTCCGGTGATGAAGGATTCAAAAGTTATAAGCATCTAAGTATCAGGTTCCAGTTAGTCAGTATAGTAAGAAGAAGAACAAGCCGACCTAGTATTTGATCCTGGTCCAGATGAAGAAAAGTTGTTGGTTAAGTAATTTGTGATAACCAGTGGTATTGGCCGACATGATTAATGATTTGAGAACACAAGTTTTTGGTCCGCGTTGTTGTTTGTGCATGGATTCAACCAACAGAGCAGAGATCTTAATAAATGTTCTAAGTTTTTTTTAATCCAACTACAGTTGATTGAATCTCTTGATGTAGATATATATGGCTGATGGATTCGAGTGTTTTGGAGTGTGTGTGGTGTGGTGATGGAGTAAGTGCGATAAAGATAGAAAAAAGGTGCGAAGGTGAAGATATAAGCTCAGACTATGGCCGAAAAGTGAAACAGGGTAGAGTAAGGATGAAGTGTGTAAGATCAGTATTCTATGCTTAACCAAAACTAAATTTCTGCATTGGTAGATGCCATTCATCAGTTCAAACATTCTGTAATCTTCTTGTAATCATCTTTGTAGGTAGTGAGCCTCTTGGAGCAGTGAGCTCTAGGCAGTGCACCCTAAAGGCATGTGCCTTTCCCATTTGTAATACTTTTAACAGAGTATAATTTCTTATGGGTTAACCCCCACCGTGGTTTTTCCCTTAACCGGGTTTCCACGTAAAAATCCTGTGTTTCTGCTCTTGTGTTATGCTTTCATGATTATATCATTAATTTGTTAATAAGTGACAAAGAAGATAAATTGCTACAAGTGTTAAAGTTTTGTGACAACTGATTCACCCCCCTCTCAGTTGTCTATCCTAATTTCACATAACCCCCCTAGAAAAATTGATTTGGCACTTTATGTTTAGTGCATTTACAATTGCAACTTGCTGAAAATGCAAAGTGGACTTGATCTCAATGCTTTTACAAATGCAAAAAATAGGATATAATGATGAAAGTACAATTTTAGATCATAGTGAATACAAGCCAATAGCACTAATGTGAACTATACAAAAAAATGCACTTTCAAAAAATTGCACTATGAAAGGAGTTTGTATGAGCCCAAAAATGCCTCTGAAGGTCCCAAAATAAAAACTAAGTAGCAACACCTATGACAAAAAATTCTATAAAATCCATGCATTAAATTAGAAACCATCTACACCACTATGGAGTACATGTAAAAATAACCCAAATAAAAAAAATCTCTAAAAAAGAGGTTGAAATCTTAAGATACCAACCTTTGAAAACCATGTTCAAAATTTAGGAGCTCATGATGAAGGGGTACAAATCAGGAAAGAAGTGTTAATGTCAGCTAACATCAAAATAGAGTATGCTAATAGGTGGATGAAATATTCCTCACCTATTCAAAATCACCACCAATTTCATTGAAAACTACCTTTCATGCTTGCAACCATTGTATTAAGTAGAAAGTCACTCACTATGTAGTTCAAAATTGCTTATGAAGGGCTAGATGGTATTCATTGTTGTGGTGGCTACAATGGTGGAATTGTTAGTATTATCTACCAAGGGTGGCATTAATGATGAATAATGGCTGCACCTAAGTAGAGGTAGAACCCACAAGGTGTAACTACATGTAGCCTGCAAGTTTGGGATTTGTAACCCAACTAGGGATCCATGTTGAAATCCCAAGGATCAAGTCCTATGAAAAGGGGTTGGTGGTTGTGACTTGGTCATTGTCCTAGCTTCAAGGGGCCTCAACTTTATAATCATCCCTAACCAATAATTTTTTTTGAAAGGAATCCTCAAAGGTATAGTAGATATAGGGGTACAAAGAATATACCATGTACCTACCACACTAAATAAACCATTACAAAATAAAAAGATTAGTCCATATATATAATTTTTAAAATGTAGAAAAGTATTATTCCTCCTTGCAAATTTTCTCATGTTAGTGTGTGTGCAAGTCATACCTACAAATCTATGAATATAGTATTCTGACAGTGTAAGAAGTGGAAATTTAATAACTAACATAGCACTCGAAAGTAAAGCATTTTCCAAAAGTAAGAGACAATCAATTGATAATAGTTCCATTTATCCATAGCTAAGCATAACATGGTAAGAATTCATGAATATGTAACAATGTCCATATATAAGAATGAATTACAAATTTAGTTTCATACACCCAACTTGGTGTTACAGTACATCTGTTTCAATGTTACAAAATGAAGTACTACTTCAAGATAATAATGAGTCATTTTACAAATTTATAATTTGGCAATGAAGCCATACAAAGAATAATATGAAGCAAGTATCCATGTCAAATACAATAACTGAACTTGGCTACCTCGATCCTCTGATCATCCGCTAACCAAGACCAAGATAGTGGTTGAGGCACTTTTTCCACCCAACCACGAAGTACTGGACTTCCCTGGGTTTCTTCCTATCTTGAAGAAAACACCGACCCTGTACAAGGAGCCTAGCAGCCCAGAACAATGTAAGTAGGAGGGAATCACTCAATGCATTCTTGTGCCTGTATGCATCCTAACCTAGAATGACATAGACTCTTGTAACAGGATGTGGCAGAGAAAAAATAACAAAGTTTTAGGCTTTTAAACAACCCATCTATTTCAATGGTACTATAGCTTGGCCAAACAAAATTAAATAAAATGATACTTTAGAAAAAGTAAACTATCGTCTCTAAAGCCCACATTCAACATCCTGTCCTGAAAGTTCATACTTTACCAGAATTACACAACCACAGTTTCTAAATTTGATTTCCATAGTCAAAGTGACAATTTCTCATTCTAACATCGTTTCACATTTTCAATTGATTTCCCTGATTTGTTTTTCAAAAGTTTTCCCATTTTCTCTAATCTTTTATCTACTATTTCTAATATGTTCTCTATTTGTAATGGAACTATTGGTTTAATACCATGCAAGAATTTCATATTCAATGTTTCCTAACATTTTACTAGTTTTGTCTAGTATATTCTCAAAGAAATGTTTTCTAAGTTTTTCCAATATTCATTTCTATAATTCTGTTTCCCTTATAAATTAGACAATAATACGATAAAAATATTCTCTTCTTTAAAACAAAACTAATCATCATTCTTTTTTTTATGCTTTTTCTATTTATATAAATATATATATCAACTCTTAAAATATAACGATTCTGACTGTATAATATAGAGAAAATTACCAAAACTGAAAACTCTTACATTTATGAACAAATACAACTGCACACGTATATATATATATATATATATATATATATATATATCAGTTATTGATATACACATTCGCAAAACTGATTAATTATTTTAATGATAGAAAAAAATCATAGAACGAAGATTATGATAAATAATGCGAATTTGCACAGTGAAAAATTGATGATTTCAATCGATTTTGATATACACTAAACTTGATTTCAACTAGGAATTCAATAAACCTAACAGTCATGACTTGATAATGAAGCGACTGTATGAGGAAATTGATGGCCTCCATTGAGGAGTTGCGGTCCTACGTTAGCCTGATGCTCCGATTATCATCAATGATGAATCACAATTTTCACTTGACACAACAATGAACTGCTTACAATGATTCGCATACATCACATGTTTAATGATTATTTTCATTTAAGAGTGATTCATTGAATGAATTGGAAATACCACCATAAAAAGGGTGATGACCCCATATGGGGGTCGCAGTTCCTTTGGGAACTGCGGCTCTCATATGGGGTCACCATAGCAGAGCAAAGCCCACATCAATAAATTTAAAGAAAAATGTTTCCACTTCTTTCATCTTATACATTCCTAATTTAAAATTTGAGCAGCAATCTACATAGGTATTGTGATTTCTTATACGTCTAGACTGACATGCATCACCGCTTCCAAAACAATGTAATCTTAATTCTGATGGAATATATATGTATACAGTCATAAAATTACTGATGTGTATATATATATATATATATAAAGGTTAACAACAGTGCAATATACTCAATAGAGTAATTCGTTCTATATATGTGTAACAGAAGATTTAATTGGAATACAACAGTAACATACATAAATAATTATAATAAACAAATTTATATTAACATTTGTTCAAATCTTTCCTTATCAAAATTCAGAGGTATGTTCATACAAAAATTTAACACACCCAAATTTAAGAATATAGATTGAATAGAAAACCTGGTATTTCTCTCTCCTTCCTAAATAAATGCTTGAAAATCTCTATCTTCCAGAAGCTCCTCTATCCCAGGTTGTTCTCCCCTTTTTCCCGAAATTCTTCGACAGTTCGTTTGTTTTTGTTACATAATTTTCAGAGATGAAGAGAGGAGGTTTTGAGATGCAAGAAAAGAGATTAGTTTTTTGTCCCCATGAATGAATGTTAATTCCTCTTTTATTATTTTTCTCCTCTCATGTTTTTCACTTTATTGAGCTTTAATTCCCTAAATATAGTTTTGTTTTTCTAATTTTTCTATTGTTTCCTCTTGTTTTCTTGTTTTCTTTCTAAAATCATGTTTTTTCCTTTTTTTTTAAATTTCTATTTCTATCTTCTAGAATTTATCAATAAATCATATTAAAATAATCAGCATAATTATCAAAATTTTCTATGAAAACTAATAAAAGTCCAAAAATCTTTTTTCAAATAAAGTCACATAAATAATTAAATTATTAATTCTATATATTTTATTTTTTCTATGCACACACAATAATGCAATAACAATTTAATTAAATATTCCAATTAGATCACCATTAACTTAACTATGAAATAAAATTATCTAATTTAAATAAAAGAATGCAATTCAAACTAAACCATTAAATCATTCAATATGCAATACATATGCAACTACATGTCACTACATGAAGTGTGTGAATGATATACCTCCATCTTAACCCTGCCAGGATGCTAGCCTCATTTACCTCAACCACCCTCTTGTCTTCAACAACCTACAACTACACATAAACTCCAATTTTCCGTCAATAGATTAGTAACCAAATAGCCGAACCACAACTAACATGAATATAACATTCATAAATATTCATAAATATTCATTCATCTTTTAATAACAATTAACTATCTAATTCACACATTTAATTGTCCATATATTAATTCCACATATTGCAATCACAGATAGCATCAAGTTTGAGATGTGACATCCTTCCCCACTTGGAAGAGACATCGTCTCGATGTCTTTTAACAAAACATCTACATAATGAGTCTTATACATCAAATATCCATAATAAAATAAAATGTCATCAAAGGCATAATGAAAATAAACTAAAGTCTCAAATGAGGAAATAATCTATCAATGTCCTCTGCATTTTCCCAGGTGGCACTGTCCACCGAATACTGGTCCCACTAGACCCTATACTGCACCACATTGTGGTTCCGCAACTTAACATTGCACCTCTCCAGAATATTGGTGGGCTCCACTAGCACCACCCCTGGATCCTGAACCTACAATGCACGCTAGTCAAGAATATGAGATGCATCCGGATGATATGGCTGAAGTATAGAAACATGGAAGACATTATGTATCCGAGAAAGATCGGCGGTAGAGCAAGCCTATACGCAACCAGATTAATAACCTCCAAGACATCAAATGGTCCAACATATCTAGGGGTGAGCTTTGACCCCTTTCCAAAAGATATTGAACTCTTCCATGGTCGAACCCTCAAAAAGACCTTGTCTCTAGTTGAGAATTGTCTAAAGTTCCTATTCCTATTTGCAAGGCTCTTCTGTCGATCTGAAGATTGCTTCAACTTTTCCTTAATGAGCTTCATTTGATCTTCCATTTCTCTCAACATCTCAGGTCCTACAACAACTCTATCTTCCACCCTATCCCAGCTGATAGGTGTCTGACACTTGCGACCATACAAAGCCTCAAAAGGTGCCATACCCAAAGAGGCGTGAAAGGAGTTACTATAAGAAAATTCAACTAGAGGTAAATACTCCTCCCACTTATGCTGCTGATCCATACAATACATCTTGAGGAGATCCTCTACTACCTGGTTCACCCTCTTAGTCTGACCATCAGTCTGAGGATGATACGTTGAACTAAAGTTTAGTTTTGTTCCCAAAGAAGCATACAAAGTGGTCCAAAATCTAGAGGTCATCCGTGTGTCATGATCTGAGATGATCATTTTAGGTACACCGTGCAAACAAAAAATCTCCTGAACAAATTTCCTTTTCAACACCAAAGAACCATCCTTAAGGTTCCCAAGAATGAAATAGGCAACCTTCGTCAATTTATCTACCACAACCAAGATGACATAATGTCGAGTGTTGGTCATGGGTAATCCCTGGATGAAATCCATAGTAATAACCTTCCATTTGTATTTTGGTACCCTATGTGGGTAAAGAAGCCCTGCCAGATGCATATGCTCAGCCTTAACTCGCTGGCATTCTAAGCATCGACCTACAAAAAAAGTTACATCTTTCTGAAGTCTAGGCTAGAAATATAGTGGTTTAAGTCCTTTAATCATCTTTGTTACACCAGGGTGCCTAGAGTAAGGTGCATTATGAAACTCCTCTAACACAAGTTCTCTCAGCCCTGCTGCATTTGGAACATACATGCATCCATGAAATCTCAAGAGTCCATCAGACTCGAATACATAACCATCATACCTGTGATCTGAAGGATCCTGATGTAGGGCCTTCACCCTTTCATAAAACTCGTCATTAGGCAAAGCCTGCATCACTTGCTGTTTCAAAGTTGACCTTACTGTTATCATGGCTGCGAGATGTCTCCTTCTACTTAGAGCATCCACTACTCTGTTCTCTTTTCCTTTTATATATTCAATACCAAAATCATATTCACTCAAGAACTCCAACCATCTTCTTTGTTGAGCATTCAGGTTGGGTTGAGTAAATATGTACTACAATCCCAAGTGGTCTGTCTTTAGGTTGAAAGGCTTCCCCAAAAGATAGTGCCTCCACATCTGAAGTGCGTGCTCTATGGTAGCCAACTCAAGGTCATGGGGTGCATAATTCAGCTCATGTTACTTCAATTTCTGAGACTCATAAGCTACTACTTGACCTTCCTGCATAAGCACTACTCCTACACCTTCCCCTGATGCATCTGTAATCACTATAAAGTGCCCATTTGGATCCGGCACAATCAGGATGGGTGCATAAGTAAGTTTTTCTTTTAAAAATTGAAATGTTTGCTCACATCTATCCGAACATTCTAACTTCTTTCCTTTTCTCTGAAGAGCTGTGATGGGTGCTGCAATGGTTGAGAACTCCTTCACAAATTTTCTATAGTACCCAATAAGCCCCATAAAGCTCTGGACCTTTGACATATTTTGTGGCGTTGGCCACTCCATAATTGGCTTTATCTTATTTGGGTCCACTACTATCCCTTCAGCTGAAATAACATGGCCCAAATAGTGAACCTCAGTTTGATAGAAGGTACATTTTGACATTTTTCCGAAGAGTTTATGATCCCGCAGACGCTGCAACAAAATCCTCAGATGTTTGTCATGTTCTTCCTCTGAATTATAGTATATTATTATATCATCAGGAAAAACAAGCACAAAGTCATCTAAACAATCCCAAAAAATATTGTTCATTAGATTCATGAAAGCTGCCGGGGTGTTAGTTAGCCCAAACGGTAACATTGTGAACTCGTAGTGTATGTATCTAGTCCTGAAGGTAGTCTTTGAAATATCTTCATCCTTTATTCTAAGATGATGGTATCCCGACCTCAAGTCTATCTTTGAAAATACCCTCACCCCTTTCATTTGATCAAATAACTCATCAATCCTGGGGAACGGATACTTATTCTTGATGGTGGATTTATTCAACATCCTGTAATCAATGCATAATCTCAAAGTTCCATCCTTCTTCTTTATGAATATGACAGGTGCTCCCCATGGAGACACACTTGATCTAATGAAACCCTGGTTAAGCAATTCTTGTAATTGTGCCTTAAGCTCATACAACTCAATTGTGTTCATTCTATACAAGGCTTTGGATAAAGGCTCAGTATCTGATAACAATTCTATAGAGAAATCAAATTCTCGCTTCAGAGGTAGTTCAATCAGCTCATCAGGGAAGGCATCTTGGAGCTCCCTCAAAATAAGATGATCTACAACTGATGACTCTAAACTGTCAAGATCCCTGACCTTTACTGCATATATAGCACATCCTTTTCTACTGGTCTTCTTCAGCTGCATGGCCAATATCTGCCTAAGCTCTAAGGGTCTTTTGAATCCATGAATTTCAACCTGATTACCATGATCATCTAAACATTTAACTATTTTCTCTTCACAATCTACCATAGACTTATGCTCTAAAAGCTAGTTTATTCTTAGAATTACATCAATTGATCCCAAAGGTGCAACATACAAATTGACCTAAGTCTCAAAACTTGGAAGTTCAAGCTCACTGCATGCCAGACATTTCTCTACTATTTTCTCTTCCTGATTTCCATATTGTACTTTCCATGAATTAGCCATGAATCCAGGTCTAACTGACAACTTAGATAAAATACTAGGATCTACAATGCAATCGGTAGCACCAGTATCTATCAAAATTGAAACAGGGCATCCAAAAATCTTACCGAAGAACTGAATAGGAGTCACCTGAAAATCTGCTTGTCAGTTATCTACAGTTGCATGAATGTGGTGCTGATTTCTGTTCTTTTGATTATTACTCCTCTGAGGACATACACTGGCATAATGCTCACCACCGCAAGTGTAGCAACCACCACGAGGTGCTCTAGGTCTAACTAAACCATCTCTCTTGTTATTGTTGTTATTATTGTTACTGAAATTTGTCCTCTTATTGCTGCTTTGATTGCCCTCATTACGATCCTGGGAATTATTCCCTCTTTTTAGGTTCTTGATTTGCCTATTGTTGTTTCCTTGATTGTTCTAATTATTTCCTTGAGGCTTCTTGTTGCCATACTTTGCATCTCTGCTTTTCCTGTAATTAGCCACCTGTTGCAATTTCTATTCTTGTTTAATGGCTTTCTCAAAAACTTCGTCCATTGTGGAAGGATTATGTATATCCACATTAGATCTAATTTGAGTCCTAAGCCCCATGATGAACTTACAAATTCAAAACCTTTTGTCTTGTTGATATTGAGGTACATATTGTAGCAAATGAGAGAATTTCTTCCAATATTGTGTGATCGTCATACCAACTTGTGTGAGATTATGAAACTCTGTCATTTTCTTATCAAAATATAACTGTGGTAGCCACCTTTTTCTGAATATCTGCAAAATCTACTCCCATCTCACCTCACCAGGCAACAACTGCTTCTTAGCCTTCTCGTTATCCCACCAAGTGACTGCCTCACCGGTGAGTTGATAGGATCCCCAAATAGCCTTCGTTTCACTAGATAAATTCCTCAGGGAGAAATACTTTTCCATTTCGATTATCCAGGCTTCCACCCCATCACCAATTATTTTTCCATCAAATTTGGTTGGGGTAACCTTCTTGAGATCTTTGCCCAATTCTTCAGTCACCTTCTCTTGTTTACTAGGGTTCCTTATAGTCTCAGGATTTTCTGTACTAACCTCATCCCCATTCCCTTCATTTGACCCGGTATTCACCCTCGAATGGCCCATTTGCATTTCCTGCTCTATTCCATCCATCCTAGACTCTTGCCAATTCAACATGGCAACAATTTGATCCAGCCTCTCAAACAGATCACCACGAGATCCACCTCCACACTGGTAAGTGAATCGGGTATCCATCTGGGTTACTCGGGAAAACATTCATTAAAGTGTTGTTAGGTGTAGGTCCAAGTGTTGAACCTAGTGCTCTGATACCAAAAGTAAGGTGTGAAAATTTAATAGCTAACATAGCACTCGAAAGTAAAACATTTTCCAAAAGTAAGAGATAATCAATTGATAACAGTTCCATTTATCCATAGATAAACATAACATGGTAAGAATTCATGAATATGTACCAATGTCCATATCTAAGAATGAATTACAAATTTAGTTTCATACACCCAACTTGGTGTTACAGTACATATGTTTCAATGTTACAAAATGAAGTACTACTTCAAGATAATAATGAGTCATTTTACAGTTTTACAATTTGGCAATGAAGCCATACAAAGAATAATATGAAGCAAGTATCCATGTCAAATACAATAACTAAACTCAGCTGCCTCGATCCTCCGATCATCCGCTAACCAAGACCAAGAGAGTGGTTGAGATGATTTTTCCACCCAACCACGAAGTACTGGACTTCCCTGGGTTTCTTCCTATCTTGAAGAAAACACCGACCTTGCACAAGGAGCCTAGCAACCTGGAACGGTGTAAATAGGAGGGAATCACTCGATGCGTGCCTGTTGCCTGTATGTATCCTAACCTAGAATGACATAGACTCTTGCAACAGGATGTGGCAGAGACAAAATAACAAAGTTGTAGGCTTTTAAACAACCCATCTATTTCAATGGTACTATAGCTTGGCCAAGCAAAATTAAATAAAATGATAGTTTAGAAAAAGTACACTATCATCTCTAGAGCCCACATTCGGTATCCTATGCCAAAAGTTCATACTTTACCAGATTACACAACCACAATTTCTAAGTTTGGTTTCCATAGTCAAAGTGACAATTTCTCATTCTAACATAGTTTCACATTTTCAACTGGTTTCCCTGATTTGTTTTTCGAAAGTCTTCCCATTTTCTCTAAGCTTTTATCCACTATTTCTAATATGTTCTCTATTTGTAATGAAACTATTGGTTTAATACCATGCAAGAATTTCATATTCAATGTTTCCTAACATTTTGCTAGTTTTGTCTAGTATATTCTCAAAGAAATGTTTTCTAAGTTTTTCCAATATTCATTTCTATAATTATGTTTCCCTTATAAATCAGACAATAAATACGATAAAAATCATCCTCTTCTTTAAAACAAAACTAATCATCATTCTTTTTTATGCTTTTTCTATTTATATAAATATATATATATCAACTCTTAAAATATAATGATTCTAACTGTATAATATACAAAAAATTTACCAAAACTGAAAACTCTTACATTTGTGAACAAATACAACTACACACACACATACACACACAAACATCAGTTATTGATATACACATTTGCATAACTGATTAATTATTGTAATGATAGAAAGAAATCATACAACAGAGATTATGATAAATAATGCCAATTTGCACAGTGAAAAATTGATGATTTCAATCGATTTTGATATACACTAAACTCGATTTCAACTGAGAATTCAACAAACCTAACAGTCATGACTTGATAATGAAGTGATTGTATGAGGAAACTGACAACCTCCATTGAGGAGTCATGGCCCTGCGTTAGCTTGATGCTCTGATTATCATCAATGATGAATCACAAATTTTACTTGACACAACAACGAATTGCTTACAATGATTCGCATACATCATATGTTTAATGATTATTTTCATTTAAGAGTGATTCGTTGAATGAATTGGAAATACCACCATAAAAAGGGCGACGACCCCATATGGGGGTCACAGTTCCTTTGGGAATTGTGGCTCTCATATGGGGTCGCCATAGTAGAGCAAAGCCCATAGCAATAAATTTAAATAAAAATGTTTCCACTTCTTTCATCTTATACATTCCTAATTTAAAATTTGAGCAGCAATCTACACAGATATTGCGATTTCTTATATGTCTAGACTGACATGCATCACTGCTTCCAAAATAATGTAATCTTAATTATGACGAAATATATATATAAAGGTTAATAGCAGTGCAATGTACTCAATAGAGTAATTCGTTCTATATATGCTTAACAGACGATTTAATTGGAATACAATAGTAACATACATAAATAATTATAATAACCAAATTTATATTAACATTTGTTCAAATATTTCCTTATCGAAATTCAGAGATATGTTCATACAAAAATTTAACACACCCAAATTTAAGAATATAGATTGAATAGAAAACCTGGTATTTTGCTCTCCTTCCTAAATAAATGCTTGAAAATCTCTATCTTCTAGATGCTCCTCTGTCCTAGGTTGTTCTCCCCTTTTTCCCAAAATTCTTCAACAGTTCTTTTGTTTTTGTTACATAATTTTTAGAGATGAAGAGAAGAGGTTTTGAGATGCAAGAAAAGAGATTAGTTTTCTGTCCCCATGAATGAATATTAATCCCTCTTTTATTATTTTTCTCCTCTCATGTTTTTCACGTTATTGAGCTTTAATTCCCTAAATATAGTTTTGATTTTCTAATTTTTCTATTGTTTCCCCTTGTTTTCTTTCTAAAATCATGTTTTTTTTTTAATTTCTATTTCTATCTTCTAGAATTTATCAATAAATCATATTAAAATAATCAGCATAATTATCAAAATTTTCTATGAAAACTAATAAAAGTCCAAAAATCTTTCTTCAAATAAAATCACATAAATAACTAAATTATTAATTCTATATATTTTCTTTTTTGTATGCACACACAATAATGCAATAACAATTTAATTAAATATTCCAATTAGATCACCATTAACTTGACTATGAAATAAAATTATCTAATTTAAATAAAAGAATGCAATTCAAACTAAACCATTAAATCACTTAATATGCAATACATATGCAACTACATGTCACTACATGAAGTATGTGAATGATATCCCTCCATCTTAACCCTGCCAGGATGCTAGCCTCCTTTACCTCAACCACCCTCTTGTATTCGACAACTTGCAACTACACATAAACTCCAATTTTTCTGTCAATAGATTAGTAACCAAATAGCCAAAGCATAGCCGAAGCGCTACTAACATGAATATACCATTCATAAATATTCATTCATCTTTTAATAACAATTAATTATCTAATTCACACATTTAATTGTCCATATATTAATTCCACATATTGCAATCACAGATAGCATCAAGTTTGAGACGTGACAAACATCAATACAATTTGTACAATGGGGGACTAAACTTTTCTTTGAGAATGTAGGGTAAAGTGCTACAATTTTGAAATTTTGGTAGTCAATCTATGGATTTTGAGGCCTTCTAGATGTAATGACAGGGTTAGACCCAAAATACTCCAAAATGATGGCTACCCTCCATATCTAGAAACCACTTCTCAAATAAAATCCTTGTAGATTTGGCATCCAATGTCCAACTAGGATGCAACAAAAGGAAAACTCTATTTTATTGAATTCTCTAGACTCAATGGTGAGCTCAAATTTGCTCCATCAAATTCCAATATATATATATATATAAAGCCACAAAAAGGAATCCCCCTAATATTTAGTATTTCTATCACACATTTTTAATTCTCTAAATTATCCAAGAATGCAAAAGAAGAGAATACTCAATGTTTCAAGAAAATACAAGATCTATAATCCAAGATCTAGAGACTATCCACAAGTTCTCAATAGCTTCAATACCATGTAAGATTTGGCCATGGAGGTAGCCACCCCAAATTAAGAAATCTTAAAGGAAAGGGCAAAGACCTCAAAAGATCAATACGATAGAATAAATTATATTATAATCAAATGATACAATAGAATAAATAAGATACAAGTGTACATGAAGTGGGCATATTAGGATACACCACCAAGAGATGTGAATATACAACCAATATGGGTTAAAGGAGATATAATCACATGTGTGCATAACATCTCCACCAAACTAAGAAAGTACAAGTCACTTGATGCAAGTACAATCTACCCAACTAGATACCTACCTAAGTAATCGTATCCTATCCTAGATGCATATGATGCAATAAAGTAAATAAATTAAATCCAATAAAATAAAATAATACCAAATGCCCATTGTACAAATTTTTTTTTTTTTTTAATAAAAGGGGTAAAAACTTTATTGAAATTCAGAAAAGAACATTACAAAGCATCAAAGGGCCAAGGCCCTAGTAATCCATAAGAAACAGCCATACAAAGCATGAAACAACATCATCCTTCACCAAAACCATTCCCATCCTCAGTAAGAATCTTCTCCAAGTCATATCGGAGCTCATGAGGAACCTGCTCCCATTCATCAACCTTCCAACCATCTAAATGCTCAGAAGCCCACTTAGCCAAACAATCTGCTGCCCTATTCCACTCCCTTGGAATATGGACAAAAGACACCATCTCCATCAAAGAACTTATCTGCAGAATTTGTTGCACCATCATAGCCAACTGCCAACTAACATCAGAAACCTTCTGTGTATTCAGCAAATTAATCAAAACCTGTGAATCATACTCACAGATAACCTTGCGCCATCCCAAAGCATAAGCCCTCTCCAAAGCATAGAGGATCGCCAAACCTTCCATAAGGTTGATAGTTTTCCATCCTTCATGAACAGAGTAGAAAAAAACCACCGATCCTTAAAAACCCCTGCCAGTCCCACCAATCCCAACAGGCCCAGGATTGCCCCTTGAAGAACCATCAGTATTGAGCTTCAGAATGCCAGACGGAGGGGGAAGCCATCTTCCCACCCTTTGCACTTTCTTTTTCACTCGCCTTCCTTTCCTGACACAAGCAGAAGTTGGAGACAACCCCTGAATACCCAATCTATCCACCAACTCAGCATCTCCTTTCTCCAAAGGGAACACCACATCACACTTAGATTCCACCGTCTCCCGAATCATACTCATAATTTTGTGCCAAACTTGTTGAATCAACAACTTCTCACCTCGAAATATTCTACGATTCCGTTCCAACCAAATTGCCATAGTATGAAGGAAGGCCCAGCATACCACACATCTTTCAAGAAAGAGGCCATAGAAGGAGGTCTACCCAGACTACTCCAAAACTCCACCAGGGATGAAGCATGAACACAAGGGCTTTTCCAAACTTCCCACCAAAAATGCCAAAGCTGCAAAGTCAAGGGACAACGGAAAAACAAGTGAGAGGAGTCCTCCTCTCCACATCCACACATAACACACATAGAAGGACCTTGAAAACCCCACTTCTGAATATTATCCCAAGTCAAGCACCTATTCCAATCCAAAGTCCAAATAAAGCAGTTACACTTCGGCCAAGAAAGCTTATTCCACACTTTCTTCCACCAGTGAACCTCCACCCCCTCCAGCTGGTTAGATAACAACACCTGATATCCAGAAGCAACAGTATAGACACCCTTAGAATTAGGAGACCAAGAAAGAACATCCCCTTCCTGGAGGGAGCTACAACGTCTACGAGAAAGGATACTATGAAGCTCAGCACACTCCTCCTCCATACCAACAACAGGCCACTCATTAGGATTCTTCCATCTTGCCACCACCAACTGCCCATGAGAAGAAAAGGACTTGAAGTCACTCACCCTTGACCAACCAACTTCACAGAACCTCTGGCACAGAGTCACCAAATTAGGAAACTGAGAAACAATGGGAGGAAAACCATCCCAAGAATCAGACCAAAAATGAGCTTTTGTCCCTCTTTTACAAATCCAAAATAAACCATCCTTGACCAGAGTAGCCCCTTTCTTGAGCGTACTCCAAATCACCGAGCCTTTCCCCACCAGTGGATACCGAGGAATATCAATTTGAGGGATCCCTGGGAAGTATTTCTGAGTTAATATCCTGGCCCAGATCCCATCCTGCTCCACACACCACCGCCAATACAATTTAGCAGCCAACACCATCCCTGACAACGACGACTGCCTTAACCTGAGGCCGCCAAACTGCTTCGGGCTACAAATAATGTCCCATCTAACAAGGCTCCATTTAGAGGACAATAAGCTACCAGCCCATAAAAACTGTCTTGCTAAGGAATCCAATTCCCTAACAAAACCCAAAGGGGCCACCTGAACCATACATCTATAAATGGGGAGGGCCTGCACCACAGACTTGAGCAACTGAACATGACCCGCAAAGGACAACCAGCGATGGGTCCAATGATTAACTTTCACACGAAATTTATCCAGAATATTCTACCAAGACTCCTTGGGAAGTCTTCCAATAGAGATGGGAATACCAAGATAGGTCAAAGGGAGAACCCCAGTCTGAAATCTCAAGATATGAGCAATTCGCCTCTGAATGGAACCTGGAGTATTGAAGAAAAAGATGGAAGACTTATCTTCATTGATCAATTGGCCCGAAGCTAGAAGATAAACATCCAACACCTTGCGCAAATTCAAAGCTTCCCTAATTGTAGCCATACCCATCAAAGCAGTGTCATCAACAAACTGCAAGTGAGATTGTGGAGGTAAACCACCTCCCCACCCCCAGCCCTGAATGAAACCTAACTCCACCTTCCTTCTTATCAAGCGTCCCAGACCCTCAACAAGAAGAAGAAACAAGTAAGGAGAGAGGGGGTCACCCTGCCGCAAACCCCGAGAGGCACCAAAAAGCTCAGAGTGCTCACCATTTACTAACACAGAGAAGGAGACTGAAGTAACACAACTCATAACCCAATAAATCCACGCATCCCCAAAACCAAAAGCACCAAGAACCTTCCGAAGGAAGGACCATCGAACACGGTCATAAGCCTTAGCCATATCAAGCTTGATGAACATTGCCTTATCTTTGGAATTAACCATAGAGTGAATGGTTTCAGTTGCAATAACAACCCCATCCAGAATTTGACGTCCCACCACAAAACCACTCTGTTCCTTAGAAATCAGCACTTTAAGCCACTTTTTCAACCTATCAGCAATCAATTTAGAGATAATTTTATAAATCACATTGCAAAGAGAGATAGGACAAAATTGACTTAACCTATCCGCCCCATCACACTTTGGGATGAGAGCAAGGAAGGTAGAATTCAAAGCCCGTAACATCTATTTATTCTTATGAGACTCCTGAACAACTGCCAACAAGTCCAACTTGATAATCTCCCAAAATTCTTGAAAGAACTCAATCGGGAAACCATCAGGGCTAGGAGCTTTCCCCCTCTTCATTTGAAACACGATCCCCTCTAGCTCCTCAATCGAAATATCACTCATAAGATGCTCATTCATCTCCCTAGAAACCAAAGAAGGGATACAAGAAAGGACCCGAGCTTCCTCATTAGAACCCCCCTGCGAGTCCTCCCTAAATAAAGAAGCAAAATATTGCATACCTTCACATGTGATTTCCTGCAAAGAAGAAAGAGTTTCACCCCTATCATTCACCAGAGTAGAAATAGAATTGCCATGTCTCTTGGCTTTCACCGAGTTGAAGAAAAAAACGGTATTTTTATCCCCTTCCTGAAGCCACTCAATCTGAGCCTTTTGTTTCCAAAAAACTTCCTCTCGTAGCTCACACTCTTCCAATGCTTTCAAAGCCCTAGTCTCTTCCCGAAGCAGGTCCTCAGTCACTCCATCCTCCCTGATCAACCTCGTAATACCATCCAACTCAGCCTGGGCAGCAATCTTAGCATGGAAAATGTTTCCAAAGCACTGCCGATTCCAACGTTTAAGCTGATACTTGACAAATTGAAGTAACTTAGCAAAAGTATACATTGCTGTACCATAAGCAGGTCTACCATACCTCCACCACTCAACAATATAGTCATGGAGAGAGGAGTCACGCAACCACGTAAGCTGGAACTTGAAAGAAGGAGACCAAGGCACACGAGCTGAAGAAATAGCCATCTTGATAGGCCAATGATCTGATCCCCTCCAATCCAAAATTTCAGAGCTAGAAGACCACAACCCACCAACCCAGTAGCAAGAAACTAGAAAGCGGTCAAGTCGTTCCGTAATGCAGTTATTCCCAATCCTCTGATTATTCCAAGTAAACTGGCCATTAATGGGCTTGATATCCACCAGATTTAAAGCTGAAATGTTATCCTGAAGTAGCAGTGCAGAAGGCTCAAGCCTCGCAATACCACCCCTCTTCTTAGCCAACTCAGAAATAGCATTGAAGTCTCCAGCCATAATCCACGGATGGAAAGGAACCATGCTTTGGACAAACTGGATATGGGACCACAACAGTTGTTTACCCTGAAGTTCAGTAGGGGCATAGATATTGGAGAAGAGAACAGACTCCCCTGTCTCAAAACAAGAAGCAATCATAGAGATTGAAGACTGAAAGGACAACCACCAAAGAGGGCGGATCTTCCGAGGATTCCATAAACAAGCCACTCCTCCAGCAGACCCTTGAGCACCAATACACTGGCACTCTCCACTCCCCCACAACTTAGGCACTAAACCAAACATACACTCCACTGATAACTTAGTCTCCTGCAGGAAAAGAACATCAGGAGATTGACTTCTAACCAAATCACGAACAGCTTTTTGTCGAGGGCCACTGTTCAAGCCCCTTACATTCCAGGATAGAACAATCATTTCAAGGGGCTCAAAAAATGAGAATCCAGAGTCTTAACAGACCCTGACTCTACCAAAGTTTCCCCTGTTAATTTAATCTTATCCAAATCTTTTTTTTCTACCAAGCTTGGAAGACTTCTCCCCAGTCCCTTTTTTTGGATCCTTTTGATGAAGACCCAAATGAGAAGAAGAAGACTTATTAATCTTCACCCCCTCAGTACCTACATTTGAAACAAGAGGAGATCCATCCTCACCACCCTTCTTCCCTACTATAATAGGAACCGATTCCACCTGGACTTCCATTTGAACATCTGTGTCCATTTGCAAAGCCCTATTATCCTGCAAAACCTGAGTAGCTTCAGAAAGAAGGCCCTCCTGTCCTGTACCTGAAGCACCCTGATCCATATTCACCAAGCCTGGATTCACTTCCTGTTGGCTGAGATCATCTAAAACTTCAAATCTGTTGAAAGAATCTTCATCCTGCCTTTCCTTTAAAGTCCTCTTTTGACCTTGATTCCTATTTCGAGCCTTGACAGGAACGAAACCATCAGCCCCATCCACATCACCAGGAATGGGTTCCTTCCCCTTTTCAACTCTAGGGGGATTGCGGGGAGGCTGAGAAGGCTGGGAGTCTACAGGCCTAGCCTTAGGGCATCTCCTCTGTAAATGTCCATATTCATGACAGAGACAGCACCGAAAAGGAAGAGTCTCATAGTCCAACTGCTGCACCCAAGAGTAAGGACCCGCACACATATCCACCGAATCTGGCAAGGGTTTACTTAAATCAATCTCAACACATATATGAGCAAAAGTCATCACCTTTTTAACTTGAGTCTGCTGTGAAGCACCAACTGGTTTTCCTAGCATTGAAGCTAACAAGTGTAAAACATCATCCCGCCAACATTCCACAGGAAACCTTGGAAGCCGAACCCACACTGGAACCCGGTTCGGAAGCTCTTCAGCAGGATTGAATCCCGCATGCCAAGGTTTAATGAATAACCCAATCTGATTATGAAAATAGGGGCCTCCTTCAAAGGCCTTATTGCGATCTGCCAAGCAATTGAATGAAACCATGAAAAAGTTATTTGCTAAAAGCATAACCTCCATTTCTCCCTCTGGCATCCAAGTTCGTTGGGCCCATGATTCAAGAAATTGTAAAGAAACCCGCATCCCCATAAACTTGCACAGCAATGCATGCTTTGAATAATAATCAATATCTTTCGCAATCATCTCCAGCGGGATAACCAATTTTGGCCTCTCCTCACAACGTTCAAGACATCCATTGATCTTTATAATCCAAGTACCACCAGACAAACCCGAACCAACCAAACCTGGATCTGGTGAGAACAAGTTATTATTAAAAACCTTCGAAGCATGCGAAGGAGAATTTGCACCAACCGCTGCTGAGCGAAAATCCATCTTGGGACTAGCCCCTGAAGACTCCCCGATCGGCATTGAAACTAAACAAGATCCAAGGTGGGCAAGCAGGCCCCCAAGAAAAAAGAACCACCACTAGGGTTTAACCGATCCACCACCCAGCACTACCTTCAAACTGCAGACCCAAACCAAACAGGCACAAAAACCCCACCCACGGCCTCCAACTAGGCACAAAACCCCCGCACGCTCAAGGAGAAAGAGACACCGATGCTGCTGAAAAAACTTTGCACTGATAAAAAAACACAACCCCAGACCTCCCCAAAACGCATGCACTCCCCACACTTCGCACGACCAAGAAAAAACCAGAGGATCGGGCTAGGGCACGAAAGCCCTAGCTCGACATGCAGAGCAAAAAATCAACATCCTTCCCAAATAAGAACTCAACCTCATGCACCGCCCATTGTACAAAATTTGTGTGAGAAGATATATTCGTATTTATTTATGGATTTTTTATTTTGATGTTAATGAGCTTATGAGTGTGAATAATGGTTTGCTACCATTGTTTTTGATTAGTTCAGCTGGAAAAGAGGGTCCATAACCCTAAACAAAACAACCCCCAAGGCAACAAGCCTTAAACATGCTAGTAACAGTACATTGACATCACACTAACAACAAACAAAAAATGACTAACCAAAAATACCAGAAAAAAAAGCAAGAACTAAGGACTGTCAATAGTCTTGAACTTGGCCAAAAACTTGACCATGTCTTTGTAGTCATTGAGGCTATTGATCCCCACCTGCTTGACTCTATCATCCAGATCCTTGACATCAACAAAAACTGACGTCACCCGATGTAAGGCCTTGGCAGCAAATTCGGTCATGGTCTTCCATTTGTTCTACATTTTCTCCATCTGCAACTTGAGTCTCCCCATGTCCTCAGCGGTCGTGATACATAGCGAACAACTACCCTTATTATCCAAACCATCAACTTCTTTAGCAGCAATACCCAAGTCCTCCGAACTTGACTTGTTCATGGAAGCAAAATGACCCGCCCCTTCTTCCTCATGCACAGACTCAGTAGGAGCTTCGTCCACAAATTCTGAGTCATCAAAAATCTCAATACCTTGAGGGTTAGCAGAAGGTTTCCCATCAATGCGATTAGACCAGCGCACCCTTGAGCTAGTTTTCTTAACAACGTCCTCCCATTCACCACCTCCAGTCTGTATGGGCCCAGGTCCAATTCAATTATTTTCACCGGACCAGTCGCCATCTCTTCTTCCTCAGTACCAGTCTTGGCTTTCTTAGCCTACACAACCCCTTCCTCGTTAGTCGTCGTTCTCTCCCTTTTGGTCGGGCCAATTTTTTCTTTCCCAAGCTCAGGATTGGCTTTTCTTGGGGATTTTGTTTTAGACTCAGGGGTGGGGGTTCTAGCTGGGGACTTGCATTCCACAATATGGGGGCTCCCCTTGGCAATTTTAGAGATCTTAGGGGTCCTGACACACATTTTCACCTTGCCTTTAGAACTAGGAGAAACAAACATCTGGGGGTCCTCAATCATTTTGACCTTAATTTTCTTCAGGGGACACAGGGAAAGATGAAATGGTGTAGTCTCAAAATGAGGCCCTAATAGATGGGGACAAGAGGGTGACTAGGGTTTTTAGCTCTAAGCTCTCTAGCCAACTTAATGAAAATTTCCAGAGAGGACTGAACAAAAAAAGGAAAGCTAATTTCCATTTTGTTCCTAAAGTAATTGAGAAGGGCAAAGTAATAATGGTAAAATACCATGAAGAACTTCATGATCATTAAGTAGATTTGGCCCCAGGGCTCCGACAATTTTTCCCTATCAAACCCACCATGCAACTTCACAGCCACCTCCCCCTCTCTAAAGAAGAGACCCATATGTTTTGGGTCAAGCACCTTATTGCATCTAGCATGTTTCTTCCCTTTGTTGAGGAGCTCCGTAGCCTGACTAATCACCTCCTTAGACATCTGGAAGCCAATACCCCCCAAGCGGACTTGTCTAGTGTCCATGTTCCACGACTCAGCAAACTGGCGCGACAAGTTTTTGTCATGGCCAATCATATCTTCCAGAAAGGAAACCACTTCACCCTCCTAAATGATATGCCAAACAATCTAGTCCTACTTAAATTCCTCCACCGTGGTTCGCTCAATCTTCACAATCTCTCCACCCATAGTCGCAGTTTGAATTTCACACAGGCAACAAAGCTTAAAATTGTTAAGGTTGGTGTTGTAATTAGCAAGTAACCCAATAAAATGGAAAAGCCATAGAGTAAGATCAATAATCACATCATAATTATTATGGTGATATGCCACACCTATGCCACATTGCAAAATCTCCTTGGGAAGAGATCTTGGCCACCACCTTGTGTGGCAATGAATATCACCTACCCTAGAGATTAACCAAATATTATTGCCAACAAGCGGACCCATCCTAAAAACCTTCTGTACCCTTTCCAGAGGCCACCGTGGCATCCTTTATCCTAATTAGGTCTATCCCTTTGTCCACTACCAAAATCAAGGATTTTTTGCTTTATGATCTGTCTACCTGTTATCTAGTCAGCACGCCAACCCACCAATGAATAGTTGTCCCACCAACTATACTTCCAACCTCCATAGACCCCCTTCCTAAGCCACCTAGGAGTGCCAGACTTCCCACCCATCTGCTTTTGAAAATTTAAAAATTTCTCCCTGCCAGACTTGTTGACCCATCCAATACCATCAACCTTGGTCCCATTTGAATAGGTCTCCATGAAATGCACATAACCCCCACCACCACCCAACCACAGAAAAAGGATGGTCACAACCCTGAACCACCTAATTCTTGTTGTTGTCTTCATCTTTCTTTAAGATAGTATGAATCTCATTGGGCAGGCTAGTCATACTCCTCCAGCACCACCATCCTTTGCTACCATTGCTCGGGTTTGCCATAGCATCGACAACTGCATTTCCTTCCCTGTATATGTGAGAGATCTTAAACTCCTCAAACCCATTGAGCAACAATTTAATATCTCCCATAATGTCAGCCAAATTCCACCCAAACTGAGCCAAACCCAAGGCAACATTAATAATTAACTTTGAGTCCCCTTCCACATGAAGAAGTCTGATGTTCAAGGAGATAGCCAATTTAATACCCCATAGTATGCCTAAGGCTTTAGCCTCATTGTTACTCTTGAAGCCAATGCCTCCAAAATAGGTAGCCACAAAGGCTCCCATGTGAGTTCTTATGATTCCTCCTCTGCTAGCCATCCTCGGGTTCCCCTTGGCGGCTCTGTCGAAGTTGAGCTTAAACTATCCTTTCTAAGGCATGACCCACCTGGTCTTGGCTCTAGCAACCCTTTTAGAATCAACTATGTGGCAAGTACCAGGGATGATGTTCCAATGTTTTAATAGACACTGTTCTTCCCATCTAGGGGGTCTATCATTTGCTTTGAAGTTTCTAGAGTTGATGTTCCCTTTAAACAGTTTAAGGTAGCTCTGGAAGACTTCCACAGGGTTCTGAATTTCTCTCTGAAAATCCCATTATTTTGTTCCTTCCAAAGATTCCAGGCCAAGTGGGGTGGTAATTGTAACTAGAAATCCTTGGTCACCGGGAGCACTGGACTGAAAGGGGGCCTCCAATCCTAGGCCAGGGCAGCAAGATTATTATTTAAGGTCGAACATATATTAAGCTTCTAAAAAATCAAGCCCCATACCTCCCAAGCAAAACTGCAGTGAAGGAAGAGATGATTATGTGTCACTTCTTCAGTTCCATATAGAACACACCTGTTTGGCATTTGAAAACCCCTCATTTTCAGATTATCCATGGTCAAAATTTTGTTGTGCACCAGGGTCCACCAAAAGAAATTGACTTTAGGAAGAAGTTTAGGAATCCAAACTTTCCCCTAGAATCTATCCTCCCCAGTGTCTAAGAGCAGGCCATAAGAACTTCTAACTAAGAACAAGCCTTTGTTGTCTTTTTCATAGATCATCTGATCCTGCTTAGGGAAGAGAGGGATTCTGAAGTCCTCTAGGTCCCTTTGAAGTTGCATAGCTAGAATCCTATCCTTGTCATGTTCCGCGACACATTCTATAATATCTTTCCATTACCTAAACTCCCTATGAAACCTTAAGTAGTTAGCCACCTTGGGCCCAAAGAATCTATAGGCCTTGTCCATAATTCTACCATACTCCAGCCCCTTGAGTGGCTTATCCTTCAGTCATCTATCCTCCCAAAAGTTAACATCCTTGCCATCCCCAATCTTCCACTTGATACCTTGGCGAAGGAGGCCACAGGTCTTGAGGGTACCATTCCAAATGACAGAGCCTTTGGGTAATTCAACATTAGAGAGTAGCTTGCTACCCTAATCCCCATTGAGATACTTAGCCATCATAATTTTCCCCAGCCTTTATTACCTTGAATTAGGTTCCATCCCACCTTGGACAAGAAGGTACGATTCATGAGTTGAATTCTTCTCAGTCCTAATCCCCCTTGGCATCTAGGGGTACAGAATTTGTCCCACCCAACCAGTGCAATTCTCTGTTTCTCCTCCACTCCAGACCAGAGGAACTTCTTTTGGATTTGCTCAATCTTCTCCACCATATATCTTGGAATAAGGAGTAGTTTGGCATACCTTGAAGGGAAGTTTTAAGGAGTTAGAATTTCCCCGCTTGACTCAGAAGGGATCCTTTCCAACCAACCAATTTCCTTTGTATTCTTTCTAGTAATCCATTCCAGTAGTCAGAAGAGACTTTAGTGGTAGTAAGCAGGATGCCTAAGTAAGTGGTTGGGATCCTCCCACTTGAACAACCCAGGACTCAAGTGAATTTTTCATTGCAGATCCTCCTGGGTATTGAGAAAATAGATGTGGCTTTTCTCAAAGTTAATACTCTAGCCAGAGGCACTTTCATAAGCCTTAAGCAACCCTTTCCATCTTCTGGCTTCAACAACTGAGGAAATCCTGAACAATATAGTATCATTGACGAACTGTTGTATAACCGAACTCTATAGCAGACATAGCAGGCTTGATGCCCCAAAGATTCTTTTGCATTAAAAGGTTGCAAGCATTCCTACCCAAAACTTCAATCAATAGGATAAAGAGCTAGGGAGAAAGAGGGTCACCTTTCCTGAGGCCCCTCCAGAGGGGAAAAACCCTCTGGGAGAACCATTGGCCAGATAGAGAAGCGTACCACAGAAATACACTCCTTGATCATATTAGTCACCTTCTCTTGAAAGATGAATTTCCCTAAAACCTTGAGCAAGAAGTCCCCATTGACACGATCATAGGGTTTGGAGATATCCAATTTGAAGATCATACCTGAGGAGTTGCTCTTGGAGATTGAGTGGATGATCTCATGCATAGTGGTGGCCGCATCGAGAATCTGCCTCCTAGGAACAAAGCCCTTTTGGTTTGGTGCAATGAGTTTGTCTAGGAGAGGTTGAAGCCTAAAAACTAGAATTTTGGTGAAGACCTTATACACCATGTTGCAAAGACTAATAAGTTTGAAATCAGTCATAAGATTAGCTTCCATCTTCTTTAGGATCAAAGAAATAAAGGTGTTGTTCAACTTCCGCAAGAGCCTACCCATTTGAAAGAAATCCTTGGCCACGTTGAAGACATCATTCCCAACATTCTCCCAAAAGGTTTGAAAGAAGGCTGAGGGGAATCCATCTGGGCTAGGGGCTTTGAAGGAACCCATAGAGAAGACAACAACTCTAACTTCCTCCTCTGAGATGGGTTTGGTCAGAAAGCAATTATCCTCTTCAGACAAAATGGTCGGTATGGCATCCAGGAGGGAAATATTATCATTCGTAGGGGCACTAGTCTGTTGAGCAGCTAACAGAGACTCAAAATAATTGGAGGTTAATCTCCCGATCCATCATCCTCGAGTACAGTACCATGCTCATCCCTTAGTTTCCTGATCATATTCCTTTTCCTATGCCTTAGAGTGGATTGGTGAAAGAAGGAAGTGTTCCTATCTCCTTCTTTAAGCCATTGAACTCTTGACTTTTGCTTCCAATAAACCTCCTCTTCCTTAAGAGTCCACACCCATTCGTTAGAGAGAGTGTTATCCAAGGTCTACAATTCCTCCGAAAGGCCCCCCTTCTCCATTTTGTCTTGCACTTCCTTAAGTTGACCCATAATGTTTTTCTTCCTGGTTAGGACATTGCCAAAGATATATTTATTCCATTCTTTAACCTTGCTCCTCACATTAGCCAATTTTTGAGCCAATCTGTACATAACAGGCCCTTAAACAGGGATATTCCACCACCTAGAAAGGTTGTCCCTAAAATTAGGATGGAGAGCCTACATTATTTTAAATCTAAAGGGGAAGGGGTCCTTCATACTCCCCTTGTACTAGTTGAGAAAAAGAGGGTTACGGTCAGAGCCCACCTAAGGAAGGGTAGTCAAATGCATGAGATTAGTGATAGCCCTATAAGAAGAGACTAAGAATATGTCTAACTTAACCTAGATAAGATTGTTCCTTTGTCTCCTATTTGACTAGGTAAAAGCTTGCCCCACCAGTTCTATATCCATGAGACCAGCACTACCTAAAAACTAAGCCAGGTCCGACATGCTATCTGAGAAGTCTGTGAGACCTCCCATTTTCTCAGATGGGTAGAGAGGGGAATTTAGGTCCACTGCAACCATCCAGTTAGTTCCTCTTGCTCCCTTAATTTTGTTAGCCAAGCTATCCAAAACATCATTCTATTACTGGGAGTATTGAGAGCATAAACATTGATGAGAGTCCACCTTTCAAGGTGACTTTGGAAGGAGACTTCAATAAAATGCCTAGAGCAGGAAATCACACTCCCTACCAGATTATGGTTCCATATAGTAGCAATACCTCCCAAGGCTCCTTGAGCTCTACTGATAGAATAGCTTGCACTGGGCCAAATCTTTTTTATAGCAAGTTTGAAATTTTCCTCCATCATTTTGACTTCATGGAGTAAGAGAATATCAACTTTATTGTCAAAAATACAGTTCCTAACCAGTAACTATTTTTTAGGGCTATTGAGCCCTCTAATGTTCCACAAGATGATCTTCATTTCTTGGTCTTTCTAGGAGGGGCCAATAAGGTGGTCTACTTCCCCCTAGCAATTTCCTGTTCCATCTCCCTCTATCTAGTCTTTATGTGTGAGGGTTTGCCCCTTTTGCTATTCCCCCACATCAGCTATCTTTCTGCTGCTTCCTTTCCCTTTCTTTTTTGTGATAGTCCAACCCTCCTAATCCTTGATAAATTAGTTAGTCACATCCTTTAGGAGTGAAGAGTCATGATCCCTGTATGTTATATGATAGGTAGTTGCTCCCTTTCAAATTAAAACACATTCCTTCTAATAAAAAGTCACATCCTAGAACATTAGTCATATAAATTCATTAGAGCCATTTAATAAAAGTGGCTTTCTCAATGAAATTCACTCCCTCCTCATGGGTCACTTCCTTTTAAGTGGATCTTTTTATATAGGACACATCCTTACTATTTATAAGGAAAATCCCTCACATCATTTTCAAATGGTCTCATATCCTTTATAAAGGGACACAAAGATAGGGTTATTTAAAAGGAAGTCTTAACATTTATAAATTGAGAGTTGTATCATTTAAGAAATTTTTTTTATAAGAGTCAACCATTTTGGTGAAGGTTAGGAGTCAAGATTTACACCCGCAAGTCTACATTTTCTTAAAAGTTTCTAAAGACTTTTAAATAAACCCTCCGATCATCCTTTTTTATTGCTAATTATTTAATATTTAATGATTTGACTAGTCACAATCTTTTAGCTTTCTTTTTCTTTGGTTGTATCATTTATAAAAAATATTTGTATCATTTATTAAAAGGATACTAAGATCGACTGATAAAAATGTTAGTATTTTCTTTTTCCATTGTTCATTTTTTCAAAAGTTTGTCAATCCTACAAAGGGTGTGATCATACAGAAAATAAAGTGATTTTGTAACAACATGGTGGATGATGATCAAGTTTTTGATAATAGGAAGTTGGTCAAAGTTGAATGCAAGGTGATCCTACCACAATCAGACAAACTTCATCTTATTATTTGACCCCTTATTAGATTTCAAGATAAAAAAATGTGATCTTGACATCAATCAATCCAATGTTTGAGATTCTAGTGTTCTTGTTAGGTTACGAACAAGTTGGATTTAACTTAGGACCTATTTGACCTTTAAGGGATGCAAACATTTTGAATAACTTACTATGCTCTTATATTCACCTTTGGATCACATTTATACACAAGTTATGATCAATCTATTAAGTTTGGGCACCTTTGACTATTTAGATGTAGTGTTGGTTGTCTATCGAGTAAGAAAGGGAGAGTTCTCTATTGATGTCTTCCTATGTTTAAATGTGTGGGAACCCTCCTATTAGTGGGCACTAGGAACCAAGTAGGAATGTTTCCTCCCTTGATTAAATTTACATATAGGTTATAAGATGTAGAGTAGAAAGAACTTAGAATACTAGCTTTTTTCAAATTCTTTTTTTCAAAAACTTCATTTAGCATCAAGATACAATACTAAGTCTCAAATAATGCATGTATAGACATGTTAAATGTGTGATAATAATTAGATTTTTTTATAATAACAATTTTTTCAAGGAAATTGTCTAGTTATTAATTTTCATGTTTCATGCGTTCTTCACAAGATTTTTATGGGAGCATAAGTATGTATTAACGTCA
Organism: Cunninghamia lanceolata; assembly: GCA_027924645.1. Taxonomy (NCBI): domain Eukaryota; kingdom Viridiplantae; phylum Streptophyta; class Pinopsida; order Cupressales; family Cupressaceae; genus Cunninghamia; species Cunninghamia lanceolata. The sequence goes on along the minus strand of BSBN01001243.1, from coordinate 652,692 downwards.
TATCTAAGTGAAAGACACATACAAGTTATGATTAGGTATCAACACTTAGATATGAAATATTTGGTATGTTACCATGGAACAACTAATATCATATTTTCCATGGTTCGTAATGTATATTAAAGAGGGAAATAGAATGAAGTTCTTATTTTAGGGGCCAAGTTGATGAAACAATTGGTGTTTGACTTAGTGGGCTCCACTTGTCTATTAAAGGTAGAGCTTATTGGCTAACCTTTTAGAAGGTAACATTAAATTTTGCATTCTCCAAGGCCAATAAATTAGAGACCCCTTTAATCTAATTCACCATCACCTACTTGGAATACTTTTTTAAACATTTGATTAACCATCTTTTTTGGTTTTTCTATCTATAATTAAAAATAATAGTGTTCTTAACAAGTAGTTAAATTGATATGTATGGGGGTATAAATTTGGTTGAATTGACTTAATACTAGGTGCATGGCCACTTAAATAAAAATATGCCATTCTTATGATTGAGTTTCCAACTTTCCTAGGTCATTTAGATCTTGTAGCAATATTTATGATGAGTTGTTTGGATTTTTCATCTCCCCTTGGTTAACTTATTTGACAATTATATCATACTCATATGGTCTCTAAGGTATAGGATTATGGTAAGATGGCAGTAGAAAGGCCTAGCACATACATCAAGAGCCCATAAATTGTAACAACACCCAAAAAAACAACATATAAATTAACACCTTAATACTACATCAAGGGTCATAATAACAGTTAATATTCCATTTTGACTCTATGTCAAAGGTAGGTTCAACATGAAATGTTAATCAACTAACATTTAATGAAGCCTAGCATAAGGCATCTTCATGGTCATAACACATTTAATGATCCCATAATAATTTAACATATAATGTCAAACAAGAATGATATACATGTTCCACATAACAAGCTTCTCATTTTAAAACATTTGTAGTATATTTTCAGCAATTTCAATTGGATATGATTGTTTAGTGTTATAGATCACTACTAATTCATCTAGGTCTCTTAAAAAACATGATTCCATTATAAGTAGAATACAACTCATAGAGAAAATATTACATTACATATGTCCACAATGTCAATAAATACACAAAATATACATATGTTGAAATTGCTAATAATTAAATTATAATTTTCCAGCACATATCTTTCCTTTTGGAAGTAGCAAGTTCTTGAAGTGTAATCGTGGCATCTTGATGAAATTTCTCTCCCTTAGCTCCTCCTTTGTATCCCAAATCCGAGAGAGCATCATAGAAGCATTTTCCACCCTACCATGAAGACGAAGGCTTCACCATGCTACCCACACGAATAACCTGACCCGTCACTAAGAAGCTAACTCTTTAAGCCGTCATGCATGACAGTGTGTATGAATTTAACCAATGCATCCTACCCATTGCACAAATGCAAACATATAGAAATTCAAACCATAAATCCATGTGATGATGGATAAACAACGATTTCAATCCTTCAGAATTATTCTGCTTGGAATCAAACCATCCACAACTTATCATGCATTTTTTGACATTTAATAATATTTACTTTAATTCATAGTCTAAAGATATCATTTAGACAAGTCCAAGGTTTAAATAATTTTAACCACATGATCTTTGTAATCTAATTTTAAAAAACTCCTCCTTAAGCTTATTCAAGCACAAAGACACTTAATTAATGATATATTTAAATCATTATAAATAATATGAACTATATAATAGGAGGAGATATTTAATTTAATTGGTAACTTCCATTCCTATGTAATGCATTGGAATTAATTAATATTTAATTGTCAGGGTAACATAGGCAACTAGGAGATTCAACTTAGTTGGGATGCTATTATGAAGATGGGACAGATGGAAAGAGATCTGAGTAATTTCAGCTAGGATTTTGAAGCTCGCATTGCTAGGTTGGAGAAAGATTTGAAGGAGATTAAACAAAACCTGGAGAGGGTGGTGGACATCAAAAAATGCACTATCCATAATAGTGTGGAAGGTATCACGATCCTTATTGATAAGTTGAAGGAACTTTGGGAGGATCAGGTCATGGGGACTGCCATTTAGAAGGATGTTGGGGAGAAGGTTTAGACTAACATTGGTAAAGGTTAACAAGTTAAGAATGTCGAGCAGGGTGGTCCGAGCACCTACACTCGTGGGAGTAAGAAAAAGTCTTTCGAGGGTGAAAAAGATGAGATGATAGGATTCGTGAAGCTGCATGAAGAGTTCTACAAGTAGGAACTGGAGGCTTCTAATACTTTAAATAAGTTGTAGTTGTCTTGCTTATTTGCTTCTAGTTTTCTGTTAGTGTTTTACTTTTTGTATGTTGGTTGTCAGTTAGTCTAGTTTTATCTTTGGGTAGCATTTTGTAATAGGGTTTCGGGTCTCTTCAAAACCTATTTTACCCCTTTAATCAAAAACATAAGTGACTAGGATTTATTGAGCGCCTATTTTAGTCTTTTCTTCCCATCCCAGGCGTTGTTTTCTCATGCCATGAGTTTCAGGCATGATTTAATTTATGCAGGTTTCTCATGCTTCTACCTGAGTGCCCATGGAGGAGGATTACCAATGTCTAAGCACCATTCATCAATGATTAATGCTTATTTTAGTAGTTGAAAGGTTTTATTTGTTTGTGTAGGTTTCTATAGGCCATTGCATGGCTATTCTAGGGCTGCATATCTCTCTTTTTGCTTCACAACAGGTCACCATATAGGCACCTAAAGAATTAAAATGTTGGGTTTAACATGAATGTAGTTTAGCAATGTTTGCAAGGAGGGTGATTTAGTCCTCTCCTTTTGGGTTGTACTTAAAAGGTAATGATATGATTTTGGAAAAGGGAATCACATTGGTTATGGAAATAGATGTACTTATGGTATGTGATCTTTTGAATTAATGGAATTGAGTATGCAAATGTAACCCCCCTGTAAATGTGAGAAACCAGTAACTGTGCATTGGTTGAGTGTTGTGAATACCCCGTACTTGCTTTGTGTGCCCATGGGATGGTGATATTGGGTACCCACCCATGGGGAATGTAATGTTCCATTTTTGGCACATTGATTATTATGTGCATTTTGGCTTGTTCCTAGTCTCTTAGTGGCTATCTGACATGTTTGGGAAGAACTCCAATGTTCTTGGAGTGGTCAGGATTCAGTCTGTAGAACAGTTATTTGGGTTTTCCTTGTGAGAATGCATTATTTTTCATGACTTTGAGCTTAGTCGATGTTCTGGGTTATAGTGATGGTTTCTGAAGTTTGATTTGGCTTCTGTTTTGTTCTCCAAGATTCTTGGAGGAGTTTTCTATTTTTGTAAAGTCATCCAGAAGGCATCATTACGCATCCCAAACTTTACAGAGCATTTTGGTTCAGTTTAATTTGTATTCGGAGGCTGTTTGGGATTTTCTGCAAAAATTAATATTTAATGAGTTATTTTAATTATTATTTTCACTCAAGTTCCTAGGGGTGAAAATAATTATTAAATTATTAAGTGTTATAGCTCATTAGAAAGGGGAAAACATATTCTTTTATTTAGGCACATAAAAGTGAGCACTTAAGTGGAGTAAAAAAGAAATAATTTAAGTTAGAAGAAAAATGTTATTATTTTAAAGAAATAGTTCATTTCCTTTGTAACTCCTCTAGTGCCTTATAAAAGAGAATGAGCTCTCATTTGGAAGGGTTATGTTATGCTTTTGGATTTGATATTGTTGCAGATGGATTGAACTTGAGAGTTCTTCCATATTTTTTTGAGGACAAAAACCCTCTTGTAGAATGTTGTTGAGGACGAAAACCCTCTTGAGGTTGCGGTGGTTTCACACTAAAATCACAATTTTGCCATCATGGAGTTTGTTCCTTTGATTTGATGCTTATCATTTTGGATTTAGAGTATATATCAGATTGTTTAGATTGAATTTTAATGAATTTTGGAGTTTGTTTCTTGAAGTTTGAAACCCACAGAGAAGTCGTACAATTCTGTCTGTACAGTAGTGTCGTATAAGGTCAAGGGGTTGACTTTCTTGGAGTTTCTTGTTCTTAATATTTATGAGGAGTTTGATTAATTGAATATCCATTACTTCTGAGGTATTGTTTTTCTTGTAGCATTTCAGTGGTTCTAGTGGCATATTTCCATATCTCTGAACAGTCCGTACCATTTGAGAAGTACGGCTTAGATCAAGAAAATCATCTTACAATTGTTTGATGTCTATTCTAGTTGTAAAGTCTTTGATAACCATTGGCGCTTCTTATCTGATGAAATTCACTGTCTTTGTGACTGAAATCTATGTGATTTGATGATATTTGATCTTCCATGACCATACCAGCCAGTTTGGGTGTTTGGGTGATTATTGAATATTGGTATCACCTCTGTTATTTGAGTTTTTTATGAGTGGTTTGTTATGAATGGGTGCCTCTATAAAGCTATAACTATTGATGATTTGGGGTAGATCCTTATTGCCATGATGCAGTCCGTACCAGCAGGGTGTACGAACCTATGTGTGGATACCTGATCATTAGTTGTAGACTTGTTTCATATTGGGTTGTCTTCCTTGAGCATTGGTGGATGTATGGAGTCTCTTTTATGGTGAGTGATTGATGGAAAGGTGTCTCATGAACCTGAGCATATTGTGGTTCTATGTCTGATCCAGGGCATCCGTACAGTTTCAAGGAAATCTAAGTTTCAGCAATACTTTTTGATCAACAAGGAAAGTGCATTTCCTCAACTTTGATAGTTAATGATATGTATTTTATGATGTGAATGTGTGCAGGTTATAATGTGATATTAATCACAATGCATTTGAGACTTGGATGAATATTGTACTCCTCATGGTATAGTTCTCAGTTGAAGGTCTATGTTCTTTATTATTTTATATTGCATAAACACATAAAAATCCCCTGGATGGTTCAACCGCCAGTGTGGGCAAATTGGATCTTTATTTTCCATGTTATCTCTACCCACTAAACAAGTGGAGAATACCCATTGAATAAGTGGATGGTTTGTATTTAATTTTGTAATTACACCCATTGGAAACTGGTGAATTCCCACATCATTGTGGATGTCTGCATATGTAGATGAAAGTTTATTTGTTTGTACAATGTTTTAAATTGTAATCCAAAGCACATTATGCTCTCACCTCGCCCAGTTAGGATCTTGGTGATCAGAAGTACGAAGGAGTTTTAATTGTGCTAACACTGTTTATCATTGTTTTATATTTTGGAAAAAAATTTGGAGTTGTATGTTACAGTGGTATCAGAGCTGGTGATCTTGCCAGCCTTTTGGAATGTATCTTTTTGCAGATAATCAAGTTGAGTAACAAAGTTTTCAGCTTTTTTGCAAATAATCAAGTTGAGTAACAGAGTTTTCAGCTTCACATGTGGGTGATTAGCACTTGCATGTGTGTTCAGAGTTGGGCAGTTAAAAAATTTTGAGCAATGTTGAGAGATCATGGCATCTCTTATGCGGAAAAGAAGTGAGATAGATATCCTGGATGAATTAGAAAGAGTTGTTCAAGAGAAGTTGGATAGAAGGAGGTATCATCATGAGGCCACTAAGATTATTGATGAGTACGAAAGACTATTAGATGATTGTAAACAACTTCCTTGGGATGCTTTCTTGAAAACTATCAAAGAGGAGAATCCTGAAAAAGTGGGCTTAATAGAATACATTCAGAATATAAGGAAGGAAAAGGAGATGAAGACAATGTCTTTATGCAAGCCCGAATTTCCTTTTCCTTTGGCAAAGACCAAGATCCATTCTAAGTCATCACTTTTCAGCCCACCGAACAAGAAGCCTCCTATTTCAAGGAAGAAAGAGTTCAGCAAGAATGAACTTAGAAGAAGAAATCTTTGTTTCCTATGCAAAGATTCTTGGGATCCTAACCATCATTGCAAGAACAAAGATGCTGAACCAGTAACTTTCATCACGTCCTTTCTTTCAGGATGATGTGGAAACAAATAAAAAAGAAGATGAAGTGGTGATAACTAAAATACATAAGATTGAGCCTCTCTATGATGAAGACAAAGTCACAATTCATGAGACATGCATAGAGGAGTTTGCTGATTTGGGGAAAGCTACAGTAGAATTTGGTGAGGTTGAGCCTTGTTTTGATGAAGAATATGAGCCAAAGGTGTGGGACTTAGCAAGTCCTTCATTTGATGAAGATCCTGAAGATGCCACTACATTTGAGAATGAGTTGAAGATGATCAATAGATTGCTTGCTAGTGACTTTGCAAGTGAGCCTGAGAGCATTGAAGCAAAGTGTCTTGCTGAGTACATGGGAAACAATGAAATCACAAAAGATGAAAGGTTTGATGCTGCTGAAAATTTCAAAGCAGCACTTAATGAAGAACATTTCCACTATTCTAGTGATGGAAGTCTTCATTATGAGTGGGATATTTCCATGCATAGAAAAGAGCAATTAGAATCTTCAATGATTTTTGATGAATAATGTGTTGATGAAGACTTCCAATCAGCCATTGGTGATGATTCAATGTTTGAATTTGAGGCTGCCATATCATTTGATCTAAGTGATGAAGATGAAGATTCAATGCAATTTGAAGAGCCAAATGTCATTTTTGAAGAGATAGTTAAAAAGCATGTTGATGGAAAGCTTGTTGAAGGATTTGGATCAGCCTCAAAGGTTGGGTCAACATTGGATTTCGGTGATGTTACTTCTTGTAGTCAAAGTGGCCATGAAGAAGACAACTTAAAAGTAGCTGATTTCAAGGATCATGCCTCTAAGGCTATGGCAGAAAATTTATTGTGTGCAACTGATTTGGATTTTAGGAATCAGTTGTTAGTCACCGAAGACAAGGTTGTGCAAGTTCTAACACATTTGGATAGCTCACATAAGTTTGTTGAAGATCACATTTGGAGAGCTCAAGTTGAAAGGAGACAAATGGGTATGGAAAAAGGAGCTTCACTTGAAGATTCATGTATAGTCAGGAAGGCATTGGAAACTTTGAAATCTGATTATTTGAACTTGCTTATTGATAGAGATCATGTCCTCAAGTCTGCTAGTTGAATATGGGATGCATTGAAGGGACGAGATGCTGAAATTGATAAGCTCACATTTAAGCTTAAAACAACTATGGATTCTTTAGAGAGTACCCAAATGGCTCCCGTAGAAGTGGACAAATAGATTGATGATGCCCATCAATTAAGGAAGCAAGATGGAGTTTCTAGAGCATATGAAATCAAGCTGGTGACTGAAGAACTTGATTTGCTCCAAGAAGGTTTTGACTTAGGACAACCTCCTTAGTATGCAGATGCAGAGTTGGAGCCTATTGATGAATTGTTTGAACATGAAGGTGAAGACAACTTCCAATCATTGGGTAATACTTTTTTTATGATGGAAGTTAGGTTAACTCATGATAATCTTCTTTTCATGTTGAATGATGGAGACCAATCTGATGTGAGTAGCACGAAGGAGGACAATAATATGGGATCTGGGTGAGGTGCACTCATGGGATGTTAATTTGTACAAAAACTTCATCAACTTGATGTTATCATCAGTTGTTGAAGTTTGGAAAGTGCTCAAGGTATGCAATGAGTTGAGTATAATGATGGCATATTTTCATCCTCAGGGTTCTGTGGAGGATAGTGGTGTTGATGAGAATGTTTCATGGATGACTTTGAAGACAAATTTATGTCATGAAGCTATTGTCCTTTATCCAATTAGCCATCATAATTGTTCAATTGCATACATATTGATTGATTGGAGAGAAATTTTGGTCATAACCTTGACATATTATGATTGCAGATGGCCTAAATTTCTTATTATTCTCAAAAGATTTCAATTTTGTTGTTGCTATCCCATCTTGAGATCATTGAAATCTGAATTTCATGAGATTATCTTAGACTTATGCAATGATGAGATTGATCCTTTTGTTGCTTTTAGTCTTTTATGGGAAGATGAAAAAAGTTTCTAGCTGAAAGGAACAAGTGTTACAGTTACAAATGCTCTTTTGGAGAGTGAGAATCAGCTAATTCATGGTTGTTCTGAGTTGTTTCCAGCTTGTTATCAAGCTGATTTATGTTCTTCCTTGGAGGAGCATTACAGTTTTTGGTTTTCAGTAGTTGTTTCGTGTTGGATGATTGTATTGATGATTTCTAACTCTTTCATCTTTGGGTTTATTGATGTCTGGGATCCAAAAAAATTTATGATTGGAAGAATGTTTCATAGTTATAATCAGAATTCCTATTGTGCAGTTCACAATTATATCAGAGTAGCGCAATAGAAGTGGTGTGGAGCATTCTTCAGATTGATTTGAGATCCAGGTATATTATTTCTAATCATGTTGGTATCTTTGTTTGATAACATGAATTGCTTGAAGACAAGCAATCTTGAACGGGGAGGACTGTAATGTTCTATTTTTGGCACATTGATTATTATGTGCATTTTGTCTTTTTATTAGTCTCTTAGTGGCTATCCGACATGTTTGGGCAGAACTCTAATGTTCTTGGAGTGGTCAGGATTCAGTTTGCAGAATAGTTATTTGGGTTTTCCTTGTGAGAATCGATTATTTTTCATGACTTTGAGCTCAGTAGATATTCTGAGTTACAGTGATGGTTTATGAAGTTTGATCGGGCTTCTGGTTTGTTCTCCAAGATTCTTGGAGGAGTTTTTTATTTTTGTAAAGTCACTCGGAAGGCATCATTGCGCAACCCAAACTTTACAGAGCATTTTGGTTCAGTTTAATTTGTATTCAGAGGTTGTTTGGGATTTTCCACAAAAATTAAAATTTAATGAGCTATTTTAATTATTATTTGAACAGGTCTCCATGAAATGCACATAACCCCCACCACCACCCAACCACAGAAAAAGGATGGTCACAACCCTGAACCACCTAATTCTTGTTGTCTTCATCTTTATTTATGATAGTATGAATCTCATTGGGCAGGATAGTCATACTCCTCCAACACCCCCATCCTTTGCTACCGTTGCCCAGGTTTGCCATAGCATCGACAACCGCATTTCCTTCCCTATATATGTGAGAGATCTTAAACTCCTCAAACCCATTGAGCAACAATTTAATATCTCCCATAATGTCAGCCAAATTCCACCCAAACTGAGCTGAACCCAAGGTAGCATTGACAATTAACTTTGAGTCCCCTTCCACATGAAGAAGTCTGATGTTCAAGGAGATAGCCAATTTAATACCCCATAGCATGGATAATGCTTTAGCCTCATTGTTACTCTTGAAGCCAATGCCTCCAAAATAGGTAGCCACAATGGCTCCCATATCAGTTCTTATGATTCCTCCTCTGCTAGCCACCCCTGGGTTCCCCTTGGTGGCTCTGTCAAAGTTGAGCTTAAAGTATCCTTTCTGAGGCATGACCCACCTAGTCTTGGCTCTAGCAACCCTTTTAGAATCATCTATGCAGCAAGTACCAGGGCTGATGTTCCAATGCTTTAACAAACATTATTCTTCCCATCTAGGGGATCTATCATCTGCTTTGAATTTTCTAGAGTTGATGTTCTCTGCCAACAGTTTGAGGCAGCTCTTGAAGACTTCCACAGGGTTCTAAATTTCTCCCTAAAAATCATATTATTGCGTTCCTTCCAAAGATTCCAGGCCAAGTGGGGTGATAATTCTAACTAGAACTCCTTGGTCATCAGGAGCACTGGACTGAAAGGGGGCCTCCAATCCTAGGCCAGGGCAGCAAGATTATTATTTAAGGTCCAACATATATTAAGCTTCTAAAAAATCAAGCCCCATACCTCCCAAGCAAAACTACAGTGAAGGAAGAGATGATTGTGTGTCTGTTCTTCAGTTCCACATAGAACACACCTATTTGGCATTTGACAACCCCTCCTTTTCAGATTATCCATGGTTAATTTTTTTTTGTGCATCAGGGTCCACCAAAAGAAATTGACTTTAGGAAGAAGTTTAGGAATCCAAACTTCCCCTAGAATCTGTCCTCCCCAGTGTCTAAGAGCGGGCCATAAGAACTTCTAACTGAGAATAAGCCTTTTTTGTCCTTTTCCTAGATCATCTGATCTTGCTTGGGGAAGAGAGGGATTCTGAAGTCCTCTAGGTCCCTTTGAAGTTGCATAGCTAGCATCCTGTCCTCGTCATGTTCCGAGACACATTCTATCATATCTTTCCATTTCCTAAACCCCCTGTGAAACCTTAAGTAGTTAGCCACCTTGGGGCCAAATAATCTACAGGCCTTGTCCATAATTCTACCATACTCTAGCCCCTTGAGTGGCTTATCCTTTAGCCATCTGTCCTCCCAAAAGTTAACATCCCTGCCATCCCCAATCTTCCACTTGATACCTTAGCGAAGTAGGCCACAGGTCTTGAGGGTACCATTCCAAATGATAGAGCCTTTGGGTAATTCGACATCAGAGAGCAGCTTGCTACCCCAATCCCCATTGAGATACTTAGCCATCATAATTTCCCCGTCTTTATTACCTTGAATTAGGTTCCATCCCACCTTGGACAAGAAGGCATGATTCATGAGTTGAATTCTTCTTAGTCATAATCCCCCTTGGCATCTAGGGGTACAGACTTTCTCCCACCCAACCATTGTAATTCTTCATTTCTCCTCCACTCCAGACCAGAGGAACTTCTTTTGGATTTGCTTAATCTTCTCTGCCACATATCTAGGAATAAGGAGTAGTTTGGCATACCTTGAAGGGAAGTTTTAAGGAGTTAGAATTTCCCCGCTTGACTCAGAAGGGATCCTTTCCAACCAGCCAATTTCCTTTGTATTCTTTCTAGTAACCCATTCCAGTAGTCAGAAGAGACTTTAGTGGTAGTAAGTGGGAGGCCTAAGTAAGTGGCTGGGAGCCTTCCACTAGAACAACCCAGGACTCAGGTGAATTTTTCATTGCAGATCCTCCTAGGTATTGAGAAAATAGATATGGCTTTTCTCATAGTTAATACTCTAACCAGAGGCACTTTCATCAGCCTTAAGTAGCCCTTTCCATCTTCTGGCTTCAACAACTAAGGCAATCCCAAACAATATAGTATCATTGATGAACTGTTATATAACCGAAGTCTTAGCGGATGTAGCAGGCTTGATGCCCCAAAGATTCTTTTACATCAAAAGGTTGCAAGCATTCCTACGCAAAACTTCAATCAATAGGATAAAGAGATAGGGAGAAAGAGGGTCACCTTGCCCGAGGCCCCTCCAGAGGGGAAAACCCCTCTAGGAGAACCATTGACTAGAATAGAGAAGTGTACCATGGAAATACACTCCTTGGTCATATTAGTCACCTTCTCTTGAAATTTGAATTTCCCTAAAACCCTGAGCAAGAAGTCCCAATTGACACGATCATAGGCTTTGGAGATATCCAATTTGAAGATCATACCTAAGGAGTTGCTCTTGGAGATTGAGTGGATGATCTCATGCGTAGTGATGGCCGCATTGAGGATCTGCCTCCCAGGAACAAAGCCCTTTTTGTTTGGCGCAATGAGTTTGTCTAGGAGAGGTTAAAGCCTAAAAACCAAAATTTTGGTGAAGTCCTTATACATCATGTTGCAAAGACTAATAGGTTTGAAATCAATCATAAGATTGGCTTCTGTCTTCTTCGGGATCAAAGAAATAAAGGTGTTGTTCAACTTCTGCAAGAGCCTACCCATTCGAAAGAAATCCTTGGCCACGTTGAAGACATCATTCCCAACATTCTCCCAGAAGGTTTGAAAGAAGGCCGAGGGGAATCCATCTAGGCTAGGGGCTTTGAAGGAACCCATAGAGAAGACAGCAACTCTAACTTCCTCTTCCGAGATGGGTTTGGTCATAAGGCAATTATCCTCTTCAGACAAAATGGTCAGTATGGTATCCAGGAGGGAAATATTATCATTCGTAGGGGCACTGGTCTGTTGAGCAGCTAACAGAGACTCAAAATAATTGGAGGTTAATCTCTTGATCCATCATCCTCGAGTACAGTACCATGCTCATCCCTTAGTTTCCTGATCATATTCCTCTTCCTATGCCTTAGAGTGGATTGGTGAAAGAAGGAAGTGTTCCTATCTCCTTCTTTAGGCCATTGAACTCTTGACTTTTGCTTCCAATAAACCTCTTCCTTAAGAATCCACACCCATTCCTTAGAGAGAGTGTTATCCAAGGTCTACAGTTCCTTTGAAGGGTCCCCCTTCTCCATTCTATCTTGCACTTCCTTAAGTTGACCCATAATGTTTTTCTTCCTAGTTTTGACATTGCCAAAGATATATTTATTCCATTCTTTAACCTTGTTCCTCACATTAGCCAATTTTTGAGCTAATCTGTACATAGCAGGCCCTTGAACATGGATATTCCACCACCTAGAAAGGTTGTCCCTAAAGTCAAGATGGAGAGCCTACATCATTTTAAATCTAAAGGGGAAGGGGCCCTTCATACTCCCCTTGTACCAGTTGAGAAAAAGAGGGTTATGGTCAGAGCCCACTGGAGGAAGGGCAGTCAAATGCATGAGATTAGTGATAGCCCTATAAGAAGAGACTAAGAATTTGTCTAACTTAACCTAGATAAGATTGTTCCCTTGTCTCCTATTTGACTAGGTAAAAGCTTGCCCCACCAGTTCTATATCCACGAGACCAGCACTACCTAAAAACTCAACTAGGTCTGACATGCTATTCAAGAAGTCTGTGAGACCCCCCATTTTCTCAGATGGGTAGAGAGGGGAATTTAGGTCCCCAGCAACCATCCAGTTAGTTCCTCTTGCTCCTTTAATTTTGTCAGCCAAGCTATCCCAAACCTCCTTTCTATTACTGAGAGTATTGGGAGCATAAACATTGATGAGAGTCCACCTTTTAAGGTGACTTTGGAAGGAGACTTCAATAAAATGCCTAGAGAAGGAAATCACACTCCCTACTAGATTATGGTTCCATATAGTAGCAATACCTCCTAAGGCTCCTTGAGCTCTACTAATAGAATAGCTTGTGCTAGGCCAAATCTTTTTTATAGCAAGTTTGAAATTTTCCTCCATCATTTTGACTTCCTGGAGTAAGAGAATATCAACTTTATTGTCAAAAATACAGTTCCTAACCAGTAACTATTTTTGAGGGCTATTGAGCCCTCTAATGTTCCATGATATGATCTTCATTTCTTGGTCTTTCTAGGAGGGGAGGGGCCAATAAGGTGGTCTACTTCCCCCTAGCAATTTCCTGTACCATCTCCCTCTATCTAGTCTTGATGTGTGAGGGTCTACTCCTGTTGCTATCCCCCCACATTGGATGTCTTTCTACTACTTCATTTCCATTTCTTTTTTGCGATAGTCCAACCCTCCTGATCCTCTGGGCCTCTGCTAGGCCCAGCACCTGGGGATGGGGAAAAGTTCTCCTCTAGGGAACTCAGCCCCATTTTGGTGTAATCCGTCTTCTCTCCTGGGCTACACACTTCCTGCACCATACTCACCTGGGAAACCACCCTTAGTGCACCAAGGTCCGAGGCAAGTTCCCCCTCCTCCATTTCCTCCTATCCCCTACTAGCGATAATAACCTCATGGGACTCTTCCCTCAGTTTAGAGACTTCTTCTAGCTCTCGTTCCTCCTCTTCATGGGCCAACCCATTGACAATCACCTCTTGGACTGCCTCCACAGATGTTGTAGCCTTCTCCTCCAAAGGGACCTACATAGGCTCCACCTCTAGAACCACTCCCGATGCTTCCCTCCCCTGGGAGCCTGGGGGCGATTCCATAATTTTAAGGATGTCTTCCTTAAAGGGGTACTATTCTGAGTTCTCACCTAAGGCAACTCATGCCTCCACCTGGGGTGAGGGAATTTAGGGGCCTTGCACTGGGTGAAAACGTGTCTTGGTTTCATGCAGTTCTAACAAAACATCCTAGAGTTCTTATACAAAATACTCTAAGTCCACTTATTTTACTTAGATTCCAAAATAATAGAAGTGGGCAAGGTCTTAAGGACATCAACATTGACATAGAACCAAGCATAGACAAGCCTCGCCTTGGCCTTTGTGACTGAAAACCATCAGATAGTCACCTAATGAGTTGCTTATCTAGGCAAAAATTTCCTCATCCCATTATTCTAGGGGGAGGCCTGGCAGTCGCACCTAAACAAGAGATGACTAATTAAGGTATGTCTTCGGATCAAAGCCTGGCCTCCATTTGCATAAGGAAAGTGAGTGCTTCCCATACAGTTACGGACCCCTAGCCAGGATCGACAAGAGGTACTCCTGAGAGGTAAACTTTAACAAGAACATACCACCCATCATAGCACTGGTAGAGACACTTCCCTTAAGAGATCATTTGGCTGACATCTAGAACCAGACCAAATCAATATTGGGTATGAAAGCAAAAAAATTGCCCACCAAGGTATTTTCCATCGAATCCACCACTCGTAAAAAAGTCTGGTTTGGGATCTTGAGTGCCTTAGCCCCATCATACTCAGATATAACCAGGATTCTTCTAGCACAATTAGCCCCATCTTGCGCAGCTCCAACGAGAGCCTCCTTCCACATTTTTGGTCCTTGTTTCAAGGACGAATTCACATGTTCCTCCCAATAACTCGTGCCTGCAGCTGATTCCCCAGGAGTCAGGGGAGGGGACTGGATCACGGGCCCACCCAGACTGTCACCTTCCATTCCCGTGCAGTACCAAAGGTTTTCTACCATTGTTAAGTACTTGAATAACATATCCCAAAATTAACATAGAAAATGACACCCAAAATTAGGAAAAAACAAACACCCACTTTGGGAGGATACAAAATCTGGCATTAATTACATTCTTACACCTTTCATAACTACCTCCACAATTGGTGCACCCAATTTTGACCAATATCGCATGCCCCACCTTTGGGAATTCAAAAATTGGCTATTTTTAGCCTCAAAAGTTGTCATAAGGTGTTATGTCATAATCTATCACAATTGTCCAAAAATAAGTAATTCCTTACAATGTGCAAGATTCTAACAATAGAAAATGCTCTTACACCTGTCATAAGTCAATTAATGATCTTGGACATCCCATATGTACCTATTTACTATCCTGAGATAAAATAAATAAATATTACAGTCACCATAAATAAATATTTATTGTGATCAATGGATCTTCATCCCTTATGTTTGCATTTACAATTACAATATTAGGAGCAATTAAATAAATAGGATTTACAAGGTTGATGACACCTTAATCTTAACATGCAACACTCAAATACTTATAGTTTAACTCATGTTTCCTATTTTGAATATATCTACAAACATTAATCACATTCTTATTTTCCTACTAAAAGAAATGTATATAAGTTTATTCTCAAGTGTTCATAGAAGTGACTACTTTGAACTTTCTTCAACATAAAACAAAATAGTGTTCACACACTTAAGTTTGACATATTGTTAAGTACTTGAATATGTCAAACTTAAGTGTGTGAACACTATTTTATTTTATGTTGAAAGAAAGTTCAAAGCAATCACTTCTATGAACACTTGAGAATAAACTTATATACATTTCTTTTAGTAGGAAAATAAGAATGTGATTAATGTTTGTGGATATGTTCAAAATAGGAAACATGAGTTAAACTATATGTATTTGAGTGTTGCATGTTAAGATTAAGGTGTCATCAACCTTGTAAATCCTATTTATTTAATTACTCTTAATATTGTAATTGTAAATGCAAACATAAGGGATGAAGATCCACCGATCACAGTAAATATTTATTTATGGTGACTGTAATATTTATTTATTTTATCTCACGATAGTAAACAAGTACATATGGGGTGTCCAAGTTCATTAATTGACTTATGACAGGTGTAATATCATCTTCTGTTGCTAGAATCTTATACATTGTAAGGAATTACTTATTTTTGGATAATTGTGACAGATTATGACATAACATCTTATGACAACTTCTAAGAGGCTAAAAATAGCCAATTGTTGAATTCCCAAAGGTGGGGCATGGGATATTGGTCAAAATTGGGTGCACCAATTGTGGAGGTAGTTATGACAGGTGTAAGAATATAATTAATGCCAGATTTTGTATCCTCCCAAAGTGGGTGTTTGGTTTTTCCTAATTTTGGGTGCCATTTTCTATGTTATTCTTATGTTAGCTTGTATCTATATAAAACAGAAACTTGAGGACTGCTTTGTATGAGAGTTAAATATTTATAGGTACACAGGTGCAATCAAATTGGATGTAGGATACAACGAAGTTGAATGTATTGTGTCTCTTTGTAGATAATACAAACTTCTCTTCTTTTCTAGTGGATTTTTTTACTTGAAAGGGTTTTCTCCATGTAAATCTCAGTATTCCGTGTATGGATCTTGAGTATTGTTGATTTTATTTGTTGTTGTTTCACATTAGTTTAAGTCTCCATTGGTATTCTACAATTTAATTTTAGATTTGTAACAATATGACCAACTCTGCTTCTTAGGTGGAAGACTGAAGTTTTTTATGTGTTTAATGGGAGTTTTGGTAAAACTTGTTTTACAGATTTGTGTGTGGAAGGCATGGCTGGAGCCTCTCAGTTAGATATTGAGAAATTCAATGGAAAAAATTACAAGTGGAAGATGAAAATGGAGGATCTCCTTGAAGAGAGAGATCAATGGTTGGCTACAACAAATGAAAAGAAACCTGATAAAATTGACCAAGATGAGTGGGATAAGATGGAGAAGAAATCTTGAGGGACAATCTGTCTCTGTCTTGAAAATTTAGTTATGTTGAATGTGCCTAAAGAGTCTATTGCATACTCTCTTTGGAAATAGTTGGGTGAGATTTATCAAGCCAAGAGTCTGGTAAACAAACTTTATTTAAAAATAGATATTTTTTTTAAAATGAAGGAAGGTGATTGAACAGTTGAGCATTTAAATACTTTTAATTTGATTTTTAGTCAATTGGCCTTTGTTGATGTTAATATTGACAAAGAAGACAAATGTATTATGCATCTTTGCTCTTTTCCTGAGTCATAGGAGAATTTCATTCTTGCTTATAGCACTAATCTTGAAGATCCCAAGTTGGATGCTCTTGTCACTACTATGTTGTCATAGGAATGAGGAAGAAGCCTATGGATAACATGGTGGATGCTCTCAATGCTAGCAGAAGGTCCAAGGAAAGAGGTGGATCTAAAGGAGAACAGAAGGGTCCTAAAGAAAAATCAAATGGTAGGTCTAAAACTCCAAGAAAGAAGAATAGAGTTAAGTGTTGGAATTTTGGTAAGAGGGGACATGTCAAGAAGGAATGTTTTAACAAAAAATAAATAGTGGGATTTCTCTACAAAAAATTCCTTTGATGTAGGTGATGAGGTTTTACTTTCTACATGTAATGTTGTTTCTAATGAACATTGGATGGTTGACTCAGCATGCTCTTATCACACAACTCCTCATAAGGAGTGGTTCTCCACATATGAAGAATATGATGGAGGTAATGTCTACCTTGGGGACAACAATACATATCTAATAGTTGGATGGGGAAAGGTACATTTGTGTTTCAATCATGGGAGGTTTAAAACCCTCCCTAGTGTTTTACATATTCCTGGATTGGATAGAAATTTTATTTCTATTTCAAAGTTTGATGATTTGGGAATACATGTAACATTTAATAAGCATGGTCATAGATTGGTGAGAGGGAGCTTGGTGGTAGCAAGAGGGACAAGATTGGGAACTCTGTTTAGACTGGATGCCACTATTGTTTGTAAATACACCCATGTGATTGAAAAAGCTAAAAATACATGCATGTTGTGACACCACAAATAGGGCCACATAAGTGAAAATGTTTTAAAAACTTTTGAATAAAAAGTTGTTGGACGGTTTCTCCTATTCTAATGAGCACTTTGATTTACGTGTGCATTGTGTGTTTGGTAAATGAAATAGATCATCATTTCCTTTAGGAAGCAATAAAGAGAAGAATAAATTAGATATTATTCATATGTATGTGTTTGGTCTTGTGGATAATGATTCTTTTGGAAAATCTTGTTATTTCATTACTTTCATAGATGATGTTTCTAGATTTACATGGGTTTACTTTTTGAGACATAAATCAAAAGTTTTCACTAAGTTTAAGGAATTTAAAGTCTTAGTTGAGAACCAATCAAGACTTAAAATAAAAGTATTGAGATCTGACAATGGAGGAGAATATTTCTCTAAGGAGTTTGATGAGTTTTGTAATCATGCAGGCATCATAAGACAAAAGACTACTATGTATACACCACAATAGAATGGTGTTACAAAAAGGATGAACTAAACTATTATGGAAAGAGCCAAAAGTATGTTAAGCAATGCACAATTGGATAAATGTTTTTGGGCAAAATTCAAGAGTACCTCTTGTTACTTGATAAATAGATCTCCTTGTAATGCTCTTGATTCAACACCTTATGAAGTGTTGTTACACCTTGTGTGTTTCTAAGTATTTACCATTTACCTAGACTGGTTAATTTGTTTGGATAAACGGATGTTTGTGGATCTTTGCATCAATGTGAAATGTGATTTTGAATTGAATATATTTGGAAAATTGTATTATGCAATGTGATGTATTATAAGTAACTATTATTATGAAATGTATGAAGCATATGATTATTTTTGTGAATGGCTAACTACTATTGTGGTGATGTAAGTTGGATGCAGGAACATTGTGTGCCTCCAGAAAGGAGGAGAAGTATCACTCAAGAAAAGGACTTGGTCTAGTAAATGTTGGAGGAAGCCTAAACTGAGCAAGCACACACCACTATCCTATTAGTCTAGGTTAGGTCGAGTCTATTTGGGTAAAGGTAAGTAGCCAATGGTATCCAAAATGCTTGTTTGGATATGATTTTATGGGTGTTTGAATGAAGATTGTGATTTAACTTGTATGTCAATTTAAGTCTTCTTTGGCAAGTTTTAAGATTTCAAAATGTCATGGTTTTATCGTGAAATGGTGATGAACTCATACAAGTCCACGACAGACTTATACGTATGAGACAATACGAGCATGAGTATCTGTAGGTAGACATATCTATGCATACTCATGAGCGTATTGCTCATAGGTATAAATATATCGATTGGACTAGGTATATTATGCATGGGTATATGTAGTTTATGTCGTCAGTATATAATGGACTTCATGTTGACAGTGGATATGTAGGTAATGAGTTTTATGTGGTTTAATGTAAAGATGATACATACATACATACATACATATATATATAAAATAGCTATTTGCTAGATATATATATATAGAAAATATAATAGTGTCATATATATATTGTTTGATTGTTAAGGCGCTGTCGTGAAAGGCACGCAACCTTTAAACAAAGGTATGTATTTTAACATAGCATAAAACTATAATATGTAGTGCTAATTTGAAATGCCCAGCATGGAGACTTAAATTAATAATAAAAGCAAAGCATATTGTTGTGCCTTTCAACGCTAGAATAAAGCGCATAACTACAAACCAAATGTTAATATTTCATAGTGTAAAATGCTACGACTCTGACAACAAATTGACTTGGTCTTTGGACATTGGAAGTAAGGCAAATATAGTTATATTATGTGGAGTTAGATCACATAAAGTGCCACTCAAATTGCAATATGAGTTGCGCTGATATAAAGCATTGTAAATTGTATTTTCAATGTGCCAAATGTTGAACCATTCTTTGTTAATAGTTTGCAAGTAAATAGGACTCATGGGTAATTGAGTGGCACCTTGTTTGAGAGAGAGACCAATTAGGAGTCTTTTAACCAATTTATCCTTGTATTTCTGAGTTTTGGTTTGCTGTCCTCTTATGTGTTTGTTGTGTATTAATCTTTGCCTGTCACTTTGCATTTCCTCTTGCTGAGTCAAACTCTGAGGGTGAGTGGTGGAGAATTTGGGAGCTGGATTGTAGCTTTGGCAAGCTCATAGTTCTGTATAAATGGAGGAGCCTTCTTTATTCTTATACACAAATTTCCAGCCAAGTGCTTTATTATTCTATTGTTGTATTTTTGAGTTCGGTGTTAGAGTGCATTGTTATTTAGTCTTGATTTTTGAGAGGAATTATAAGAAGGTTAGTGAGGGTTCAGTCTTTAAGTGTTGATTATTATTGTGGAATGAATTGTTTTGTTGTCTTTATCGAATTGGGTGTTTACTTGTTTGGGTAGAAAGTGTATGTACATCTAGTATGAGAATTATATTATGTGTAGAATGTGAAATTAATCTCTGTAGTAGAGATTTGTGCCTATATTGGATTTTATGAGCAATTATTAAATTAAGTATGATTAGCTATTTTGTACAAGGTGAAAGATTAGTAAACCATATCTTGCAACTACATTGAACTATATTAAAATAAGTATGAGTAGTAATGCAGAAAAATGAATGGTCAAGTTAGGAATACTATATACTATTAATTTGTTGAGAGTGTCATATAAAACCTAGAATGGATAAGCAGGGTTATGTCTTGGATTTGTTGATCCATGGAAGGAAATAACCTTAGATTTAGTAAACTTGAAATTGTTAGTAGGCTTATGTCTGGGATTTGTTGATCCATGGGAGGAAATAGCCTTAGATGTCTTTCCAAATTGAGCTAGAATGATGGAGTAGCATGTGATGTCCATTTCGAGTTAGGGGTGATGAAACTTTGGCCAAAGTAGTGTAAGAAACCAACATTTACATTGTCAGTTCACTGTGATCCAAAATTACATACTAGGAACCTGGCAATCATGCTTGTAGGTTGTAGCCATAATGTATGACAATACTAGATATGTAGGACACAACATCAACTCAATATAGGCTATTATTTGAGGTTACCATACCAATCCCTTCGTTGAAGGATAGGGCAGTTTACCAGTTTGGTAAATGTGTGGGGGATCGTAGTTAGTTTGTGGTTGGAGGTAAAGCGTCTGAGTGATCCTTCTCCTCATGTGGTTGGCAGCCAGGATTTGAAGACAAACATCAGAACCATTGTATCTCTATTGTCAATTAGTTTTATGAATCTTGTATGTAACAATCTCTTGAAATATTGTAATGAGAATTATGCAATTCATGTAATTGTTGAATGTGTAATTTGATAGTGCAATGGTTAATTTTGAAATATGTTTCAAATGTGAATTGTATCAAATGAAAGAAAGAAAAATTTTTATTACTCATGTTTTGGTTTCATGATTTATTTACTCTTGGGTTAAAACTTAGTTGTTTTTACTTGGTAGAACAAGTGGCATGTTTCAAGTGTGGACACATTAGAAACTTTCGATTTCACATTTAAGCATTTTTTATTGTGAGGCTTTTGTTCATGTTCCTAAAGAAAAGAGTTCTAGGTTAGATCCAAAAGCACAAAAATACATATTCATTGGATATTGTGAGAATGTTAAAGGTTATAAGCTTTGGAATCCTCTAACCAAGAAAGTTGCCTATTGTAGAGATGTGATTTTCAAGGAACTTAGAGCTATTTTTGATCCTAAACAAGTAAAAGATGAAGGAAAATGATAGTGCATTTTGATTTGAAGCAAGAAAATGTACATCGGGAAGAAAAAAATGATGGATTTGAGGATGGAGAGGAAGAAGAGGGTTCAAGTGGGAGTTTTGAGCAAGATGACTCTAAGATTATAGAAGAAGTTGAGCATGCAAAAGAACTAGAGGAAGAATCCCCTACTCCACCCTTGAGAAGATACACAAGACAACAAAATTCAGTTCTCAGGTATAACCCACCAAATTTTTGTTGTGTATTTTCTGTATTGAGTACTAACGATGAACCTAGATCCTACAAGGAAGCTATTCTTGCAAATGATAGTGAGTCTTGGTAATGGGAGATGGTTCTAGTGTCCTTAGGATTATAGTTCACTCCCCAATCTGTTCGGATGGACAATCCCAGATGGAGGATACTATCCTCTTGAGACAATTAGAGAAATTAGACTGAATGGTCTTGTACAACCCAATACAAAGAAATCTGAGTGTATTCCAAGGAAGGTAGGAGTCACATAGTCCTTTACAAACATCAAAGTCACACCAAGGAGTGAACAATTTTCACACTTCAATCCTGATTTAGTGAGAACATAAATCAAGATGGAGAATTTTCTCTTAGTTTCAGATTAAAACTAGTTCAATACAATATTTCAATAAGCAACACACACAGGCAGGAATATAAAGAGATGTCATTCATTTGCTAAAACCAAACACTATCCACCTAATTCACACATTCATTCTTTCTAAAGAAAATAAAAAATAATAATATTGTTGTAATTTTTATGCCTCAAATAGAGGCAGACATCAATTTCGCCCTTTCTACACTCAAGAAAGGCTTTGCATTTTGTTCGATGAGGCTAAACTCTTCTCCAAATGAATGTATCTTCCTTGAACAAGTGTCTCAGAAGAAATAAACTCTATAATAAAACTATCCTGACTTCCTTACTCGCTTTATGCCTTATTTGACTATCACAATTCCCTGTCTAATTCCCATCAATAGCATCATATTTTCATGTCTTGGTCTAGCATGGTGCTACTGGCATGTGTTGCTACCTATGCAGACCTTGTTTCTATCAGACAATTCTCCAAAAATGCTTTCAAAACTCCCTATAACTGTTTCTCACTTGGTCTTCTTATTCAAAACAACTTTTTTCTAGAAGTCGAGCCAAAAACTACCATGCCTTACCACAAAAGATCGTGGAAAACAAATATTTTCAAGAAAAACCTAAGTGAATCTCTTCAGTTAGATGTGTGAGTTGTATATATGAGCATGTAAAGTCATAATCAAAGTTATATACAATACTCCATTTCGAATGTTCTAAAATGACTTTGGTTACAAAAGCCAACATGCCACAAGAGAAACTCCTAAACTTCAAGCCAAAATTTAGGTACGAGGACCTGCAAGCAAACACCAAAACAAAAATAATGTACACCAAAACCTCATGAAGATGATGCTCCTACATCAAGCTCCCTGAGAGAGACGTTTGTGAGCGTAGCTCACAAATGAAGTTGGATAGTAGGACTACCCTTTCAAGTTGTAAACAGCATGCAACATACTCCAATGTTATGAATAGGTAACCTGCAACAATTTATTTCTTTCTTGTCTTCCAGTATTTGGTAGGAATAGATCTTTTATGTCATGGTGAAATGAATTCTTCACTTTCTTTGTCACTTGTGGACCCTTGTTCACCATGTACCGATCTCCTCCTCCAACAAATCTCTCTACTTCTCTCCTCTTTTGTGGGTTTTGACCCACCATAAACTGACCACCTCCACCAAGCTTCCCCAGCACCATCCTCTATAACTTCTACACACAAACCTGCCACATCCACATAGACATTTGCAATTACATCCTCTACATTCATCCTTGCAAATAAAGGTAAACCAAAATCAAAATGTTCATAATCTACCTCATTTTCCTTCTTTTCTCCAATATCTTCTTCTTCACTATTTGTTGCACCGTTCATCTCTATACCTCCACCCGCAAGATTCTCAAACCATTCGACTTCTACTAACAAAATTTGCATCATTAAATCATCCTTGTTTTCACCATTCGCTACAATATCCTCAAGCTCTATTGCTTCCATCTCAATCGTAATTTCAGCTACAAGTTCTACACTCTTTTCTCCTTCATCTTCGCTGTCCACTTCGTTCACTTCCTCGATCACTCCTGCAATCTCTTCATCTTTATCTTCAGCTACAACCTCTTTATTCTCTTCTACCTTTCTATCTTCTTCACATTCTCTCCCAACTGTACTCTCATTTTCTAATGTCTTTACATCCTCCAAAGCACACTTAGCTACTCTTGCATCTTCACTCTTTCCCTCTTCTCCCTTCTTCATATCATCTAGAATTTTTTTGCTACTCATCAACAATACCTTGTTGTTGCTACTCTTATGGTCCACTTCTTCTCCTCTCAAAGGTAGTAGTGTGTGTTTTTGGGCATCCTTTTGTAGAGTATAAGTGTTGCTTCGACCTTCATGTATAGCTTTCCTGTCATATTTCCAAGGTCTACCAAGAAGCACATGACACACATCCATAGGCATAATATCACACATGACAATGTCCTTATAACTACCTATTTGAAACTCTAATAAGGCCTGCTCATCTACCAACAACTGATGCTCCTTTTGCAACCAAGAAACTTGATAGGGGTTAGGATGTTTAATCCTAGTAAGGCCTAGTTTGTCTACCATGTCAATAGCCACAGGATTATCCATACTACCATTGTCAATAATAAGTTTGCAGCACTTACCTTTAGCCTTGCAATTGGTCTTTAATCAGGCTCTCCTTTTGCATAGGTTCTTGACTCTCCTTTGTTGGCTTCAACAATAGTCTCTTGAACAACAAAGACTCTCTTGTCTCAGGTTCTTCTAAGTGATGAGGAGGTGATCCCACACTCTCTTGGTCATCTTGCATAATCTGATTACTTCTCTTAGGCCTTGTGTAACCTTCTTGTGGAAACTCAGGACACTCCCAACCTTTGTGGCCTGCAAACTTGTTACATCTAAAATATTTACCATAGAAACCTCTTCCTCTTCCTTGGTAACCTCCTCTTTCAAATGGTCTCCCTCCTCTGTTTTGGAAACCTCCTCTTTCTAGATTGGTTTTCCCACTAGAAGTGCTTGCCTCTCCAACTTGATGGTGCTACTATCCTCTACCACTATTATATCCTCTTCCTCTAGATCCTCTTCCTTGCTGGTTTTGCGTTCTCATAAGCTTCTTCTCTACCTTAATGGAAAATTGGTAGGCTTATTCAAGGGTTCTAGGGGACAAAAGACTCACTTCATCTTGCAAGCTAGATCTCAATCCATTAAGGTACCTAGCAACCTTCTCCATATCTTCTTCATTATGGTCAAATCTTATTACTAGCTTGTAGAACTCCTCTATATATTCCTTCACACTCATCTCTTTCTAATTGAGATTTTGTAACCTTTTGAACAAATTAGTTTGATAGTCTCCTGGAAGGAATTTAGCTTTCAGTTTGGCAACCATTCTATCCCAAGAAGTTATATTCTCCTTGTTCTTCTTTTTTTTCCAACTGAACATAATCCCACCACATAGCAGTGTGGCCTTTGAGTCTTGTATAGGCAAACTTGACTCTTTTCTCCTCTGCCACTTCTTCGTACTCAAAGTATTTATCAAGCTCATTGATCCAATCAATGAGTTCCTCTCCATTGAAGCTTCTTGAGTAGGTGGGAACTTCTATCTTTGGCTTGGCTCCAACCCCCATGACTGCTCTCAGCAATCTTCTTGAACCACCTCTTCCCTAGCTTGTTGATCCTCTTCTTCATTATCACTTACTTCTCCAACATGTATTTCTCTCCTTTGTGCATGTTCCATGGCATCCATCCTTGCTATGAGGTTCTGTAGCAACTCCATAACCCCTTCATCTATGCCTCTTCGGGCACCTCCTCTAGTACCTCCTCTTGGCATTCTTCTAGGTGGCATCTTGCCCACTGTTACCCTACCCAATCTCTTTTAGGATTTGATACCAAAAATTGATGGGAGATGGTTCTAGTGTCCTTAGGATTACAATTCACTCCCCAATCTATTTGGGTGGACAGTCCAAGATGGAGGATATTGTCCTCTTAAGACAGTTAGAGAAATTAGATCGAATGGTCTTACATAGCCCAATACAAAGAAATTTGAGTGTATTCCAAGGAAGGTAGGAATCACAGAGTCCTTTATAAATAGGACAGTCACACCAAGGAGTGAACAATCTTTCACATTTTAATCCCAATTTAGTGAGAACATAAATCAAGATGGAGAATTTTCTCTTAGTTTTAGATTAAAATGAGTTCAATACAATATTCCAATAAACAACACACACATGCAGGAATATAAAGAGATGTCATTCATTTGCTGAAACCAAATGCTATCCACCTAATTCACACATTCATTCTTTCTGAAGAACACGAACAATAATATTGTTGCAGTTTTTATGCCTCAAACATAGGCAAACATCACTTTCACCCTTTCTACACTCAAGAAAGGCTTCACATGTTTGATGAGGATGAACTCTTCTCCAAATGAATGTATCTGCCTTGAACAAGTGTCTCAAAAGAAATAAACTCTGTAATAAAATTGTCCTGACTTCCTTGCTTGCTTTATGCCTTATTTGACTATCATAGTTCCTGTCTAATTCCTAGAATTAGCATCATATTTTCCTTTCTTGGTCTAGCACGGTGCTACTAGCATGTGTATCTACCTGTGCTGACCTTCTTTCTATTGGACAATTCTCCAAAAATGCTTTCAGAGCTCCTTGTAATTCTTTCTCACTTGCCCTTCTTATTCAAAATGGATTTTTTTCTAGAAGAACCTGAGCCAAAAACTACCATGCCTTACCACAAAAGATCGTGGAAAACTAACCTTTTCAAGCAAAACCTAATTGAATCTCTTCAGTTTGATGTGTGAGTCATATATATGAGCATGTAAAGTCATAATCAAACTTCTATACAATACTCCATTTTGAATGTTCCAAAAGACAACATACCACAAGAGAAACTCCTAAACTTTAAGCCAAAATTTAGGTACAAGGACCTGCAAACAAACACCAAAACAAAAATAATGTACACCAAAACCTCACAAGGATGATGCTCTTGCATCACTTGGAAACTAGCCATGGAAGAGGAGATGATGGGTTTAGACTCTTGTCATATCTAGTGTTGGGACCCAGGTTAACTATGCCCAAATATTACATATCCTATGTTTGTTGCCCCTCTATTACAGTTGTCATGTATCTTACCCATCATTAATTACTGATCTTAAGAAATTTTAATGGATTTTGTCTTTATCAAAATTTCCTTTGGAATCAGCCACTTCCTTCCCCAGGCCCTTCTCATGTGTGTTTAAGTTGCAAAGATCCTTGAAAATGACTAAGTTCTTACCTTTGTCGGCCTTTTTGGAGCTCTTTGAACCTTGTCGGTGAGTTCAGTAGTTCATGAAATCACTAAAAAATGTGACAAGGTTCCATAGTTTAACTCTTCACTGAAAATGCAACAAGGTTCCATGGTTCAAAACTTTGCTTAAATTACAGCAGAGAGGACATGGGAATGGGGTGTCAACAAGTTCAATGGTTTATGAACTTGTTGAAATGCTGACATGGTTCAAAAGTTCAACAAAGTGCCAATTCGCCAATGTAGTTCAGGGCGAGCTCAAATCTCTGACAAGAGGATAATGAGGCAATGGCGATCAAATGGAAAGAAAGTGAAGGATTGGGCAAGGTTCAAGATGTCAGAGGATTCACAAGTTCCTGAACTTGCTAAACCTTTGACTTGGTTTAGAGGAAAAAAAAATGTCTAAAGAAAAGTAAGGAAAGATGAATTGTGGTGGTTCACAAGGTTCATGAACCTCTGAACCTACTGACCAAGTTCAACAATTCAATAGAAGGCCAAAACGCTAACAAGAAAACTAAAGAAAAGGTAAGAGAAGACAAAGAAGAAAAGATGGTGAAGGGAGAGAAAAGAAACAAGAAGAGAAGAAGTAAAGGAATGTGGTTAAAAATGTTAGCAAGTTCGGAAGTTCTTGAACTTGTTGAACCTCCAAAAAGGTTTAGAATGATGCCATATAGTCAACAAAGAAAAAAAACAAGAGAACATAAAGGAAGATGCGTGGCCTATGGTTCTTGAACTCACCGATTCACTGACATAATTCAATGCAAGCTCAAATCTCTGATGTAGAAAACAATAAGAAAGAAAAAAAGATAGAGTGGCTTATCGGTGAGTTCAAAGGTTCCTAAACTTTCTAATTCATTGAAATGGTTTAGTAGAGGCCCAAATTGCCGATGAGGCAAAAATGAATGTTTTAATGCATCTTTCATAATGCATTTGCATTTGATGCCCTGTATACCTCCCAAATACACCATTAACGTCTAGAACATGCAAAATGGAAATAGGTGAGGTTTATTGTTGCAAGTACAAAGGTAGGTAAGATGTTAAAAATGTGATTCCCACCAAAACAACAATAGTGAGAAATGGTAGCACCACAAAAATGTGAATGTAGTTGGTGGCTTCCCCCAGCTACCTCTGTACTTGCATGAAATTAATGCCCTTATTTTTGGGTGGGAAATACCTACAAACACATCTTCAGTGAATGCATATTAGGACAAACTCAGTTGTGTATATATTTTGACATGTTTTTCATTTGGAAGGGGGGTCATTTTTATTTTCTAGTTGTTTGAAGGATGGTAGAAGCTCTTTAGGGTTCCAAAAATCACATGTCTAGTTCTTTAGGAAAGAAATGCGTTTGTGCTATGTATGAAGGTTTAAACTATGTAAACTGGTATCAATGTTCAAACTTCTCCATGATTATATGTATTTTTTAGGGAAATCTTTAAGTTGCAACTAGGGTTTCCTCTTGCCACGTTTATTGGTATGAATGTAATTTGTAGATTTGATGTATGTGATAACATCTTAAAACATTGCAAGTTTTTTAATGATCATTTCTATGATATGTGTGGATAGGTGTAGTATGATAATGGATCATTAAGTAGATTCAACTGCTTGATACCTCATCTTTGATGCATTTTTGTATTTAAAATTACTCTCATATGTTTCATTTTTATTGTTTTCCTTTAATAAGCTAGAGATTTTGTAGCCCATTAGATAGGCACTGGTCCTAGAAGCATTGATCAACCACTTTCCTTCAACTGAACAATATCTTTCACCAATGGTATAGAAATAGGTTTTAATTTGTATGCATCTCTATGGTTCAACATTATAACCAAGGAATATTTTCAACAAACCTACCATGTTTTCATCCTAATGAATTAGATGTATATACCTGCATCTTCCCTTCTTACAAAGATGTATTTATTAGCTTAATAATAGTTTTTTAGAGCAATGGGTTAGTCTTTGATCCAATGACAGCTCTTGGGATCAAACCTACAAATTGGGTACTACTGCCACAATATCATTTTGTGTATTTTCTGTTGTAATCAATTCCTATTAAGGGATACCTCTAGGAACATCCTCTTTAGTTCAGCTGAGCTTAAAGTGAAGAGGAGATCACCCACTCTTAACAATTGGCCCTTTATCATCCTTAGCATGTTGATGAGTCTCTTTCTCACCTTCTTGATGGCATCCCTATCCTAGAAGGTTAGGATACACTCCAGGGTTTTGGACCTATGTTTTTGGGACCCAACACTTGGGATGTAAGTGGGTCTACAAAAATAAATTTGGAGCACGGTTCATTGGAAAAGTACAAGGCTAGATTGGTAGCCAAGGGCTACTCCCAAAGAGAGGGAGTTGATTTTAGTGAAATTTTCTCTCTTGTTGCTAAATTATCTTCTATTAGATTTATTTTATCCATAGTTGTTGCTTATTATTTTGAAATTGAGAAAATGGATGTTAAGATTATATTTTTGCACTGAGATCTAGAAGAGGAGATTTATATGAAATAGCCTAAAGACTTTGAGGTAAAAGGGAGAGAACACTTGGTTTGTAGATTAAAATGGTCTCTTTATGGTTTGAAACAATCACCCTAGATTTGGTATCAAAAATTTAATTCTTTTATGTTGAAATTGGGTTTTGTGAGAAGCAAAGAGGATCACTGTGTTTACATTAGATGTATTGATGATCAAACACTAATTATTGCCTTGTATGTGGGTGACATGTTTTTTAGTAACACCAAGGGTGTGATTAATGAGTTGAAATCTCAACTTTTAGGTGCATTTGAGATGAAGGATTTGGGGGCATCAAGGTACATATTAGGAATAGAAATTAGAAGAGATCATGAGAACAAAAAGATTTGGTTGTCACAAAGTAAGTATGTGAATACTATTTTGCACATATTTAATATGTAGGATTATAAGCCAATTAGAATTCATTTACCAATTAGCACTAAGATTACAATAGATATGTGTCCCAAGTGTGAAGATGATTTTGAGAATATGGCTAACGTGCCATATGCTAGTGTAGTAGGAAGTTTAATATATGCAATGGTGTACACTAGGCCAAATATTTCCCAAGTAGTGGGAGCATTGAGCAAGTTTATGTCTAACCCTAGTAAAAAGTGTTAGAATTACATAAAGAGGGTGTTAAGATATTTGTGTGGTACTTCTAATTATTGTTTAGTTTATTTTGGTACTAACATTGTGGATAAGACATTGGACATACAAGGTTTTGTTGATATAGATTAGGCAGGTGACTTGGATAGTCGAAGGTCCACTAGTGGCTATGTGTTTACTCTGTTTAGAGGATATGTGAGTTGGATGAGTAAGTGGTGCAGGAGCACCCCTTCAACAAGCCAAATATACATCCGAGGGAGAAGACTAAGGTCTTAATATGTTATCATATTTTATGCATTTCTATGTTTGTTCGTGTTGTCATGTAGGACTTGTGTTGTGATTTCATGTTTGTAATAAAAAACCCCATCATGTGAACAAGTGTTACAAATTTGGCATCCTGATAAGCCAATTTGAACATCTTGGGCAATTGGGGTATGTGGATGATTAAATCAAGTGTGCTATGTTTAGGTGTCTTGTTAATGTGTTTAAGTCATATCGTATGCCAAACATGTGTCGTGTGATTAGTTAGAGTTTTGATATTCTGGTTGGAAGTTGTAATGACTCCAACTTTTGATGTTCCGGTTGGAACTAAATGAGGAGAGATATAAACACATTTTTGGAAGAGGAGAGAAGAGGATGAAGTTTGATTGAAGAAATAAAAGTTCTGTCAGTTTGTGTTCACAAGTTCTGTGTTCTATATAAATTCCCTATGTATCGAATTGTTCTGTGCATACTCTCTGTATCAAATTGTTCATTGCATAATCTAGTTTTATGTTGTCAAAGATGCAAGACTGAGACCATTCCACTGGTGGATTTCTTTGAAATCAGTGGAATGGACCCTGTACATAGTTTTCTATTTTATTTTATTTTTGTTCGTGTTTATGGCGGAATGGGATAGGGGATCCTATCTCTAGAAGAGTTGTCGTAGTAGAGAGCCTAGCATCTCTATGTGCTAGGGCTCAATAGAATAGAGACTGAGAGTTTGGTTGTAGAGGACGTCCTTGACGTAAGATCTGGCGTTGTTTCAGTGAAGATATATTTCCTGTGTATATCACAATTGTATTGGAGTACATTTTGCATATATCCAGCAATTATATGCAGAAGACAATCTGTGTGTATATCACAGTTGTATACGAGTGACATTCAGTGAGTATACTACATTTACATGTCGAAGATTGTATATTGGTATGTATATTGTTAATATACATTTTGTAAGATACATTAGATGATCGGCTATCGTAAGTCAAGAAATGTATATGCAAAAATGGTAGACATCGATATCGGAGGAGTCCATCGGTAAGATTTTGGCTATCAGAGAAGGAGTGAACAAACGGGCCGATGAACAATGTTTGACCGATAGAAGGAGTTTGGTGTTTGGCATCGAGGAGACCAACACTAGCGGAGAGACTTTGGAAAGTTCTTTCGACAAGGAGTATTTGGCCAATAGTTGTGAATATCAGAGTGGCTCAAAACATCAGGGTGAAGTGTAGGGGGGAAGTCGATAGTATAAAGTGTCACCGATATTGGGTTTCGGAAAGACATAGAAGGTTTCTTGCCGATAGTGGCATCAGAATGAACAAAGACTCAGAGTGATAGATTTCAAAGATTTCGATGAGCATTATCTTGCCGATAGAGTATGTCGGAAGGAGAATAGAGTTCTCTTTCTGATAGAGAGAAACTTTGGCCTTAAAGAGGTAGTTGACTGTGGAGTTTCAAGAATTTGTCCAAATCTCTTGGAGCTCTGCATCATAGTGGTATCAGAGCAAAGGAGTATCCTTTGGGTAGAAGAAGAAGACAAGATGTCAGACGAAGAGGGGTCACAAGAGTACCTAGCAAAGATGACCAATGTTGAGTTGGTTGTTCTAGTGAAGAAACAATTGGCATAGAGCAAAGCAGTGAGGGCTCAGAATTAGGCCTTGAGAAATGAGTTAGAGAAGTTGAGGGACAGAGTAGAAAAGGGAGAAGAAGATTCTGGTGATGGAGAAGATTGGGATGAAGAGAAGATCCCTAGGCAGGAAGAGATGGAGGTTCCTGTAGACTAGAGACCCTTGATCAATGCCCTCAAATCCATGGAGAGAAGGACCGTGGATATGAAACTAGACCTGCCCATGTTTGCAGGCAAAATGGATCCTGATTCAGTGATGGAGTGGATAGACTCCTTGAATAACTTCTTTGAAACTGAGGAGATACCAGACCACCAAAGGGTGAAGATGGCCCAATCCAAAAATGAAAGGGGCTACACTAACTTGGTGGACTTTCATCCAAGATGACAGGGTGAAAGAGGGAAAGAGTAGAGTTGCTACTTGGAAGAAGATGGTGGCTTTAGTGAAGGAAGCCTATGTTCCGTTGGATTACAACATTCAACTACTTAAGAGGAAACAAAACTTGAAGCAGAAGGAGTTAGATGTCAGTTCATACACTGAAGAGTTCATGAAACTATGTGTCAAGGCAAAGGTAAAGGAGGGTGAGGAAGAGAAGGTGGAAAGGTACCTTAATGGATTGAGGTTTAGCATCCAAGAAGATTCAAATCTACATAACCCAGATATAGTCCAAAAGTGCTACCAATTGGCACTCAAAGTGGAAGAGAAATTAAAGAGAAGACAAGAGAAGAACATTAGATGAAGAGGGAGACAGCAAAGAGGGGGAAGAAGTCCTTTCAGAGGTAGAGGAAATGGATTTGAATACCAAGGTGAATCCAATCAAGAGAATAGCAAAGGAGACAACAGTCAAACTCAAGGGGGAGGTTACAATCAGAGAGGAAACTTTAGGGGCAGAAGACCACCATTTAGAGGAAGATCTCAGGGCAGAGGACCTCTCAGATGTTACAATTGTGATCAAGAAGGCCACATAGCCAGCAAATGTCTAGAAAAGGCAACAAGTTCAATGGGAGAAAGGAGGACAAATTTGATCCAAGAATTTGATTGTCAAAGTGTGACAATCTCAAACACTTTTCAAAGTGTGAATGCTCCTGACAGTTATGGATATCCTGAGAAGGGAGAAGCTTTGATGATGAGGAGAGCAATAACCACCATAAAGGTACCTGACAAAGAACCCCGCAAAGGAAGTCTCTCTTCAGAACTACTTGCAAAGCAGGAGGAAAGGTGTGTAAAGTTCTGATTGACTCCGGATCCACTAAAAATTTTGTGTCTATTGAAATGGTAGAAAATCTTAAGCTTAGAAGATTGCCACATCCATGCCCATACAAGGTCTCATGGCTCACCCAAGGTCAGCAAACAGTTGTGGAAGAGTAGGCTTGGGTAGAATTTCAAATTGGAACATACCAAGATAGATTATTGTTTGACATTGCCAAGATGGATGTTTGCCATCTCCTATTTGGAAGACCATGTCAATATGACTTGAAAGCACACCATGATGGAGTTAGAAACACATATTCAATCACCAAGGATGGTAAGGTAATAGAGTTGCTACCATTGATGGAGAATGAGGTGGAATCAAAGGGGAAAGAAGTTAAGGTGATGATGGTAGAAGGCAAACAATTCATGAAAGAGATAGTAGAAGAAGGTGCAGTTGCATATGCTCTAATTCCATGCCTAAAGGTGAACAAGGAGCAACAACAGGAAGTCAAGGGAGACAAGAAGCAAAGGTTCATAGATCTAGCTGTCCAAGAGCTATTGGACAAGTACAAAGGAATCATCTCTGATGGGATGCCAAGGTCCCTACCACCTATAAGGGACATCAGCCATTGCATAGATCTAATCCAAGGATCTACACTTCCAAACAAGGCAGCATACAAGCTTATCCCAAAGCAGAATGTCAAGGTAGCAAGGTAGATTGAGGAATTGTTGGAGATAGGCCTAATTGGCAAGAGTTTAAGCCCATGTGCAGTACTAGCTATCCTAGCACCAAAGAAGGAAGGCACTTGGAGACTTTGTACTGATTCAAGGGCTATCAACAAAATAACAATCAGGTATAGGTTTCCAATCCCTAGAATAGAAGATTTGCTTGATTGCTTGGGGGGTACAAAATATTTCACAAAAATAGATCTAAAGAGTGGCTATCATCATATTAGGATTAGGCCAGGAGATGAATGGAAAACTACATTTAAAACAAATGAGGGGTTATATGAGTGGAAGGTCATGCCTTTTGGTTTAGACAACGCCCCTTGTACCTTTATGAGGTTGATGAATAAGGTCTTGAGGGAATTCATAGGAAAATTGGTCATAGTATATCTAGATGACATCCTGATTTTTAGTAATACAAGGGAAGAGCACCTCAAACATATAGACTTGGTCCTCAAAAGGTTACATGAAGAGCAGCTAATGATCAATTTGGAGAAGTGTTTGTTCATGCAGGAGGAGATCATCTACTTGGGTTTTGTCATCTCACAGGGAAAACTAAAAAATGGATCAAGAGAAGGTAAGTGCCATAATGTCTTGGCCAACTCCTAGAACCATGAATGATGTTAGAAGTTTCCATGGGTTAGAAACCTTCTATAGGAAGTTTATAAAAGGGTTTAGTCATGTTTGTGCACCCATGTTTGACACCATAAAAGGAGGACAGAAGTGCAGATTCACTTGGACAAAGGAGGCAGATGATTCATTTGAAACATTAAAGAAGAAGGTGGCAGAGCAGCTAGTCCTTGCACTTCCTGACTTCAACAAGATTTTTCAAGTAGAATGTGATGCAAGCCACATGGCAATTGGAGTAGTACTTAGTCAAGAAGGTAGGCCTATTTCATTTTTCAGTGAGAAACTAAGTGATGCTAAAAAGAGATACTCATCACATGATTTGGAGATGTATGGTCTAGTACAGTCACTCAAAAAGTGGAATCATTACTTGATGCCAAAGGAATTCATAGTATTCATAGATAATCAGGCCCTTAGTTTCATAAACAGTCAAGAGAATCTGAACCATAGGCATGTGAAGTGGGTGGAGACTTTGCAAGCTTTCACCTTCACACTCAAGCACAAGAAAGGGGTCAAGAACAAGGTAGCTAATGCTTTGAGCAGGAGGGCTCTAACCATCAATCAGATCTCATTGGAGAGTGTTGGCATTGACTCTTTGAAGGCCATGTATGATGCTGATGAAGACTTTGGAGAGATCTACAAGGTATGTACTTCCTTTGGTGACAAATATCATGTTGAGTTCTCTAAATTTCTGATCCAAGATGGATTACTTTTCAAGGGTGGACAGTTGTGCATTCCACGGTGTTCTAAGAGGTTGAATATCATTAGGGAGAAGCATTGTGGGGCCATGGCAGACATTTTGGTTTGGATAAGACTCTTGATCTTGCGAAGAGGCATTACTATTGGCCCAAATTACAGTCAGATGTGAGGAGATTTGTGGAGGCATGTGTGATATGTCAGAAAGCAAAAGGGAGATCAACTAATGCAGGCTTGTATCAGCCACTACCCATTCCTTCTAGGCCATGGGAAAGCATAAGCATGGACTTTGTATTGGGTTTACCTAGGACAAGAAAGGGATATGATAGTGTTTTTGTTGTAGTAGACAGATTTAGTAAAATGGCACACTTCTTGCCATGCAAAACCACTTGTGATGCATCATATGTTGCAGATCTATTTTTCAAAGAGATAGTGAGGATACATGGATTACCATTGAGCATAGTGTCAGATAGAGATGTGAGATTGATTGGCCACTTTTGGAGGACTTTTTGGAGAAAGCTTGGAACCAACTTATCCTTCTCATCAGCCTACCATCCTCAAACAGATGGGCAAACTGAAGTAGTTAACCGTTCATTGGGAAATTTGCTCAGGTGTTTGACAAGGCAACATGGAGAGAAGTGGGATAACACCTACCACAAGCAGAATTCTCCTACAATGACACCATCAATAGGAGTACAGGGAAGTCACCTTTCCAAGTGGTATATGACATTCATCCAAGGGGTATTTTGGAGTTGAGGGATCGCCTACAGGAGAGTCTATTAGTGCAGATGGAGAAGCCTTTGCATCAGCCATCAAGGAGGTGCATGATCAAGTCAAGGAACAACCCCAACAAACTACATTGAAATACAAAGCATATGCTGGCAAGAAGAAAAGGGATGTAAAATTTGATGTTGGAGATTTGGTGTGGGTTAATCTGAAGAAGGAGAGGCTCCCAAAAGGTAAATATACCAAGCTAATGCAGAGGAAGATTGGACCATGTCAAATTTTGAAAAAGTGTGGATGGAATGGTTATGAGATCCAACTTCCTCCTGACATTGGATTGTCACCCATCTTCAATGTATGTGATTTAACTCCATACAAGCATAACGTAGATGTAGAACATGAACCATTGTAGAGTACAGTAGATGATGATATTCCTAAGTATGATCCACCAAAATTGAAGAAGATATTAGACTCAAGAGTGACAAAGAAAACATGAAACAAAGAGTACATGGAGTACTTGGTGGCTTGGCAGGGGAAACCTGACTCAGAGGTAGTTTGGATGACTGAAGAACAAATCACAAATCATGGTATAGACCTTCAAACTCTCATCTCAAGTGGGCTTGAGATCTCTTCTCCCGGGGAGTATGGTGCAGGAGCACCCCTTCAACAAGCCAAATATACATCTGAGGGAGAAGACTAAGGTCTTAATATGTTATCATATTTTATGTATTTCTATGTTTGTTCATGTTGTCATGTAGGATTTGTGTTGTGATTTCATGTTTGTAATAAAAAACCCCATCATGTGAACTAGTGTTACAAATTTGGCATCCTGATAAGCCAATTTGAACATCTTGGGCAATTGGGGTATGTGGATGATTAAATCAAGTGTGTTGTGTTTAGGTGTCTTGTTAATGTGTTTAAGTCATATCGTATGCCAAACATGTGTCATGTGATTAGTTCAAGTTTTGATATTCCGATTGGAAGTTGTAACGACTCCAACTTCTGATGTTCTGGTTGGAACTGAATGAGGAGAGATATAAACACATTTTTGGAAGAGGAGAGCAAAGGATGAAATTTGATTGAAGAAATAAAGTTTTGTCAGTTTGTGTTCATAAGTTTTTTGTTCTATATAAATTCCCTGTGTATCGAATTGTTCTGTGCATACTCTCTGTATCAAATTATTCGTTACATAATCTAGTTTTCTGTTGTCGAAGATGCAAGACTAAGACCATTCCACTGGTGGATTTCTTTGAAATCAGTGGAATGGACCCTGTACATAGTTTTCTATTTTATTTTATTTATGTTCGTGTTTATGGTGGAATGGGACAGGGGATCCTATGTCTGGAAGAGTTGTCGCAGTAGAGAGCCTAGCATCTCTATGTCCTAGGGCTCAACAGAATAGAGACTGCGAGTTTGGTTGCAGAGGACGTCCTCGACGTAAGATCTGGCGTTGTTTCAATGAAGATACATTTCCTGTGTATATCACAATTGTATCAGAGTACATTTTGCGTATATCCTGTAATTGTATGCGGAAGACAATCTGTGTGTATATCGCAGTTGTATACGAGTGACATTCAGTGAGTATACTGCATTTACATGTCGAAGATTGTATATTGGTATGTATATTGTTAATATACATTTCATAAGATACATTGGATGACCGGCTATCATAAGTCAAGAAATGTATATGCAAAAATGGTAGACATCGATATCGGAGTCCATCGATAAGATTTTGCCTATCGGAGAAGGAGTGAACAAACAGGCTGATGAACAATGTTTGGCCAATAGAAGGAGTTTGGTGTTTGGCATCGGGGAGACCGACACTAGCGGAGAGACTTTGGAAAGTTCTTTTGATAGGGAGTATTTGGCCAATAGTTGTAAATATCAGAGTGACTCAAAACGTCGGGGTGAAGTGTAGCGGGGAAGCCGATAGTGTAAAGTGTCACCGATATTGGGTTTCGGAAAGACATAGAAGGTTTCTTGCCAATAATGGCGTCGGAATGAACAAAGACTCAGAGTGATAGATTTCAAAGATTCTAATGAGCATTATCTTACTGATAGAGTATGTCGGAAGGAGAATAGAGTTCTCTTGCCGATAGAGAGAAACTTTGGCCTTAAAGAGGTAGTTGACTGTGGAGTTTCAAGAATTTGTCCAAATCTCTTGGAGCTCTGCATTAGTAAGAGACAACCCATGGTTTCTTTATCCATTACCAAAGTAGAGTATATGGTTTCTACCCATTTCTCTAAGGAGGTAATGTAATTATAGATATTGTGTACAAGTATTGGTTCTGATTGTAGGACAATTCAAATTGGCTGTGATAGCTAGAGTACAATCTATTTAGCTAATAATCCTATGTATCATGCTTAGACTAAGCATGTGGATGTTTAGTACCAATTTGTTTGAGAAATGGCTGCAAATGGATATATTCATGAGTTGAAGAAGGTTGACACTCATGATAATGTTGCAAATTACCTTACCAAACCCATGAGCACAGAAAAGTCCACTTGGTGCAGGGAGGCCAGGGGCCTTGTTTCTTATACTTAGTTGATTTATGTTTCCCAATGGTTGTATTTACAATGTATAATGTCAAGTGGGAGAATATTAGGATTAAGATGTCATCAACCTTGCAAATCCTATTTATTTAATTACTCCTAATATTGTAATTGTATATGCAAACATAAGGGATGAAGATCCATTGGCTACAATATATATTTATTTACGGTGACTAATATTTACTTAGTTTATCTCAGGATAGTAAACAGGTAATATGGGGCATCCAAGTTCATGAATTGACTTATAATGGGTGTAAGAGCATCTTCTATTGTTATAATCTTACACATTGTAAGAAGTTAGTTATTTTTTGACAAATATGACAGATTATGACAAAGCATCTTATGATAGCCTGTAACAGGCTAAAAATAGTTAGTTTTTGAATTCCCAAAGGTGGGGCATGGAGTATTAGTCAAACTTGGGCACACCAATTGTGGAGGTGGTTATGATAGGTGTTAGAATGCAATTAATGCCATATTATGTATGTTGGCAAGAGACACTATATGGATTCATGATTGTTGTCATTGATGGCAACAAAGTTCATCCCACACATCTGCAGGACATGGTGTGTCTATACCGAAAGTCAGAGTGAAGAATGTTGTGGTCCGGTAAACAAGAACAGAGCATGTGGCGAGGTCCGACAGTCAAGTCTGGATCTCTCATAGGAAGTATCTTGGTGAAGTGCAGATTTGGGGAAGTCAAGAGGACTACCTTAAGTGATAGATTCCAAGGATTTAGCCTCCGGTGATAGATGAAGAAAAAGATAAAAATACTTGAGTATCGGGTTCCTGATTGGCAGTGTGACAGAGGGAGAACTGACTGGCAGAACATCAGACATTATTCCAGATGTGTTACTGATGATGGTAAAGATTCTTAAGGCATAAGTTATGATTGGCCGACATGATTGATGACTTCCACAAGTATATCCTTGATCTGCATTACTTGGTAAGCAAGGATTCAACCGATAGATCAAAGTTTGTGGAAAATATTGACTATTCCGGGTGCCGACTAGAAAGGTGATGAAATCACTTTTGCACATATATATACAAGATGGATTTAGTTGTGAGAGGTGTCGTGGTTTTTGGTGATGTGCGAAGAAAAGCAATAGAGTCGAGAAAAAGCAGAAAGGAAGGTCAGGTATGTGAAAGGAGAGCAGCATAAAAGAAGAGGAAAGATGAAGTGCAGCAGATCAGTATACTGAGCCTAACCGGAACTGAATTCCAGCATATGTTGATGCTCCTCATCAATTCAAGTATTGTATTACACTCTTTATAAATTGTAGACAGTGAGTCTCTTGTAGGCAGTGGGCCTCTTGTGAGCAGTGTGCTCGGGCAGTGAGCCCTAATTGGCAAGTGCCATTTTGTAATCCTATTCTTCTAACAGAGAATACAATCTTGGGTTAATCACCCCGTGGTTTTCTCCCTTAATAGGGTTTCCACGTCAAAAATATTGTGTCATGTGTATTTCCATTTCATGGTTATGTTTGCTTGTTTGAATTGATGCTGCACTAATTAGTAAGAAAGTTCAGAAAGTTGAAATAATTAAGATAATTGATTCACCCCCACTCTCAGTTATCAACAATGTATCCTCCTAAAGTGGGCAAATGGTTTTTCCCAAATTTAGGCACTACTTTCTATGTTATTCTTCTATTAGCTTATAACTATATAAAACAAAAGATTGAAGAGTACTTTGTATGAGAGTTGATGCAATCAGATTGCATGCAGAATAGAAGGAAGTTGAAAGTATTGTAATTTCTTTGCAAATAATACAAATTTGTCCTATTTTCTAGTGGAGTTTTTTACTCAAAAGGGGTTTCTCCATGTAAATATGTTAAAACATTTAATGTTATTAGGGGTCATACCCTTAATAACATTTATATATTATTCTAATATAAGGTTATAAAACATTAAGTTATAAAGCATATACCATTTAATAATTAATATTCTACTAACTATTAGATTATTAATTATTTACAAATGGTTGCTTTGAAAAGGTGTGACTAATACCCCTTCAGGTATTTTTCCACCCTTTCTCCTATATTTAAGGAGGTTCTCACTCATTTGAGTGGGATGTGAATTTGGAGTTTTATAGTGAATTATATCACTATGCACATAAGGTATTATTGGCCATGTGGAAGTATGTAGAGGAGTATAACCCAGGTTCAGTCTATTTCTTAATAGACTATTTTTTGTACCTGTTTTAATAAAATGATGCTTTATGGGTTTTTTTTTATCCGAAAGGGTTTTCTTCGTGTATATCTTGTGTAATGTGTTAAATCTATGCTTGTATAATTCTCTTTTATATTTATTTCATAATTTATAAATATAATGATTAGTATCCTAAGATCCTAATTTCTAACATGGTATCAGAGCTAGTTAGGCTATACTAATCATTTTTACAAGTTATGCTAAAAGACATGTAGAAATTGATGGAAAACCTCCTTATACTCAATCAACACATATACAAGGCCATTTGTGCAATACATCTGGTGTGTCCTTTCTATTATTTTAAAATCAATTCCTCAAAAGCAAGTTAGGAAATGCTAATCATTTTTATAAGTTACAAGGTGAGGTTGTCATTAATTTTTCCCTTATCTTTAACTACATCTTTTGATATATTGTCTTTTTTACTAGTCCTAAAGATTCTTGATTCTCCCTTCAAGAAATAAATATTTATGTCATCAAATTTAGTTGGAGTATAACCTATTTAAATAGATATATAAATATAATTATATATATATTGGGCACATTATACATCAAGTGATTTAAAAGTACCAATAGATAGTCATGAATTCTAACTCATTAATCACATACATATATATAGTTTCTTTTCTATGATTCAGTCATCATATACATTCAAATTGTGATCTATTTATTAGATCACATTCTTTAAAAACCCTATGGTTGTGACTTCTAGAAGGGTCAAGTACAAGTCCTTAATCTAAATATTTTAATGTTTTTAAAGTCTTAAAACCTGTGAACCCTTCAATTAAATAGGGAAATTAGTTAGTCGCATCCTTTAGGAGTGAAGGGTCATGATCCCTGCATGTTATATGATAGGTAGTCGCTCCCTTTCAAATTAAAACACATTCCTTCTAATAAAAAGTCACATCCTAGAACATTATTCATAAAAATTCATTAGAGCCATTTAATAAAAGTGGCTTCCTCAATGAAATTCACTCCCTCCTCATGGGTCACTTCCTTTTAAGTGGATCTTTTTAGGTAGGACACATCCTTACTATTTATAAGGAAAATCCCTTACATCATTTTCAAATGGTCTCATATCCTTTATAAAGGGACAAAAAGATAGGGTTATTTAAAAGGAAGTCTTAACATTTATAAATTGAGAGTTGTATCATTTAAGAAAGAAAATTTGTAAGAGTCAACCATTTTGGTGAAGGTTAGGAGTCAAGATTTACACCCGCAAGTCTACATTTTCTTAAAAGTTTCTAAAGACTTTTAAATAAACCCTCCGATCATCCTTTTTTATTGCTAATTATTTAATATTTAATGATTTGACTAGTCACAATCTTTTAGCTTTCTTTTTCTTTGGTTGTATCATTTATAAAAAATATTTGTATCATTTATTAAAATGATACTAAGATCGACTGATAAAAATGTTAGTATTTTCTTTTTCCATTGTTCATTTTTTCAAAAGTTTGTCAATCCTACAAAGGGTGTGATCATACAGAAAATAAAGTGATTTTGTAACAACATGGTGGATGATGATCAAGTTTTTGATAATAGGAAGTTGGTCAAAGTTGAATGCAAGGTGATCCTACCACAATCAGACAAACTTCATCTTATTATTTGACCCCTTATTAGATTTCAAGATAAAAAAATGTGATCTTGACATCTATCAATCCAATGTTTGAGATTCTAGTGTTCTTGTTAGGTTACGAACAGGTTGGAATTAACTTAGGACCTATTTGACCTTTAAGGGATGCAAACATTTTGAATAACTTACTATGCTCTTATATTCACCTTTGGATCACATTTATACACAAGCTATGATCAATCTATTAATTTTGGGCACCTTTGACTATTTTGATGTAGTGTTGGTTGTCTA
The DNA here is from genome assembly GCA_027924645.1 of Cunninghamia lanceolata. NCBI lineage: Eukaryota > Viridiplantae > Streptophyta > Pinopsida > Cupressales > Cupressaceae > Cunninghamia > Cunninghamia lanceolata. The sequence goes on along the minus strand of BSBN01001243.1, from coordinate 610,429 downwards.
TCGAGTAAGAAAGGGAGAGTTCTCTATTGATGTCTTCCTATGTTTAAATGTGTGGGAACCCTCCTATTAGTGGGCACTAGGAACCAAGTAGGAATGTTTCCTCCCTTGATTAAATTTACATATAGGTTATAAGATGTAGAGTAGAAAGAACTTAGAATACTAGCTTTTTTCAAATTCTTTTTTTCAAAAACTTCATTTAGCATCAAGATACAATACTAAGTCTCAAATAATGCATGTATAGACATGTTAAATGTGTGATAATAATTAGATTTCTTTATAATAACCATTTTTTCAAGGAAATTGTCTAGTTATTAATTTTCATGTTTCATGTGTTCTTCACAAGATTTTTATAGGAGCATAAGTATGTATTAACATCATATCTAAGTGAAAGACACGTACAAGTTATTATTAGGTATCAACACTTAGATATAAAAAATTTGGTATGTTACCATGGAACAACTAATATCATATTTTCCATGGTCCGTAATGTATATTAAAGAGGGAAATAGAATGAAGTTCTTATTTTAGGGGCCAAGCTGATGAAGCAATTGGAGTTTGACTTAGTGGGCTCCCCTTGTCTATTAAAGGTGGAGCTTATTGGCTAACCTTTTAGGAGGTAACATTAAATTTTGTATTCTCCAAGGCCAAGAAATTAGAGATCCATTTAATCTAATTCACCATCACCTACTTGGAATACTTTTTTAAACATTTGATTAACCATCTTTTTTGGTTTTTCTATCTATAATTAAAAATAATAGTGTTCTTAACAAGTAGTTAAATTGATATGTATGGGGGTATAAATTTGGTTGAATTGACTTAATACTAGGTGCATGGCCACTTAAATAAAAAAATGCCATTCTTATGATTGAGTTTCCAACTTTCCTAGGTCATTTAGATCTTGTAACAATATTTATGATGAAGTTGTTTGGATTTTTCATCTCCCCTTGGTTAACTTATCTGACAATTATATCATACTCATATGGTCTCTAAGGTATAGGATTATGGTAAGATGACAATAGAAAGGCCTAGCACATACATCAAGAGCCCATAAATTGTAACAACACCCAAAAAAACATCTAAAATAACACCTTAATACTACATCAAGGGTCATAATAAAAGTTAATATTCCATTTCGACTCTATGTCAAAGGTAGGTTCAACATGAAATGTTAATCAACTAACATTTAATGAAGCCTAGCATAGGGAATCTTCATGGTCATAACACATTTAATGATCCCATAATAATTTAACATATAATATCAAACAAGAATGATATACATGTTCCACATAACAAGCTTTCTCATTTTAAAACATTTGTAGTATATTTTCAGAAATTTCAACCGGATATGATTGTTTAGTGTTATAGATCACTACTAATTCATCTAGGTCTCTTAAAAAAGATGATTCCATCATAACTAGAATACAACTCATAGAGAAACTATTACATTACATATGTCCACAATGTCGATAAATACATAACATATACATATGTTGAAATTGCTAATAATTAAATTATAATTTTCTAGCGCATATCTTTCCTTTTGGAAGTAACAAGTTCTTGAAATGTAATCGTGGCATCTTGATGAAATTTCTCTCCCTTAGCTCCTCCTTTGTATCCCAAATCTGAGAGAGGATCATAGAAGCATCTTCCACCCTACCATGAAGCCTAAGGCTTCACCATGCTACCCACACGAATAACCTGACCCGTCACGAAGAAGCTAACTCTTCAGGGCCGTCATGCATGACAGTGTGTATGAATTTAACCAATGCATCCTACCCATTGCCCAAATGCAAACATATATAAATTCAAACCATAAATCCATGCGATGAAGGATAAACAATGATTTCAATCCTTTAGAATTATTCTGCTTGGAATCAACCCATCCACAACTTATCATGCATTTTTTGACATTTAATAATATTTAATTTAATTCATAGTCTAAAGGTATCATTTAGACAAGTCCAAGGTTTAAAATATTTAACCACATGATCTTTGTAACCTAATTTTAAAAAACTCCTCCTTAAGCTTATTTCAAGCACAACGACACTTAATTAATGATATATTTAAATCATTATAAATAATATGAACTATATAATAGAAGGAGATATTTAATTTAATTGGTAACTTCCATTCTTGTGTAATGCATTGGAATTAATTAATAATTAATTGTCAGGGTAACATAGGCGACTAGGAGATTCAGCTTAGTTGGGATGCTATTCTGAAATGGGACAGATGGAAAGAGATTTGAGTAATTTCAGTTAGGATTTTGAAGCTCGCATTGCTGGGTTGGAGAAAGATTTGAAGGAGATTAAATAGATCCATGAGAGGGTGGAGGAGATCAGAAAATGCACTATCCATAATAGTGTTGAAGGTATCACGATCCTTATTGATAAGTTGAAGGAACTCCAGAAGGATCAGGTCATGGGGACTGCCATTCAGAAGGATGCTGGGGAGAAGGTTTAGACTAGCACTGGTAAAGGTTAACAAGTTAAGAATGTTGAGCAGGGTGGTCTGAACACCTACACTCGTATGAGTAAGAAATGTTGGAAACAATGCAGATAACTGAGAGGGGGGGTGAATTAGTTATCTTAAATTTCTTAACTTTCTTTTCTTCTTTAACAATAGTGCAGTATCAAAACATATAAGCATAAATGAACATGAGAGTAGAAATGAAATTAACACACATGCCACAAGGATTTTTACGTGGAAAACTCTGTTAAGGGAAAAACCACAGGGTGACTAACCCAAGATTGTATTCTCTGTTAAAAGAATAGAAGTACAAAATGGCACTTGCCAATTAGGGCTCACTGCCCGAGCACACTGCTCACAAGAGGCTCACTGCCTACAAGAGACGCACTATCTACAAGGTATATAGAAAGTAACCAGGTATTTGAACTAATTAGGGGCATCCACATATGGTGAGGTTCAGTTCTAGTTAGGCTTAATATACTGATCTGTTGCACTTCATTATTCCTCTGCTTAGTGCTACTGTTCTGTCACATACCAGATTTGTATAGCTGCTTCCACACTGCTCTCTACTTTTCTTCGCACACTTTATCACACCACACACACCTTCACATTGAAATCCATCTGGTATATATATCTGCACCAAGGATTTCAACATCTTTCTAGTCGACATCCAGAATACTCAAGATTTTCCCCAACTCTAGTCTGTCGGCTGAATCCTTGCTTACTAAGTGATGCGTATCAAAGACATAGTTATAGAAGTCATCAATCATGTTGGCCAACTATGAATGATCCTTCAAGAAGCTTGATCACCATCAATTCCTCATCCGGATTAAGGTCTGATGCTCTGTCGGTTAGTTCTTGCTCAGTCTGCTCTGCCTGTCAGGAACCCATCACTTAGGTGCTCATATCTTTTCACTCTTTCATCACCGGAGGCTCAATTTCTGGAATGTGGCAGTCATGGTACTCCTCTTGACTTCCCCAAGTCCACACTTTTTTAAGATACATCCTCTGAGAGATTCGGACCTGATTGTCAGACCTTGTTGCATGCTCTATTCTTGTTCACCGGACCAAAACACTCTTCAATATGACTTCCAGTATAGACCTACTATACTCTACGGATGTGTGGGATTGCCATAAATGACAACACTCATGAAGCCACACAATGTCTCTTGCCAACAATCTCCCCCCCTTTGGCATTGATGGCAACACTTAGTGAAAAATGACTAAGTGTCTTAGTAAACTCCCCCTTGGCTGATGCTCTATTCTTATGTACACTTTTATCGGAGCTCCCCCTTAGCTGGATTCCACATTTTTCACTACTCCTCACTCCCCCTTTGACATCAATGGCAAAGGGTGAAATCCACACACCAAAAATTGCAAAAGTCAACCTATACATAGCCGCATAGGTATATACATGTTATACTTTTATATACCTAAGTATATCCGCAAAAGTGGTTTTCAACTGGACAAATTATGTTGCCCAACTCTGCTTCATCCTATCCAAAATTGAGATGTGACCACTTATCAAAAATGCAAAAGCTTCTACCCTCTTTAGATCTGTCGGATCACTAGTCCGGGATGTGGTCTGAGCATCAGTTAGGGCCTCATGCATTGCCTCTAACTTAGGGATAATTATCCCTCTTAGTTCACTCATTCTGCTTATTCTATTCTTCTTCTCCTTCTCAAGCCTCTTTATCTCATTTATAATGGCAATAGCCTGGCACTCTTGATTCATTATGGATGAGGTGAGAGGATCAAAACTCTGAGATAAACTTGATAGTTTACCCTCTTGTTCTTCCACCTTCTTTGCAATGTCTGTTGTCACTGTGGACCAAGATAAACAAAATTTGTATAATTCTCTCCCATCTTTGAGAGCATTTTCTAGGCTCTTTATCCCAATATTCAGATTTCTCCTATCATTTGCTATGAGTCCTTGTACCTCAGAGAATCTCTTACCCAAAAAACTCTTTCCGAACTTTCTCTTCTACTGATTTCTCCAACGAATCAAAATGTGTGTTAATAGAATTAACAAGAGATTTCAAATTACCAGATGAGGAGTCCGAAAGATCCTTTTGGAAGGATGGCATGATTTTCTCTAGCACACCGGATGCAATCTCTATTAGCTCACAATCTTCCATGTGAGATTTCAGAAGCTTTCTTTTGCTTTAGCTTGAGCAAAAGATGCTACCTTCATTGTCTGGACCGGAGAGAGAGAGTCAAAATTGAGTGGTCCTTGAAATAGCTCCAGTTCATCTAATTCCATCATTTCTTTGATCAGGAAGTCTTTAACTGCTTCTACAGTGTCTCTTGCCAGAGACAGAGTCTTCTTTCCTTCTATAGCCTCAGAACTGTCACTTGGGGTCTTCTCTGTTTGATCTTATTCTCTTCCCTTTACCTCTTCTTCTTGACTGATTCTCTCTTCTTTTCTTTCTTCAATTCCAGAATCTGCTGGGGGATCCAGAAGAGAGATGTTTACTTATTCATGGACTTCCTCTTCTAGAACAGAGGAATCCAAGTCCTTAGTCTTCTCTTCACCTATCACCTTTGACTCTTCTGCAATTTTCTCAGTAGAATCTTCCTTTGATGTACTTAATCCTTCAAAATCCATGGAAGAAGGTTCATCACTTATGTCCTCTATAATGGGAAGATTAAATCTTTTATATGCATTCTGGAGGATGTCTTCAGTCTCTTTTGCCACCTGATCAGTTTCTCTGAGCATAAGCTTGTTCATTCTGGCTTTGCTCCGGAACTCATCCTTGCAATCCTTGAAGATCATGTTCATTTGTTTTGGAGTGATCGAAGGATAGAGCTAAATAGCTAGTTGTTTCCGGATCTCCAAATCCTTTTCTTTGGTATTGTCTTTTCTAAGTTCAAGTACTTTCTCTAAACTCGGGGATTAGAGATATGATTTCAATGAATTTAACTGTGTCTTCTTCCAAGATCCTTTTGTCTGTGTCACTATACTCATCATAGAATTCTGTCATTGGTTGCAGATTCCCATCCACATTAACTGCCTTGATGACATCATCAATGGAGAGAGTAGGCCTTTCAACAAATTCTTCTGCTTCTTCTTCTTTGTTTGCACCGACAGAGGATTCACCTGATGATTTCTTCTTCTTCCTCATTTTCTTAATTTCCTCATCGATCTCAGTTTCTTCATCATCCTTCTAACTTGTATAGGTTCTTGTGGCCTTGGTTTTTATTCTCTTTTCTCCCTTACCGGATGTCTTGGCTTCCAGTTTGGAGGCTTTTTGGCTCTTAGAGGTGGCAGGTGTAGAGATTTTGGAGGATCTGGTCTAAGAGGGGACTTGCACCGGATCACTTTCTTTTTCTGCTTCTTGTCTCTCTTTCTCTACTCTTTCTATTTTCTCTCTGTTAGCATCAACTGCCTCCTTTGATATCCCATATCTCTTGGCAACTTCTTCTACTTCCCTTCTCACCTTTCTTTTCATCTCTGGTTGTCTTTGATCAACATGAATTTTCACACTCAATTCTTGAAAGGTTCCAAACCTTTCTACCTTAGGGTCCTTAGGCTGACTTAGTAGGTGTTGGACATGCAGTTCCAGAATTTTCTCATCCACCTCATATCCCATTGGCATAATCTAGACTATTCTGGGCTCTACTGCCTCCATTAGGCATTGATCAGTGTCCACCATAAAACACACTATATCTTTATATTTTTCAACTAATGTCTGAGGAATTCTTTCTCTGGCCTGCATCATACCTTGGAAATTCTTGAAATATCCCCAAAGAGCTATGCTTTGAGCCTTGGCATCACCAAGCCCATACATATAATCTCTGATTTGTATGGCAACTGGTCTATCATTTTGCCATATCCAACCGCTGGATCCGGGTAGCTCATTCATAAAGTCAAAGAATAAATAGAGTATTAGCCCACCATACTTGAATGAGTTCTTGTCCTTCTTGATCTTTTGTAGGTTTTCTAGTAGTTGGCTCAGGAGAAGCCCGCATAGATCATAGTTTGCATTTTCCCTTAGCATCTGATATGCAGTGTATATAGCAGTTGCGGATACTGAATTCTCCCTACTGGAGTGGTATATTTTGTAGCCAATGATCATAGAGGCAAATTTGATATCCGGATCTGTGATATCTTCTATTGTCATTGCTCTCTTGTCAAACTTTGATCCGGTAGCCTCACTTACTGTCTGATTCTTGACAGATTTGAGAGTAGGCAACCCACCAGATGAGTGCAATCCGATTACCTCCCTGATTGCATCCTTGGTTATCTTGAAGGGCTTCAACAACCATATGAAGTTATCATGTATTCTACTCAGAACATACCGGACCCATTCATCTTCTGCAAAATAGGGGAAATGGATGCAATGTCCAAAATGCTTATCCCGGATGGCGTTGTATTAGGGTTTAAGTTCAAATGTTTCATCTATTAATTTCTTATGATAGATATCCATCATCTTGGATTCCCCAAATTCCTCAATGTTGACATGAATGTATACCCTAACATCTTCTACGTGTAGAACCCCATGCGAAATGCTAGAGAATGCGCCTAGGGGATCAACTTCTAGGGATTTGTAAGGATGTTTCTTGAACTTAGGGCATGGCCTATCAGTGATCTTAACAACATTTGGAGTAGCCATCTTTCAAAAGATTCAGAGAGAGATATTCAAGAGTGGAAATACCTTTTTACACTTCTAGGGTTCACGATAGGAGCCGAAAAGATCGTTGGTTGAATTGAATTCTATGGTTGATCCTTGAGAGGGTTGAAGCAATCTTGTTGCAGAGATCTTTCTTTCTTCTTCTCGAATGCAAATGTGCAAATGATGAACAAAAGAACCCTTTTATTTCTGCGCAAACCCTAATTCCATTTAGCAATAAATGCACAGCTTAAGTCATTCTGGTTGCCTTGTTCTCCTTGTTCTGAGAGAGATCTTTCCAGATCACTAAGATGCACTTAGAATGATAACTTACAATGTATCTCCCTTCCTTGAATCATCCTATTTATCTGCAGATCAAAGTATTTCAATTTTGAATCATGCCAGATCTAACTATGAAAATCCTGCTTTTACCGGATGACTGTTAAACCGGATCAATCTTGAATGATTAGCCTCTTCAAAACTCCTTGCGAATCTTTTGTATTTTTACCAAGGGTTATTTAGATATCTCTTTGAGAACTCTTCAATCTGCAACACTCCATGTGCCAATTTAGGCACCAATTGACTGGCTGGGGGAAATTGTTTTCTTTTGTGACTCCCCCTGAGCCAGAGCTCATCTATTTAGTTTCTGGAAGGAGTATCAGCACCAGATTCTGGTGCGGACCCATTCCCAACATTTTCTATACTTCTCTTCACCCAAATCTTGTTCATTTCCCTTTGAATTTTATCTGCATTTACTTTTCCTTTTCCTTTGTCTTGATTTTGATTATGATGCACCGGACCCCTTTTATCCTGATTCTTACTTCTGCAAAATTTGGCAATATGACCGGATCTATTGCAGTTGTAGCAAATAACATTTCTTTGCATATTTGGCTGATATCCTCTTGATTTGCATTGATTAGCCATATGTCCTATTCTATTGGATGCAAAGCATCTACCATTGAATGAATTGTTTATTTGCCTATTTCTGTATTCATGAGATTTGTGACCATACCTTTTGCAATTGAAACACTGTCCGGAGAAGGATGAATTAATCTGATTCATTCTTCTTCTGCACTGAGTTGCTTTATGACCGAAGTTGTTGCAATTGTAACAGTATCCATTGAAGGATGGATATCTTTGAGCATTTGGTTGCCTTATCGGAGGTCTTCTAGGTTTGTTCCTTGGATTTCCTGATCCAGATTTCTTCTGACCAGATCCAGAGCTTTCACCTTTCTCATACCCCAAGCCATGCTTGTCATCTACCCTTTTTTGGCTTTCAAGAAGAACTTCAAGTTGAGCAAAGCTTATCTTGAATTTCTCTTTGTATTCATTTGCAGTTTGAAAATCCCTTTTAAGAGTGTCTATCTTATTCTTAAGTTGTTCTTCATTATCTCTAGCTTCTTCAAGATCAGATTCCAGATGCTTGATTATTCTATCCATTTTGTGGTAGTCTTCTAACTTCTCCTTGAGAGATTGTTTTAGATTATCTTCAATTTTTCTTTTTTCTTCAATTTCTTGGGTGAATTTCATAACCCCTGATTCCATTTCATGTCTTACCATAATGACCTCTTTTGATAGCTTCTCACATAACTTGTTTTTCTCATTCAGAGCTTCATTAGTATCATTGGCTTCACTTTGACTTGCTAATTGTTGAAGTAGTTCCTTTCTCTTCTTCACTGAGATACTTAGTTTTTCTTTGAGTTCATTTATGAAATCATCATCTTGTTTGATTCTTTCCCTTAGGTTATTGACTTCAGAGTGAGATTGTTCAAGATCATCTAGGGCAAACTGAAGTTGTTCCCTCATACCATACATATCCATTGAGATTCCCAGATCTTCCTCAAGCTGTTAGGCTCTGTTTGGAGGAACTTAGCTCTGATACCAATTGTTGGAAACAATGCAGATAACTAAGAGGGCGGTGAATCAGTTATCTTAAATTTCTTAACTTTCTTTTCTTCTTTAACAATAGTGCAGTATCAAAACATATAAGCATAAATGAACATGAGAGTAGAAATGAAATCAACACACATAACACAAGGATTTTTACATGGAAAACCCTATTAAGGGAAAAACCACGGGGTGACTAACCCAAGATTATATTCTCTGTTAAAAGAATAGAAGTACAAAATGGCAATTAGGGCTCACTGCCCGAGCGCACTGCTCACAAGAGGCTCACTGCCTACAAGAGACTCACTGCCTACAAGAGACTTACTGTCTACAAGGTATATAGAAAGTAACCAAGTATTTGAACTGATCAGGGGCATCCACATATTCTGAGGTTTAGTTCCTGTTAGGCTCAATATACTTATCTGCTGCACTTCATTCTTCCTCTGCTTAGTGCTGCTGTTCTGTCACATACCAGATTTGTATAGCTGCTTCCACACTGCTCTCTACTTTTCTTCTCACACTTTATCAAACCACACACACCTTCACATCAAAATCCATTTGGTATATATATCCGCACCAAGGATTTCAACATCTTTCTAGTCGGCATCTGGAATACTCAAGATTTTCGCAAACTCTAGTCTGTCGATTGAATCCTTGCTTACTAAGTGATGCATATCAAAGAGATAGTTATAGAAGTCATCAATCATGTCGTCCAACCATGAATGATCCCTCAAGAAGATTGATCACCATCAATTCCTCATCTGGATTAAGGTCTGATGCTTTGCTGGTTAGTTCTTTCTTAGTTTGCTCTACCTGTCAGGAACCCATCACTTAGGTGCTCATATCTTTTCACTCTTTCATCACCGGAGGCTCAATCTCTGGAATGTGGCAATCAATGTACTCCTCTTGACTTCCCCAATGTACTCCTCGGACTTGATTGTCGGACCTTGCTGCATGCTCTGTTCTTGTTCACCGAACCAAAACACTCTTCAGTCTGACTTCTGGTATAGACCTACTATACTCTGCGGATGTGTGGGAAGGACTTTGTTGCCATCAATGACAACACTCGTGAAGCCACACAGTGTCTCTTGCTAACAAGAAAAATTCTTTTGAGGGTGAAAAAGACGAGATGATAGGATTCGTGAAGCTGCATGAAGAGTTCAACAAGTAAGAACTGGAGGCTTCTGATACTTTAAATAAGTTGTAGTTGTATTGTTTATTTGCTTTTGGTTTTATGTTAGTGTTTTACTTTTTGTGTGTTGGTTGTCAGTTAGTCTAGTTTTATCTTTGGGTAGCATTTTGTAATAGGGTTTCAGGTCCCTTCAAAACCTATTTTACCCCTTTAATCAAAAACATAAGTGACTCAGATTTATTGAGTGCCTATTTTAGTCTTTTCTTCCCAACCCAGGTGTCATTTTCTCATGCCATGAGTTTCAAGCAGGATTTAATTTATGTAGGTTTCTCATGCTTCTACCTGAGCGCCCATGGAGGAGGATTACTAATGTCTAAGCACCATTCATCAAGGATTAATGCTTGTTTTAGTAGTTGAAAGGTTTTATTTGTTTGTGTAGATTTCTATAGGCCATGCCATGGCTATTCTAGGGCTGCATACCTCTCTTTTTGCTTCACAACAGGTTGCCATATAGGCACCTAAAGAATTAAAATGTTGGGTTTAACATGAATGTAGTTTAGCAATGTTTGCAAGGAGGGTGATTTAGTCCTCTCCTTTTGGGTTGTACTTAAAAGGTAATGATATGATTTTGGAAAAGGGAATCACATTAGTTATGGAAATAAATGTACTTATGGTATGTGATCTTTTGAAAGTAATGGAATTGAGTATGCAAATTTAACCCCCCTGTAAATGTGAGAAACTAGTAACTGTGCATTGGTTGAGTGTTGTGAATGCCCCGTACTTGCTTTGTGTGCCCATGGGATGGTGATATTGGGTACCCACCCATGGGGAATGTAATGTTCCATTTTTGTCACATTGATTATTACATGTATTTTGGCTTGTTCTCAGTCTCTTAGTGGCTATCCGACATGTTTGGGACGAACTCCAATGTTCTTGGAGTGGTCAGGATTCAATCTGCAAAATAGTTATTTGGGTTTTCCTTGTGAGAATGGATTATTTTTCATGACTTTGAGCTCAATCGATGTTCTGGGGTATAGTGATGGTTTCTGAAGTTTGATCAGGCTTCTGGTTTGTTCTCCAAGATTCTTCGAGGACTTTTCTATTTTTGTAAAGTCACTCGAAAGGCATCATTGTGCATCCCAAACTTTACAGAGCATTTTGGTTCAGTTTAATTTGCATTCGGAGGCTATTTGGGATTTTTTGCAAAAATTAATATTTAATGAGTTATTTTAATTATTATTTTCACTTAAGTTCCTAGGGGTGAAAATAATTATTAAATTATTAAGTGTTATAGCTCATTAGAAAGGGGAAAACATATTCTTTTATTTAGGCACACAAAAGTGAGCACTTAAGTGGAGTAAAAAAGAAATAATTTAAGTTAGAAGGAAAATGTTATTATTTTCAAGAAATAATTCATTTCCTTTGTAACTCCTCCAGTGCCTTATAAAAGAGAATGAGCTCTCATTTGGAAGGGTTATGTTATGCTTTTGGATTTGATATTGTTGCAGATGGATTGAACCTGAGAGTTCTTCCATATTCTCTTGAGGATGAAAACCCTCTTGTAGAATGTCATTGGGACGAAAACCCTCTTGAGGTTGGGGTGGTTTCACACTGAAATCACATCTGTGCCATCATGGAGTTTGTTGCTTTTGATTTGATGCTTATCATTTCAGATTTAGAGTATATATCAGATTGTTTAGATTGAATTTTAATGAATTTTAGAGTTTGTTTCTTGAAGTTTGAAACCCACGGAGAAGTCATACAATTATGTCTGTACAACAATGTCATACAAGGTCAAGGGGTCGACTTTCTTGGAGTTTCTTGTTCTTAATATTTATGAGGTGTTTGATTGATTGAATATCCATTACTTCTGAGGTATTATTTTTCTTGTAGCATTACAGTGGTTCTAGTGGCAGATTTCCATATCTCTAAATAGTCCGTACCATTTGAGAAGTACGGATTAGATCAAGAAAATCATCTTACAATTGTTTGATGTCTATTATGGATGTAAAGTCTTTGATAACCATTGGCACTTCTTAGCTGATGAAATTCATTGTGTTTGTGACTGAAATCTATGTAATTTGATGACATTTGATTTTCCATGGCCATACCAGCCAATTTGGGTGATTATTAATTATTGGTATCACCTTTGTTATTTGAGTTGTTTATGAGTGGTTTGTTATGAATGGGTGCCTCTATAAAGATATAACAATTGATGATTTGGGGTAGATCCTTATTGCTATGATGTAGTCCGTACCAGTAGGGTGTATGGACCTGTGTGTGGATTCCTGATCATTAGTTGCGGACTTGTTTCATATTGGGTTGTCTTCCTTGAGCATTGGTGGATGTATGCAGTCTCTTTTATGGCCAGTGATTGATGGAAAGGTGTCTCATGAACCTGAGCATATTGTGGTTCTATGTCTGATCTAGGGCAACTGTACAGTTTGAAGGAAATCTGAGTTTCAGAAATACTTTCTGATCAACAAGGAAAGTGCATTTCCTCAGCTTTGATAGTTAATGATATGTATTTTATGATGTGAAAGTGTGCAGGTTATAATGTGGTATTAATCACAATGAATTTGAGACTTGGATGAATATTGTACCCCTCGTGATATAGTTCTCAGTTGAAGGTCTATGTTCTTTATTATTTTATATTGCATAAACACATAATAATCCCTTGGATGGTTCAACCGCCAGTGTGGACAAATTGGATCTTTATTTTCCATGTTATCTCTACCCACTGAATAAGTGGATGGTTTGTATTTCATTTTGTAATTACACCCACTGGAAAGTGGCAAATTCCCACATCATTGTGGATGTTTGCATATGTAGATGAAAGTTTATATGTTTGCACAATGTTTTAAATTGTAATCCAAAGCACATTATGCTCTCACCTCGCCCAGCTAGGATCTTGGTGATCAAAAGTGTGGAGGAGTTTTAAATGTGCTAACACTGTTTATCATTGTTCTATATTTTGGAAAAAATTTAGGGTTGTATGTTACAATGGTATCAGAGCTGGTGATCTTGCCAGCCTATTGGGAAGCTATCTTTTTGCAGATCATCAAGTTGAGTAACAGAGTTTTCAGCTTTGCATGTGGGTGATCAGCACTTGCATGTGTGTTCAAAGTTGGGCAGTTGAAATTTTTTGAGCAGTGTTGAGAGATCATGGCATCTCTTATGCGGAAAAGAAGTGAGACAAATGTCATGGATGAAGTAGAAAGAGTTGTTCAAGAGAAGTTAGATCGAAGGAAGTATCATCATGAGGCCACTAAGATTATTGATGAGTACGAAAGACTATCAGATGATTGTAAACAACTTCATTGGGATACTTTCTTGAAAATCATCAAAGAGGGGAATCCTGACAAAGTGGGCTTAATAGAATACATTCAGAAGATAAGGAAGGAAGAGGAGATGAAGACAATGTCTTTATGCAAGCCCGAATTTCCTTTTCCTTTGGCAAAGACCAAGATCCATTCTAAGTCATCAGTTTTCAGCCCACTGAACAAGAAGCCTCCTATTTCGAGGAAGAAAGAGTTCAGCAAGAATGAACTTAGAAGAAGAAATCTTTGTTTTCTATGCAAAGATTCTTGGGATCCTAACCATCATTGCAAGAACAAAGACGTTGAACCAGTAACTTTCATCACATGTCCTTTCTTTCAGGATGATGTTGAAATAAATAAAAAAGAAGAGAAGTCCTAATAACTGAAATACATAAGATTGAGCCTCTGTATGATGAATACAAAGTCACAAATCAATGAGACATGCATAGAGGAGTTTTCTGATTTGGGGAAAGCTACAGCAGAATTTGGTGAAGCTAAGCCTTGTTTTGATGAAGAATATGAGCCAAAGGTGTGGGACTTAGCAAGTCCTTCATTTGATGAAGATCCTGAAGATGCCACTACATTTGAGAATGAGTTGAAGATGATCGATAGATTGCTTGCCAGTGAATTTGCAAATGAGCCTAAGAGCATTGAAACAAAGTGTCTTGCTGAGGACATGGGAAACAATGAAATCACAAAATATGTTCTTCATTAAGTGTTGCTGAAAATTTCAAAGCAGCACTTAATGAAGAACATTTCCACTATTCTAGTGATGGAAGTCTTGATTATGAGTGGGATATTTTCATGCATAGAGAAGAGCAATTAGAATCTTCAATGATTCTTGACGAAGAATGTACTGATGAAGACTTCAAATTAGCCATTGGTGATGATTCAATGTTTGAATAAGTGGATGGTTTGTATTTCACTTTGTAATTACACCCATTGGAAAGTGGTGAATTCCCACATCATTGTGGATGCCTACATATGCAGATGAAAGTTTATTTGTTTGTACAATATTTTAAATTGTAATCCAAAGCACATTATGCTTTCACCTCGCCCAGTTAGGATCTTGGTGATCAGAAGTGCGGAGGAGTTTTAATTGTGCTAACACTATTTATCATTGTTCTATATTTTGGAAAAAAAATTGGGGTTGTATGTTACAGGGAATATGTTGTATTTTAGGTGTGGGATTAACCATACTAGTATGTGTGTGTGTATGTTTGTTACCTGATTGAGGGCCAACCCACGTGTGGTTGAAATTTATATATAAGAGTAGCCAAAAGATAGTTTCACATATTCTTTTCTTTTGGTTCTCTAGTCCCTCAATTTGTGAAGGGGTAGTAGCAACCACAAAGTTCCTTGAGCGGGGTGTGAAGTGTACGCATATTGCAGCGCAGAGCGGTCTTAGCTCAACCCATCCTGAGGAAAGTACTCACTACATCCCCTTATAATGGATTGGGGTACTTGATCCATATGTGCTAGCCTAATCCCCACAGTTATTGAGCATATTGATGGTATTTCTTGGTTCTCTAGTCCTTCAATTTGTGAAGGGGTAGTAGCAACCACAAAGTTCCTTCGGCGGGGTGTGCAGCGTACATATATTGCAGCGTAGAGCAATCTTAGCTCAACCGATCCTGAGAAAAGTACTCACTACTTCCCCTTATGATGGATCGGGGTACTTGATCCATATGTGCTAGCCTAATCCCCACAATTCTTGAGCATATTGATGGTATTTCTTGGATGATCATCTACCTTATCTTCATAAAAGGTATGATATGCCACATGAGTTGTTAGTTAGGGGCCGGGGTCTAGGCTGAGAGGGACCTGCATGGACAACCCAAATGGAACTATGTGATGACATGTGTCGCCACTTGGGGGCTGGGGTCTAGGGTGAAAGGGACCTGCATGGACAACCCAAGTGAGACCATGTGCCCCATGTATATTTTGAGGTCCAGCATGTGGAGGGAGGTTTGTTACCCATGCTGAGACGAATTCCATATCTGCACATGTTCTAACATGATGCAATAGGTACGATGCCACACCCCACTAATGTTCTGACATAGTGCTGGTGATGGTGTTGTGTTGCTAATGGTAGCGAGCTGGGCTCGAGGACACGATGTCACACACATAGACACTTGAAGGTGCACTACGAGATTGTGTTATGATAGCCTACTTGTGTGATGAGTGTAATGGGGCCTCGTACACTTGTAGAGGGATACTCATGTTTTCTTTCGATAGTGTTTGGGTCGGTTAGCATATGGGTATGTCCTAGCCATGTATACCTCTAGCTATGGTGAGTACCTGCATGTTCCTTCTCCATGAGGTGTCACTATAAGGGGTGTGTCATGTGCGTGCCTACTTCTGCAGAACCACAGACACACTACCATGCGGCATATGACTAGTACGTGCCTTCTCCAACTGGTGTATGACCATGCTGTGCTGAGACACAATGCAAGATGTGGCCAAGGTACACATCCCATGCGGGCAGCCAACGAGTGCGTGGGCCACTTGGCTAGTCCATGTCACATGACGACGTGATGTAGGCTGTAGCTGAGGAGTACACTCTAATCCATGTGGATGGCATGCTCACTCCACACCACATGAGGGCTACTTCTATAGCCTGACATTGTTCTCTCCTTCCTCGTTTGGTGGCTAGCATCTAGTCATACAGTGTTGTACGGTACAATTTTGAAGATTGTGTATTTTCTTTATGGTATTGATGATTTTCTATTGACTGTGGGATGACATTTTGGTTTATGTTTGATTGCAATGGTTTAGCCACACCTTGTGATTTTATTTGTATGTAGCCCTCATGGTTACATTTGTTTTAGTATTGAAATTATGTGCATTTCTTTCTTTATTGTTGAAATTGAATTTTTATTTGATCTTCCTTTATGACTTTGGTGACTAAACTAGTTTATCCTTATTGTTTTCGATGTTGACCATGTGTCGTATTGTGTTTCCTCTCCAAGGACGTATGAGATGGACTTGGTGATTGTATACGAGGAAGAAGACACAGGGAACCTTAAGGATGGGGGTATGTGATGCCGTTATACAGCTAGGACCTCTACCCACCTATGTATGATGGCTATCTCTTAGAGGCTAACCTCTTTATACAACAAGAGAGAGGTCATTATGATCTTGTTTGGATGGTCTCACCCTGTGTGTGGCCTAACAGAAACAAGCCACTAAGTGTGAGGTATGGATTATGTGAGATGGATATTAGCTATTGGCTCATGGATTATGTATCATGGATTAATATGCTACTATCTGGTTTCCAGATGGACCCTTATGTAGCCTAGTGATGTGAAATTGTGTGTATGTGAAGAATGTATATTAAATCATGAATATAGTACTCATGAAATGATAAATTGTGTTTCCACACTTCTAAAAAGATGTAAAATCATGATCTTTGTTGAATATGTTATGAGATTTAGTGTTGTAAATGGAATAAAGTGGAATGTCTTGATGGATATTTAAGTCCAAGAATGTGTGCTTGGTGTGTATAATTATGTTGTGTTTTATGGAAGTGTAGCATTCTGAAGTATTGATTGCTTAACAGTGTATTGGAAGAGGAATTGTAATTTAAGGGTAAAGGAAATGAAATGGTAATGCATTTGAAAATTGAATATTTTTATATGTTTCTGTTATGAGAAATTCTGCTAGCGAGGACTAAAAGGGTGCAATGGTTTCTTTGTTCTAAAAGAAACTGATGGGTGTTAATGCTAATATGTGAGGATTTTGAGTGGTTTATGTACTATGGAACCATCTTTGAAATGCAAGTCTTGAATGTGTTATTATTGTGACATTGAAAACTAAAAGGATAGGTCATGTTTGAAATGGACTATATAAGTATATATTCTTGTGAGATGAATTATTTTCATAGGCAAAACTAGTGTATATTATTTTGATGTAATGAATCAACTTTGATGTTGGTAATAGAAATTTGTAGTACTAATGTGTTATGTTTCCACCCTAGTTTGTGACTTCTAAGAGTAAGTCAAGTTTTAGGGGGGGAGGGTGTAGTGCTCGTCCATTCTCACAGTGGATGTGCAGGTAGTTGGCTTTGGAACTTGGAAATGAAGGTAAAATAATAGGGATATTTAAAGGTATGTGCTAATGATGTTAAGTAGTTGATGTTTGAAATTGACAACTGCAATATTGTTGTGCAACATAGACGGATGATATTTTGAGTAGACAGTTAAAATGTAAGTTGCCTAGTATTTTAGAATGCCTTGGAAGATAAAATTTTCTATTCTCATACTTGCAAAATTTTGCATAAAATATTATTGACAAGTGTTTGTGTTTACCTTCATTTCTAGGGACTTCTAGGAGGAAGCCAAATCCTACGGGGGAGAGTGTAAGACCCCGTCCCTTGTGGCCTTATTGATCTTGCTAGTCATCGATGGTTTATGTCCTATATTTTATGATCCTTTATGTTGAACAATATACTTTAGTGATTATTGTTCCTATACATCAAGTTTCTTATACTTTGATTGTTAACCAACTAACTAGTGGTTGTTGTAATTTTGTGTGATAGCCAAATGAGTTATATTCCTTATCTATGTAAGTATGCAATGATCGAGATGTTTCGTTGTTGGTAATATTATTATGTATATCAAATAGATTTCATCATGTTAGGTGATTTTATATTATGAGTGTGAGTAAGTGTGAATATAAAGGTAATGATTGATATTAAATATTTTCTTGTAGTAGTTGTTATCTCTCAGATTTGCACCCTTGCTGAGTTGTAGAACTTGGCAATCTAGAGAAACATGGGATCTTTCCAGGTCTGTGGGTCACCTATGATGGAAAGAACCTCCAGAGAAGGCTGGCTTCCTGTTGATACTCCACCCAAACTACTTATACTAAAGTCTTTGCAGAGAAAAGGGTAAGAAAGATTACATGAAAATGAAACCTACTGTCTAAGGTGATGCACCAAAAGATCATCAGAAAATACACAGAAATGACACACTTCAGAACCAGTAATAATAAGAACCCTTTACACAACCCAACAAATCATAATCCTTGCATCATTACTTTGTAAGGAGGCTAAATAACAACAGTCCTGCAAAGGAGAAAGAGGTTTTCTCACTACCCAAAACTGATTGTTATCCCTTGCACATCTCAAAACCTACAAAAATATGTAACACCTGCATAAAGGCACCAACATGAAATACAACTCCAAGGACAAAGAACATCACAAAGATCTGTACTAACACTGAGGACACACAATATCAGAAGAAATGGGAAGGTATAAACTGCTTATTACTGCCAAAAAGATGTTACAATACTGTATATATCTGAAAATGGGTTACAAAACTGTTCACTTCTGCAAAAGAACTCAGAAAATTACAATATACAGAGTAGTAAATAATCAGAACCTCCTCAAAAATGAATAAGGAAGAAGACCATATAATTCCTAAATAGTTGTAAACAGATAGACATCCACCACCTCCATTCCCATGTATCTCATAAATGCCAACAAAATATCACTCTCAAGTCCCCAAAAAAGGTTTCCTAAGGCATAAATGGTCAAGGCATGCCATCAACTATCATAAAGGCACCTGAAAATGTCATAGAATGCCTTTAAATGCTCTCTGAGGCTTCTGACATACGTCAGATCTGTGTCATAATCTTCTGCAGTATCATAAATAACTGAAAAATATCCCAATAGATGACATAATGACATATTTTCTGCATCTTAATTAACATTTAACTAAGAGGCTTATAATTATACCACCTTAGTAAATGTTTACAATTCCAAAATTATACAAGTCTATGTAGAAAAAATGACATATGACATAACAAATAACATCTAATTCCTTGATTTCCAGATTATGCAAAAAAAATGGCATAAAAAACGTTTGTGACTCCTAGGCAAAAAAACATGACTCACATCCACGACATATTCACTCGCATCTCAAGACCATGTCAACACAATGCTCATAACCTCTAGCCATCTCCTACTCCGCATACATTTCTATCAATATGATGTACGGTTTGGTGCAATACATTTTGAAAACAAACCTTATGACTCCCAAATGCATCACCATACCTTACATACATCACTTCATCCATTATCACCACCTTAAATCTCCCAACATACATTTTTATTCACCCACATTTAACTCCTAGCCAACATGCCTTGGCAAGAATACACTATTCGGTCTTGTATTTCCCATAATGCATATTGACATATAATATGAAGTCCCTCCCCACGGCACCAAATAGATAAAATGATTGTTTTTAAATAAAAGCCAAAACTCACCATCGAATGCCAAAATGGGGATTAGGTCTATTCGACCAAAAAGGAGAGAAAACCTAAAACTTTCATTCCATCCGCATTTTCAATCTTCTGCTGTCTTGTTGCCGCTCAACCACCATGAGGGTTTGAAGGCGAAAATTGCCATGAAACTAGGTCGTTTTGAGCCAGTATTGGTCGATCTCTGAGGCTAAATGCAAGGTAAGTTGCATGTTTTAGATTTTGACTCCTTGTTTGGTCGAATAGAGGCTAATTCCATCCCTCTCTGGTTGCGTTTTGACTGCTTATTGATGCATTCTTCTGCCATTTGATGGTCAACCCTTTGTATATCTATGGCTGGCTGTGTTGAGGCTATTCTGAACGGTTAAATGAGGGAATCTCCGTGGTTTTAACACATCACTTTGGCAGAAGCAAAGGTAAGTCCTACCCTTGTCAAACTTTCTCCATTTTCTGAGCATTTTACAAGCATTTTTGCTGTTCGAAAATAGCTCAAAACTCCATTTTCTGAGTTTCTTTCTGTATATTCGCTACCAAAAGCACGCGATTCTGACAGTTTTATGGGCTTTTCATTTGTAATGAGTTAGAACCTTGCATTTTTTGTCACTTTCATTTTGAAATAAGTTGAAACTTCAATCTTGTCCTGTCTGCTGTTCAAATTTGCAAAAGAAAATCGCATTTTCTTTGAAAATCACTGCTAGAAGGCACGATTTTTTTGACATTTTCTGAACATTAATGCTTGAAATGAGTTCAAAACTTACTTTTCCTTCATATTCTGCATTTTTCTTGCTGTTCGAACTCTGTATTTCTATGAGGTGACTGTAGCATTGAATCTTGAAAACAAAATTGCATTTTCTTTTCGCTGTTCGCTATGTATTTCAACGAAAAACTCCACTTTCTTTTGTTGTTTCTCTTTGAGATCTGTATACCTGAACTTAGGAATTTTTTGTGTCTTCTTTATGTTCTATGGCATAAAATTGGAAGAAAAACTGAGCATATATTTCTGGAAAATCCGCATTTTATGAGTTTGATGACTCTGTATGATCTTGAAACTCCACTTTTCAGTGATTTTCTTTCAAAAGGTTCTGTGTATTTGGACTTAGGAAAAATTTATGTTTCTTCTTTCATTACTGTGGCAAACAAAATGTAAATCTTCACATTTTTCTGGAAACTCTATATTTAATGATTCTATTGTGACTTGAGGCTTGATCTGGAACATTTCTGTGTAATCGTGTTCTGGAATGAGTCGAATCTCATGCATTTTCCTTGGCTGTTGTTCGAAAACTGAAAAAGAAAACTGCATTTTCCTTTGTGTATTGCTGCTAGAAGCACGATTTTGGTCATTTCCTGAGCACATGTCTAAAAAGAGTTAAAACCCCTGTATTTTCCTTCATACTCTGCACTTTTGGCTGTTCAAACTCTGTATTTCTGTGTGATGTTTTGACAGAAAACCTGAAAAAACTTCTTTTTCTGAAATTGCTTACACATTTCGCCTTTGTTAATGGCAATTTGAAGGGTTTTCTGAGTATTTTGTAGTTGAGTATAAAAACCTTCAATTTTGTCTTTCTGTATCTACATTTTTGGGGTGGCTTGTTGATTTATTTTCTATTGTTTCTCTGACAAAACTCATAAAAGACACCCTCATGCATCCTGTTGTTGATTAGCTGTAGAAAAATCCACACTTTCTTTGTTGGCTCTGAGATTTTGAGCATTCTGGGAATTTTGAAAAGAGTTGAAACTTTGTATTTTTCCTCCATATTCTGCTATTCTGGGCTCTGTCAGTTCTGGGCATTGTTTTTGCTGTTCTCCGTGACTAAAACCTCTTAAAGGACATCCTTGTCCACTCGGTTTCTTTAATTAGCTGTAGAGAAACTACATTTTTCTGTGTTCTCTTTCATTTATGCTTGTTAAATCATTGAGGACGTCAGCTACAATATGTTTCTGTGATAGCAGCAACTTTCACCATTGAACTTGTAGATGTCATGCCCATGCTTTGATCTCTAAACTGTCTCTGTCAGTTTTATATGATTGAAATTTTTTTATTGACCTTTCCTAATATTGTGACTATCCTATCTCAAACTGGCACTTTGGCTCTTTCCAAGATCACTGTGCTTCAACAGTCTACTGATTCATTTTAAGTTGTAGCTCTACCATGCTCCTTTTAGTATGATTGCTCCTCTTATAACAGCTATATGACTATTTCTCCTTGTGATTAGTGACTGTCTTTGAGATTCATTGCTCTATTTGCTATTGACTGATCTGCCTTTTTTGCATTGACTGTCCATTTACTATGACAATCTGCTGTTCCATATGATCTTTCTATAACTGTCTTTTGTTGCTATGCTTGAAACCAGTTGATGATTACTGTTCTATCATATTTTGCTACTCCATTGTGCCTTGCTGTCCTATTTTGCTTGGATTTTGTTGTCGATTGTTGGCTATCCTTTTATGATTGAAACCTCTTGACAGTTGTATCTACCTTCTGAAAGTGATCCTAGAGTTGTACTTTTGTATTTTTTCACTATTTCTGAAATGTTCTGTAAAGGTTTATGAGCTGGGCTCAACCTTTGTGGGAGCCACACTTCCTCTACTCATAATATAACTGATGGATTAAATAGAAACATAATTACACCTGTATCTGCACATGAAGCAAACATGTTAAGAAAAACAAGGGCTCGCAGTTGATATATTTGATTTGGATTCTCAACAGTTTATGTGATACTAATTGGTTTACTGCATCTGAAAAGACAAATTGTATATTTTTGTGTGCATATCATGTGATGTATGATGCCCCGTCATTGCTCTAACATCAGTTCTTTTCAAAATTTTATGCAGACGACTAGGGGGCAGCAAGGAGACAATGGCTGGATGCGGGGACATGCAGACAATCTAAGATGACACAAGACGCGGCAACCGTCTGAAGGCTTGTCATTCAGGCAATGACGAGTCACCCTACCTCACAGGTTATTTGCTTTTTTGCTCTTTTATAAATGTATAGTTTGTCTTTTTCATTTTGCAATGGAATAGTTAGTCTCACGGCTTGTGTGAGATCTTATACACTTATTTTTTCAATACAAATTGCTGATCTTTTTTAAAAGATTTGTACAATCTCTTAAGTTCTGAAAGACATCTGAATGCAACAATACAATTTAATCTCAACTTGTACCAAATACGCACATGGATATAATGCAGCAGCAATAAAATGTACCTTCCTCTCCTTTCAAAAACTGGAAAGTTCTGCTTGATTTAGCTAGTAGTGAAAACTAGGTAACATCTTTGGCGACATCTGCTATATGTTTTCCTGCTAAACATCAGACCAGTTGCCTAAAGCTTAGCCATTGGGCATAGAGTCATACATGCTTGATAAAACCTTGAAAAAATATCCCTTCTTTCTTCAACTGACCTTTGACTGCTATCTCTTCTAAACCATCAAGTGCATGGGTATGGTTGGTGACAGTGAACCAATACACTGTTACTGATGATATACATCTACTTGATGGTTTAGAAGGGATAACCAACAAGAACACCTCCCTTCTAAATGTTGTGATTTATTGCAGCTCTATGAGGACAGGTATGATGTGTGACAGTGAATACATGTATTTACTGTTTCCTATGATGGTTGTCTTTTCATACAGCTATAGTATATTACAACAGTTTCCAACCTTTCACAACCAAACCAAAGAAAACTAACAACTGTGTGGAAACGCACTTAGGGAAAAGAAATCTGCAACTAATCTATTGTGCATCAGCACTAATTCAACAACCAAAACTTCATGAAATATGTATAAATAGTCTAGATCCTACCTCAGAAGTAATGTTTGAGGTGAATCCCATTGACTGGGATTGGCTCGACATCACTATCCAACTGGAAAGCATTATGTTGTTTGCATTCTGAAACAATGTATGGCCCACTCCAAAAAGCGTCAAACTTGGAGTGCTTCCTAGGTTTGCTTTTCAGCACATCCTACTTCAGCACTATGTCACCCTCCTGGAATGTTCTTGGAGATGCCTTTTTGTCGAAAGACCTTTTCATTTGGGCTTGATGATGCTCTATTTTTCTCATAGCATCATTTCTAGTTTCTTCAAGCTCAACCAGTTGAGCTAGCCTTACCGTCATAGGGCCTTCCTCTAGCATGTCCAGCTGATTTACCAAATCAAGTGCTGGTAACTCAAGTGTGATAGGAAGCCTTGCTTCTTTGCCATACACTAACATGAAAGGCTAATGCCCTATTGACCATTTTGTAGTGATTCTATCAGCCCATAGTGCTGATTTCAACTATGTGTGCTAGGATCTTTGGTTGCTCTCCATGGTCTTCTTGATGATTCTGATCAGGTTCTTATTTGTAGATTCTGCTTGGCCATTGCCTTGCAGATAGTAATTTGAGGATGTATTGAGATAAATGCCACTCCTTACAGCCCAATCAGAAATTCTAGAACCAATGAAAGCAAGGGCATTATCTAAAATGATGGACTCAGGCACCCCAAATCTGATAACTAGCTCTTCATAAAAATTCAAAACAACAGACTCATTAGCTTCCTTAAGTGCAACTACTTCAGTCCACTTAGTGAAATAATCAGTGGCTGTAAGAACCCACTTATGGCCAGCACTAGATGAAGGGTTTATAACCCCAATAAAGTCTAAACCCCACCTCATAAAGGGCTGCTCCACCTGAACTGGCTGCAAAGGTAAGGCTGCCAACTTTTCTTTTCCGGTGAACAGAGCACACTCCTTGCATTTTCTGACCCATAAGTGTGCATCTTTAAACAAATTGGGCCAATAATAGCCACCTTTCATTACCTTAAGAGTTGTTGCTCTAGGCAAAAAATGGCCTCTAGCTGACCCCTCATGAAATTCATGCAACACCTTTTCTATTTGGCTAGGTCCAATGCATCTTAGCAATACTCCATTAAAATCCTTCTTAAAAAGCAAGTCATTAATGAGCACATAAGGTATGGACTGCAATCTGAAATACCTTCATTTGGCTCTATCCAAACCCTGAGGACACTCACCGGTCTGCAAGAAATGAGCCATTTCTTGCACCCATTCAGCAACATGATCTGAAACAACTGTTTGTTCTTGATCTTGCATTGATAGAATAGCTTCTTGATCACATTCTCCTTTGCTAGTAACACCATCAGCAAGCTGTTTGCACAGCCCTTTTCCTCTAACCAACTTGGTAACCTTAATGTCCACATCATAATCCATGACCTTAGTCACCCAACCAGCCTTCTTATCACTGAGATCTCTACTTAGCAGAAATTCTTTCACGCTCGGATGAGCAACCATTAAATTAATCTTGTTATTTGATAACATGTGTTTAAACTTTTTTAAACTTCTTATAACAACAAGTACATGCTTCTCAACAAAAGTGTACCTCAGCTCATAGTCTTTCAACGCCTGACTGAAAAAGGCTAAAGGCTATTCCATTTCTTGCTCATTTTTCTGTACCAACATGGCTGAAACAGAATCAATATTACCATATGCATACAATGTAAAATCCTTAGAAAAATCAGGATTTAGCAGTGTAGGTGCAATAGCCAAAGATTCTTTGTTAAGCTCAAAACTTCGTTTTCCCTCTTTAGTCTAGCTAAAAGACATGTTCTTCCTCAACATAGTAGTCAATGGATTTAACAAATTAGCAATATCAAGGATGAACCTCCTAACAAAGTTGATCCTACCAATGAAACTTTGTAGGCCCTTCTTGTGTGCTGGTAAAGGCAGAGCCAAAATCGCACTTATTCTCTCAGGATCAATGGTGATGCCTTGCTTTGACACCACATAACCAAGCAATCTGCTCTCATGGAAAACAAACACACATTTTTTGGGATTAAGTGATATCCCAAATTCCCTACACCTCTCAAAAATCTGCCTTAGGTGATTTCAAGATGATCTTTGGCTTCTTTAGAGAAGACGGTAATGTCATCAAGGTAGACTAGGACGATCTTGTACATCAGCCCCTGAAAGGCCATATCCATTACCTTTTGAAAGGTTGCTCCAGTGTTGGAAAAATTGAAAGGCATCTTTTTGTAAGCCATAGTCCCCCATTTTGTGGTGAAGGCTATTTTATACTGGTCTTCTTCCTTTACTAAAATCTGATTGTATCCGGAATAGCTGTCCAACAAGGAAAACCTTTCTGATCCTGAAACTACTTGGAGTATCTGCTCCATGGAAGGTAAAGGGTGACGATCCTTCAAAGAAGCTCTATTTAAGTCATGGAAGTCCACACACAGCCTTATCTCCCCGTTTTTCTTCCTAACCAGTACAAGGTTGGAAACCCATGAGGTGTGCTTTATAGGAAAAATTATGCAACTCTCAATCAGCTTATTCAGTTCCATCTTCATGAGAGGCTCTAATTTAGGATTCAAAGGCCTCTGTTTCTGCCTTACTGACTTAGCATCAGGTTCCAACTCAATAGTGTGTTGAGCAAGCTGGGGGTCAAACCCCTTTAGATCACCATATTCCCATGCAAAAATGTCACTAAATTCTTGGAATAGCTGAATAAATGCACGTCTTTCCTTTGTTGTACAAACCTTGCCCAGTTTAAGGAGTTTACCTTTAAAGATCTCAAATTCTTCATAATGATCTTACTGAACCTGTAGGCTGGACCTGGGCTTTACAACTTCATCATCAATGTTAAAGATGGATTCTAAGGTGACCAAACCCTTTGGCATCTTGTTATTTTTCAGCTGAATGATTTGGTCACCATACTGGTGATGTAGCTTCCCCTGATTTGTATGAGAAAATTCAGCCTCCTCTCTCAAGAAGTTTACAATCTGCTGATCACTGTCAAACACCTGCCAATGTATGTTATTATCTGGCACAGCAGGCCTAACAACAATCTTAATATGCTGATTTTTCTTACCATTACTGATTTCCTTGGGAATGTCAAATTCTGCCCCTACAGCAGCCAACCTATCAGTGTGTTTATTCTGATTTTTGGGTATGGAGATCAAATTGAATGCATCAAAACCTTCCAAAAGGTCCCATCTCTATGCTTGTAAGACTTGAGCAGGTCATTTTTCGTGACATTAAGCTTTCTGACTTGATTTACAACCAATTCGCTGTCCCCATAAACTTTCAGACAGCCAATACCTCTTTGTTTGGCCCATTCTAGGCCTTGAATCAGAGCCTCATATTCAGCCACATTGTTAGTGTAGCTGAAACAAAATCTGAAAGCTGAATAGTACTTTTCAGCCTTAGGGGAAACAAGCATGCATCCACCTCCGGCACCCATTCTACTCCTTGAGCCGTCAAAAAATAGCTCCCAGACTTCATTTTCTTGCTGCCCATTCTGTTGTTCTACACTTTTTTCAATGTTGGGTAGAAATAAATCAGCCTCATGCATCATATACACGCCCAAACTGACCTCATCCAGGTGTTCACATGGCTCAACCACTTGAGTTTGATATGCCCATTCATCAAGAAGGACCTCTGGTATGCCTTCAATCAACATATTGCCTTCTTGAACAGCAGTCTGTTCCATTTTTGATTCATTTACAACCAAGTTGGCATTGACGGGGCGTGTAGTGTAGGGCTCAATATGGTCTTTGGCAATGGGCTCTGACTTGATAGTCACCTTAGTGCCGTACCTTGTTCTGAATAGCATGTGAGACCAATCTGAGGATAGGTAACCTCCTATCTTTGCTGTAAAATCCCTTGACAAACAAATGGCAAAATAAGGCGGTAACTCAATAACATATATGTCCTGCGAGATAGAAAAATTTGGGCAGGCATGCAAAGTTAAACTCAGTCCTTTGATGACACCCACTATATTAACAGCGGTTCCATCTAGCTGAACAACTCTCTTTTCTAATGGCTCATATTCAATGCCCAGCTTGTCAACAATCTGTTTGGGCATGACGGAACTGCTAGCACCTGAGTCTATCATGCAGTTATGAACTAGATGATCCCCTATGATCAAAGATACGTAAAATGGTGGGGGTTTAACCTCTGAAGTTTGTTGTTCTGCATTTTTCTCAAGGTTACTTGTCAAAACAACTTTGGACTTACCTAGATCAGACTCTTGAGACAGCTTTAAATTTGACAAGGCTGATTGGAGTAGGTCTTTTTGGCCAGGGATACTCAGGGAATCCCACATAGTCATGGATACATTTACTTTTTTCATATGCTCAAGGATATTGAAAGCAGATGTACCTAATTTAGCTTGGCTTTTGGGGGCAGCCACGTCACCTTGAGCGCAAGTTGGTTGAACTAATGGATTAAGTTGTTCCTTGCCTATCAAAGGCTGATCCTTTGATAGGACTTGAGTTTTTCAGCCTTTGATGGGTTAGAAACACCTTGACTGATGTTCGGCACTTGATGCCCATGAGTTTGAACCTTACCATCTTGCTGCCCCTCATCAATAGCCCTTTTCTTGCTATGTGTATTGTCTGCAATTGAAGCACCAACCTGGTTCATACCGCAGAATTCTTCTCCCTGCCAGTTTAGGAGTGTTGTTTCATGTGCCTGTTCTCCTTGTTGCTGAACAGTAGGTTCTACAGGCACATTAGATTGCACTGTTGGACTGTTCTGAACTATTAGAGCCTGGTTAATCACCCCATTGGCACATGTATTTTGGTTATGGGGTTGGTTACAAGGAAAGCACCAGTCATATTCTTGAGCAAAATTGTTTTGTGTGGGCACAACCTCCTTCGAAGAACTGACAGCGTTTGGATTGTAGGCCTGATAAGGTCTAGAGTTAAAGGCTGGCCTTGGACCTTGATTAACAGGCTGATAAGGTGACCTATTTTGCTGATTTTGCTGATAATTGGACTGGAATGGGGGCTGATAAGGTCTGAAATTTTGACCTTGCTACCTCTTGAGGTTCACAATCTCATTACCAAAAGACTGCAGCAGTCCTTTGATTTCCTGCAACTCAAAAGACTGAGTTTGGACAACATTTTCTAACTTATTTGGCTGTGCATTAGGTGTTGGTAACGCTGGCACAGCAGGTATAACAACTATAGGAGGCACATGCATTGGCATTGGTGGCTGAATAGCTAGAAAAATTGGCAAATGAGGCCTAGGGGTGATTTTACCAGCCTGTATGAGGTTGTTTTCAGCTCTTATGGCTATGGCATAAGCCTGTGGTAAGGAATTTCCTCCCATGGATTGAATCATGACAGAAATGTCACTGTTTAAAGGTCTTAAATAATATAAGAATGCATGGTCAGCTATAGGCCTTACCGTTGGTGGGATTCTATCCCACGTTTTCTGAAAATGGTGATTGAAGTCTGACATAACTTCATGAGGAGCTCTTTTTATTGTGGACAGCTGCTCCACCAATGACAAATGATCTGATTTGTCCTCAAAGAAACTACACAACTCCTCTCCCAGATGATCCCATGAATCTATGGAGTTCACCGGCAAGCTTCTGAACCATTGTAAAGCCTTCCCTTTGAGAGAGGCTGCCAATAACCTGATTGTGACATTCTCTTGTGTCACATGGTGGATAGCACACAAGTTTGCAATGTCCTTTATGTGCTCAGCCGAAGTAGTCTGATCTTCACCATTAAAATATGGTAAACGTTTCAAGGCAGCAACAGGAATATCATCATGCTGAGCTAAATTCAGTGGACTGCCTTGGTTGAATGCAACAAAAGGTTGATTTCTGACTATAGGAATCATTGTAACTGGGATTCTTGTGACAGTATGAGTTCCAACAGCAAGAGAAGTAGACTTGGCTCTCCTAGAATAGACATGAGTTTTCTTGGCTTTGATAGCTATTATCCCTCTTCTCCTAGGTGGGGATAATTGCAAATATTCAAAAGAAGAAGAACTGCTTCTGGTTTGTATCCTTCTCATAAGCAGAAATATATTGATTTGCTAAACCAAAGCTCAGAGTCGCCAGATATGCAGGTTTTAACCTCTTACAGGTCTGAAAATCACTGGCTACACATCAAAACCAACAATAAACTGTAGTATTTGAACTATTTATAATTCCACAGTCCCACCGGGCGTGCCAAAAATTGTTGTCTCTCAGATTTACACCCTTGCTGAGTTGTAGAACTTGGCAATCTAGAGAAACATGGGATCTTTCCAGGTCTGTGCGTCACCTATGATGGAAAGAACCTCCGGAGAAGGCCGACTTCCTGTTGATACTCCACCTAAACTACTTATACTAAAGTCTTTGCAGAGAAAAGGGTAAGAAAGATTACATGAAAATGAAACCTACTGTCTAAGGTGATGCACCAAAAGATCATCAAAAAATACATAGAAATGACACACTTCAGAACCAGTAATAATAAGAACCCTTTACACAACCTAGCAAATCATAATCCTTGCATCACTACTTTGTAAGGAGGCTAAATAACAACAGTCCTGCAAAGGAGAAAGAGGTTTTCTCACTACCCAAAACTGATTGTTATCCCTTGCACATCTCACAACCTGCAAAAATATGTAACACCTGCATAAAGGCACCAACATGAAATACAGCTCCAAGGACAAAGAACATCACAAAGATCTGTACTAACACTGAGGACACAAAATATCAAAAGAAATGGGAAGGTATAAACTGCTTATTACTGCCAAAAAGGTGTTACAATACTGTATATATCTGAAAATGGGTTACAAAACTGTTCACTTCTGCAAAAGAACTCAGAAAATTACAATATACAGAGTAGTGAATAATCAGAACCTCCTCAAAAATGAATAAGGAAGAAGACTATATACTTCCTAAAAAGTTGTAAACAGATAGACATCCACCACCTCCATTCCCGTGCATCTCATAAATGCCCACAAAATATCTCTCTCAAGTCCTCAAAAAAGGTTTCCTAAGGCATAAATGGTCAAGGCATGCCATCAACTATCATAAAGGCACCTGAAAATGTCATAGAATGCCTTTAAATGCTCTCTGAGGCTTCTGACATACGTCAGATCTGTGTCATAATCTTCTGCAGTATCATAAATAATTGAAAAATATCCCAATAGATGACATAATGACATATTTTCTACATCTTAATTAACATTTAACTAAGAGGCTTATAATTATACCACCTTAGTAAATGTTTACAATTCCAAAATTATACAAGTCTATGCAGAAAAAATGACATATGACATAACAAATAACATCTAATTCCTTGATTTCCAGATTATGCAAAAAAAATGGCATAAAAAACGTTTGTGACTCCTAGGCACAAAAACATGACTCACATCCACGGCATATTCACTCGCATCTCAAGACCATGTCAACACAATGCTCATAACCTCTAGCCATCTCCTACTCCGCATACATTTCTATCAATATGATGTACGGTTCGGTGCAATACATTTTGAAAATAAACCTTATGACTCCCAAATGCATCACCATACCTTACATACATCACTTCATCCATTATCACCACCTTATATCTCCCAACATACATTTTTA
Organism: Cunninghamia lanceolata; assembly: GCA_027924645.1. Taxonomy (NCBI): domain Eukaryota; kingdom Viridiplantae; phylum Streptophyta; class Pinopsida; order Cupressales; family Cupressaceae; genus Cunninghamia; species Cunninghamia lanceolata. The sequence goes on along the minus strand of BSBN01001243.1, from coordinate 579,377 downwards.
TTCACCCACATTTAACTCCTAGCCAACATGCCTTGGCAAGAATACACTATTCAGTCTTGTATTTCCCATAATGCATATTGACTTGTTTTTTGGAAAAGAAACAAAAAGGCAAAAAAAATGCCACGACCCCCTTATCATTGCTAGGCTTGGACTTATGAAGTCCCTCCCCACGGCACCAAATAGATAAAATGATTATTTTTAAATAAAAGCCAAAACTCACCATCGAATGCCAAAATGGGGATTAGGTCTATTCGACCAAAAAGGAGAGAAAACCTAAAACTTTCATTCCATCCGCATTTTCATCTTCTGCTGTCTTGTTGCCGCTTGACCGCCATGAGGGTTTGAAGGCAAAAATTGCCATGAAACTGGGTCATTTTGAGCCGGTATTGGTCGATCTCTGAGGCTAAATGCAAGGTAAGTTGCATATTTTAGATTTTGACTCCTTGTTTGGTCAAATAGAAGCTAATTCCATCCCTCTCTGGTTGCATTTTGACTGCTTATTGATGCATTCTTCTGCCATTTGATGGTCGACCCTTTGTATATCTGTGGCTGGTTGTGTTGAGGCTATTCTGAACGGTTAAATGAGGGAATCTCCGTGGTTTTAACACAGCACTTCGGCAGAAGCAAAGGTAAGTCCTACCCTTGTCGAACTTTCTCCATTTTCTGAGCATTTTACAAGCATTTTTGTTGTTCGAAAAGAGCTCAAAACTCCATTTTCTGAGTTTCTTTCTGTATATTTGCTGCCAGAAGCACGTGATTCTGAGGGTTTTATGGGATTTTCATTTGTAATGAGTTAGAACCTTGCATTGTTTGTCACTTTCATTCTGAAATAAGTTGAAACTTCAATCTTGTCTTGTCTACTGTTCAAATTTGCAAAAGAAAATCGCATTTTCTTTGAAAATCGCTGCCAAAAGGCACGATTTTTTTGACATTTTCTGAACATTAATGCTTGAAATGAGTTTAAAACTTACTTTTCCTTCATATTCTGCATTTTTCTTGCTGTTTGAACTCTGTATTTCTGTGAGGTGACTGTAGCATTGAATCTTGAAAACAAAATTGCATTTTCTTTTGGCTGTTCGCTGTGTATTTCAACGAAAAACTCCAATTTCTTTTGTTGTTTCTCTTTGAGATCTGTATACCTGAACTTAGGAATTTTTTGTGTCTTCTTTATGTTCTGTGGCATAAAATTGGAAGAAAAACTGAGCATATATTTCTGGAAAATCCACATTTTATGAGTTTGATGACTCTGTATGATATTGAAACTCCACTTTTCAGTGATTTTCTTTCAAAAGGTTTTGTGTATTTGGACTTAGGAAAAATTTATGTTTCTTCTTTCATTACTATGGCAAACAAAATGTAAATCTTCACATTTTTCTGGAAACTCTGTATTTAATGATTCTATTGTGACTTGAGGCTCAATCTGGAACATTTCTGTGTATTCTTGTTCTGGAATGAGTAGAATCTCATGCATTTTTCTTGGCTATTGTTCGAAAACTGAAAAAGAAAACTACATTTTCCTTTGTGTATTGCTGCCAGAAGCATGATTCTGGTCATTTCCTGAGCACGTCTAAAAAGAGTGAAAACCCTTGTATTTTCCTTCATACTCTGCACTTTTGGCTATTCGAACTCTGTATTTCTGTGTGCTGTTTTGACAGAAAACCTGAAAAAACTTCTTTTTCTGAAATTGCTTGCACATTTTGCCTTTGTTAATGGTGATTTGAAGGGTTTTCTGAGTATTTTGTAGTTGAGTATAAAAACCTTCGATTTTGTCTTTCTGTATCTACATTTTTGTGGTGGCTTGTTGATTTATTTTCTACTGTTTCTCTGACAAAACTCATAAAAGACCCTCGTGCATCCTGTTGCTGACTAGCTGTAGAAAAATCCGCACTTTCTTTGTTGGCTCTGAGATTTTGAGCATTCTGGGAATTTTGAAAAGAGTTGAAACTTTGTATTTTTCCTCCATATTCTGCTGTTTTGGGCTCTATCAGTTCTGGGCATTGTTTTTGTTGTTCTCCATGACTAAAACATCTTGAAGGACATCCTTGTCCACTCGGTTTCTTTAATTAGCTGTAGAGAAACTACATTTTTCTGTGTTCTCTTTCATTTATGCTTGTTAAATCATTGAGGACGTCAACTACAATATGTTTCTGTGACAGCAGCAACTTTCACCATTGAACTTGTAGATGTCATGCCCATGCTTTGATCTCTAAACTGTCTCTGTCAATTTTATATGATTGAAAGTTTTTTATTGACCTTTCCTAATACTGTGACTGTCCTATCTCAAACTGGCACTTTGGCTCTTTCCAGGGTCACTATGCTTCAACAGTCTACTGCTTCATTTTAAGTTGTAGCTCTACCATGCTCCTTTTAGTATGATTGCTCCTCTTATAACAGCTATATGACTGTTTCTCCTTGTGATTAGTGACTGTCTTTGAGATTCATTGCTCTATTTGTTGTTGACTGATCTGCCTTTTTTGCATTGACTGTCCATTTACTATGACAATCTGTTGTTCCATATGATCTTTCTATGACTGTCTTTTGTTGCTGTGCTTGAAACCAGTTGATGATTAATGTTCTATCATATTTTGCTGCTCCATTGTGCCTTGCTGTCCTGTTTTGCTTGGATTTTGTTGTTGATTGTTGGCTGTCCTTTTATGATTGAAACCTCTTGACAACTGTATCTGCCTTCTGAAAGTGATCCTAGAGCTGTGCTTTTGCATTTGTTCACTATTTCTGAAATGTTCTATAAAGGTTTATGAGCTGGGCTCAACCCTTGTGGGAGCCACACTTCCTCTACTCATAATATAACTGATGGATTAAACAGAAACATAATTACACCTGTATCTGCACATGAAGCAAACATGTTAAGAAAAACAAGGGCTCGCAGTTGATATATTTGATTTGTATTCTCAATAGTTTATGTTATACTAACTGGTTTATTGCATTTGAAAAGACAAATTGTATATTTATGTGTGCATATCATGTGATGTATGATGCCCCGTCATTGCTCTAACATCAGTTCTTTTCAAAAATTTATGCAGACGACTAGGGGGCAGCAAGGAGATAGCAACTGGATGCGGGGACACGCAGACAATCCAGGATGACACAAGACGCGACAACAGTCTGAAGGCTCGTCATTCAAGCAATGACAAGTCACCCTACCTCACATGCTATTTGCTTTTTTTCTCTTTTATAAATGTATAGTTTGTCTTTTTCATTTTGCAATGAAACAGTTAGTCTCACGGCTTGTGTGAGATCTTATACACTTATTTTTTCAATACAAATTGCTGATCTTTTTTAAAAGATTTGTACAATCTCTTAAGTTCTGAAAGACATCTGAATGCAACAATACAATTTAATCTCAACTTGTACCAAATACGCACATGGATATAATGTAGTAGCAATAAAATGTACCTTCCTCTCCTTTCAAAAATTGGAAAGTTCTGCTTGATTTAGCTAGTAGTGAAAACTAGGTAACAGTAGTATTTGTTACATGTTAATTAGATTATTGATAAGTGGTAATATTTTGATATTAAATAGTATGATCAATCATTGGTTGACTCTAAAGGATATTATGCAAGTAGGGAGAGTTAAATTATACTTGTGTAGATTTAATCCTCTATTCGATTATTATTCTTGGAATGTTATTTTTCATATGCCATTTGTTTCAATTACTATTAATTATGAGAAGTACTGACACTTTTAGTTGAGTATACAGGTAAAAAAAAAATGGCCAATGTTGATGAAGGGTTCACATATCTACTTCCCTTATGATTTTCTTGTGAATGTGTTTTAACCTTGTAAGGGTTGTGAATGTGTAGGAGGTTATTTTATTAGACCCTTGAGTCACCTTTTTATATGTGATTACTTATTGTATGTTTTATGAAGTTTTTATGTGGTTTAGGTGGTAGGTCCATGGGTTAGGGGTCCTTTTATTCCATAAAACCCCTTAAATAAAGTTTAAAACCCACTCTAATTACCCACTTATGAAAAGTGGAAAAAAATGGAGTTGGTTTGGGAAGTTATGGGGAGTTGGTTGCCTATTTCCTTATATATATATTCCTTCTCTTTGAAAGGAGAGAGGGATTTTCTCTTTTGCCTTGGCTTCTCTCACTTGCTCTTGGTTGTTCTTGTTTTTCCTCATTTGGGAGGAGATTTCTTTATGGAAAAAAAAGGAAAGGATGGGTGAGAAAGAATGGAGGAAATGGCTTGGAGAAAGTTAGGGTTTCTACCATATTTGGGTTGCCAATTCTCTTGGTAAGATCTACCCTTTTGGATTTGAGTTTTGTTGATATGAAAATGAATGATTGGAGTTTTCGTTGGTCTATGTATATCTTTGTTGATCCTTGTTTAAATGGGTATTTGTGATTGAAATCTATGTAAAGAGTTAATGTTGGTTTCCTTGTGAGGATGTTGTGTGTGTTGGGGTTTGTGTGGGTAAGAGTTCCATCTTGTTGACTTGAACATGAATATCCATTTTGTGTGTTGAAGTTAAGCTTGAGTTATGTTAATGAATGATTGTTTGTGTCATGTTTGAAAGTGTAAGCCATGTAAGTTTGGAAGAGATATGTGACCCTTAGAGCTCAGGGGTGGATTGAGCATCAATACTATGGTTGGGAGGAGAGCTTGTGGCAATATTGTTGTTTTTGTTGTCCTCTTCTTTCAGGAGATTACTAATGACATTAATATTACATTTTCTATATTAGGTTCTTTTCTATATGCTTTGGGATAATATGTCATTTGCAAATTAAATTGATGTAGTTCAACTATAATAATTTGATGATGCAGAGAAAGGACTCAAACAAGACTAACTTGACACATTCCAAATAGGGTTTCAATACAAATAATGCAAATATGCATTCTTGTTCATTCTTAGACAACTCGCTCTTAAAGCCTAAAACATAGGTAGAGCAATTTGGATCTTTTTAGTCATAACTTTTAGTAGAGACCTGATATTCTAAATCTAAGACCTGTTTAAAATACCCTTTTGGCCCTTACTAAACATATGTCAAAATGGGCTAGGGTTTTTTTGTATGGAATAGGGCAAAACAAGGTTGTTCCAAACTAGGAACCTTAGGCAGGGTTCAAACCTCTTGTTAGTAAAAATGTCATAACTCACTCAAAACCTAATGAAAGCATATGAAACCAAAATAATTGTAAACTAGAAAAATATCTTTCTATTCATCTATTACATTCCCTAATATGAGGTTGTACCAGTCTAATCCATGCATGTTTTCAGACTACATTTTTAAAAAACTAAACTTTACAGACCTACCCTCAATAAAAATGCCATAACTTATTCAAATCTCCATGAACTTAGATGGAAAAAAATAAATGGAAAGTATATTCACTATACTTTCATCCCCAATTAGTCTCAGACCAGTACTAGGTCGTATAGATCTGTATCATGCAAGATAACAATAGAAAATGTTTGGAAACTACAGAAAATAGGGTATTTTATTACTTCAACTTCCAAAATCCAACCACCAACCCTCCATTCGAATTGGAGGCTCATATCTATGCTTTTAAAATCAATTTATGCCCCCCAACCAACCTACAACTACCATTTAACAACTTTTAACAAACTTTTAAAAGTTGTCATTTGACAAGAAAAGTTTTTATGATGACACTTGACAACTTTTGACAATGTTTTCATTTTTTCAATTAAATGGCACCAAACCTTCATCAATGACTCCAAATGACTTATATTGGCCTAAAATGACCTTATTAAAATTGAAAAACACAAACTAAGACAAAAACTCAAACTTTGCCTCCTATAGGCATTAGGTCCTGAGGGTGCTCCTGCACCAATTGATCTACTTGTGTGTATGTTTGTAGCACAATGGATCTAAATATATGTAAGTAGCTTAATCATGTAGATGCTTTGCAAAATACAGTATAATGGTAAGATAGTTAGTTCATTATTCAATAGAAGTGTTATGATCAAAATGGAGCTCTTGTTATGAATTTTGTAATGGAACTATCTCATTGGTTATGACTTTGGATAGGGTAGAACTATGTAGAAATGTATAATATGTCTTGTTATTTATTCTATTCTTTATCCATGTGAGACATATGTCCTTGCAGAGAGGTAACAGTACTATCCATGATATGTGAGATGTATTATCTAATGGTTGTATTATGACATCCATTTGGGACTAAGTTTATTTGATCTGTATTTCTTCTAGAACATAGTAAATTGTATTAGATGCATGTGGAAACAATACTTTAAGATTATAAAAACTCATTTAATGCATGATCATTGTTTTCTTTAAGCATGTGCAAGGGAATGGTATGGTTGAGTTTATGTCTAAATAAGCAATTAGTTTTCTAACTCATTCATGTATGAAAAATGATATTATGCAATTAATGGTAAGTAGCTTTGAATATAGACATTGTGTTTTCTTCATGGATAAGCATAGTTGATGGTGATATTTGGTGAGTATCTAGTTTGAGTTAGACCTCCTGATTTCGTTATGTGAAACCTTAAGAGAGCTAATGAAAATGATATAAGGTAGATAGTTCTTATTTTTTGTCTCATCCTAATATGAGTATATTGATTTGTTAAAGACTCTAGAGTGAGATGTAATCCTTTTATGAGTATATTGCATCTTAGTTAATCATAAAGTTGCAAGTTCATGTCCTGAACTATGAAGTCTCCACGCTATGCGTACATAGGCAAGGCCATCATGGATGAGCTCCGAGACATTAGGTTGGCCCCCTTAGGGTCTTGGCTAGTATATAGTTCTCTTTTATGTTTATTGATAATCTTTGTGGAACTAATGTTCACTTTTAGATGCACAGATACAGGTCTGTTAACTGAGCAGATTATTGGAGAAAAGAATATATTTTTCCACTATGCTAAGGATGACCTTATGGTTCTTACTATAATCATTTGTAAATGCATAAGAGATGTCTTTTTTCCTATTTGAAAAGATCTCTTATCATGTATTTGTAAATTGGGATGTATCTCTGTTTGTATCTCTTTATGTAACCTTTGTTTCTTGTAATCTTGATTTGTGAGTAATGCAGTCGAGGAACCTTAGAGGACCTAGGTTTAGATTATTATGTTATGTTATGCATCCTATTGTTATTTTTTTTTTAAATTTCTATTAAATTGACCAAGTTTAGTGTTGTCCTCTAGGGTTTCTTGGTGGGGCATTACACCATGGCTGGGCATTTCAAAAACCTATTTATTGCTCTCATTCTACTTTCAAAATAGGGACCTATGCATGCATTAAAATGGGCTTTAATTATTTTTTCAAATTCTTGGTTATTTCTCTTAGTTGCAAAGCAAAAAAATGGGCGACCAAGCAAGAGGCTCGCCCCTCTTCCTACAACTAGACCCTTTTTCCTTTTTTCCTATGGAAGAAATAATTTCTCTTACTAAATTTATGAATTTCCATGACAGAGAAGGGGGTTTCCAATTTGCCTTTAAGGCCTTACTACAACTGTAGTTATATGAGTTTTTATTTTGCCATTATGGGCAAAGCTACAACTACAATTTAGCTTCAGTTGCAATTATTGCATCTATGCTTTACAAGCTAAATTGCTTGCATAATTTTGTTTTGAAAATAATGATTGTGTGACTACCATATTACTAATGATACAATAACCAGTTTGTAGGTATAAACTAGAGTAAAACTACACATCCAAACATGCACATAAACTTATAAAATTTGTAGTCAAAGAATAATTATTAGGTTGTTAATCAAGCATGTTAAACTCATACATTGCCTGAGGATTTACTTTTCATACTTGTACAAATCTTCCAGACTATAGATTTCCTCTCTTTTTAATTCTTTCTTGCAACTCCCTCCTTGTCTTTTTCCTTCTCCTTTTCCGACAACATTCCCCTCCCCAATTCCTTTTTTTAATTTCATTTCTCCCTTCCAAGGTTCCAAATGTCAAATTTCATGGTTTCCTAAGGACAAGTATTGTCTAGACAGTTCCAGGTGGCCTTGGGCCCAGCAACTCATGATAGATCAAAGCAAAAATGTTTCAGAGCAGATTAGCCATGTCACATTCAGGAAGCTATGGTTTTTGGAAAAAAAACATTAATATACTTATTCGTTCCCCTGTGCTTCATGGGAAGAATAGAAATATTTGTATTCAATAATATTAAGCAATATTGACGGATAAATCAAACAAATTACTATTTAAATTCCAATTTACCCTGTGCGCATATGTGTGTTATATTTAAATAAATATACACACATATGTACATAATTGTAAAAGCATTATCTGATTTAATAAAATAAACTGAAATCAATTCCTTTATATATATATATATATACGCACAAAGCTATACACATATATGTATATATATTTTAATTTCTTTATTATTTTTCTAAAATTAATAATTTAAATTATCCGTAGCTATGAAAACAATGAGATTTATATATCAAACTCAAATGACCAACCACACTGATCATAAACCCCATCTATATGCAATTATACTAAATGTGAATAAATGCGTGTGTGTGTATCATGCATGATGACCTTAGAATTGCTAGGTCCTCCTCTATGATACTCTCCCTTTCGGGAAGAGGTTGTGGTGGATCCTGTCGCACTCAGACATCAAATTTGTAGTTAGTCCACAACATTTGATATCAATATATAACCATACTATATTCATAATCAATTTATGGTACTTATAACATAAAACATATCAACACATTTCTAACAATGCAGAAGAAATAGTTAACTAGATAGTTCAGAAGGTAACATATATCACTAACATAACATCATATATGGTTGTGCAATATCTATAAGTAAAAAATATTGTGTCATGTGCAAAAATGGGATGTGACATCCCTCACCTCTAGGAGTAGTCATCATTCTGATGATATCAAGGAAGTACAAAAATTAGAAAAGATGAGGGAAAATCATTACATCTCTACAACATCCTCCCAAGTAGCATTGTCCTCAAAGAACTGATCCATCTACACCTTACACTGGACCACTTCTCTATTGTGCAACTGAAGTTTACGCTGCTCAAGGATTCGTAGGGGCTCTACCTATACCACCCCTGGATCCTAAACCTACAAAGCCTGCCAATCCAAAATGTGAGTGGCATCAAGGTGATATGCTTTCAACATAGAGAAATGGAAAACATCATGTAACTGAGAGAGAGAGAGAGATGGAGGTAAGTCCAATCTATAAGCCATAGGATTAATCACATCCAAAATATCAAAAGACCCCACGTATCTTGGAGCTAGTTTGGTTGACTTGCCAAAGGAACTCTTGTGCGGTTTTACCCTTAGGAACACCTTGTCCCCTACCGCAAACTACCAGAAGCTTCTATTCTTATCTGCATAGCTCTTTTGTCTATCAAAAGCTTCTTTCATTCTTGCTCTAATTAATATCATTTGATCATCCATTTTTTAAGCATTTCATGGCCAATAACCACCTTGTCCTCCACACTATCCCAACTGATAGGGGTACGACATTTCCTTCCATAGAGATATTCAAAGGGAGCCATTCCCAAAAAATATTGATGAGAATTGTATGCAAATTCAACTAACATAAGGTATTCTTCCCATTTGTACTGTTGATCCATACAGTACATTCGAAGTAGGTCCTCAACAATCTGGTTAACTCACTCTGTCTGACCATCCATTTGAGGATGGTATGCCAAACTAAAATTTAGATGAGTACCCAGAGAAAAATGCAAGGTTTTCCAAAACCTTGATGTCATCCTAACATCTTAGTCAGAAATAATCATCTCAGGGACACCATGGAGCCTGAAGATTTCTTGCACAAATCTCTTAGCCAAAGTTAGTGATCCATCAATCAAATTCCTAGGTATGAAGTGGGTCACTTTGGTAAGTTTATCAATTACTAACAAAATTACATCATGTTTGGACTTAGACCAAGGTAACCCCTATATGAAGTCCATACTAATCACTTGCCACTTGTATTCTAGTATGTCATGAGGATACAGATATCCTACTGAATGTACATGCTCATCCTTTACCTACTGGCATTCTAGGCACCTTTCCACATACTCAGTTATCTCTCTCTTCATACCAGGCTAGAAATATAATGGCTTTAAATCATACATGAGCTTAGTGACACCTAGATGCCTAGAATAAGGGGCATTATGTGCCTCCTTAAGAATTTTGGTTCTCAACCCACCCAATCACGGTACATACATCCTATTCTGAAACCTAAGTAAACCATCTTGTTTAAGTCTAAATCCTTCAAACCAATGGTTAGAGGCATCTTTCCTCTAAAGATTTTTTGACCTTCAAACAAAACTCATCAGTCTGGAGATGTTCGAGCACTTGTTCTCTAAAGGTGGAGTGAAAAGTTGTCATGGCCAAAATATGTATTCTTTGGCTTAAGGCATTAGCTACCCTATTCTCTTTCCCTTTGATATAATCTATATCAAAGTCATACTCACTGAGGAATTCAAGTCATCGCCTTTGTTGAGCATTCAAATTTGGTTGAGTGAATATGTATTTGAGGCCGAAATGGTTAATTTTTAGCTCAAAAGGTTTACCAATAAGATAGTGCCTCCACATATGTAGAACATGCAATATTGCATCTAACTCAAGGTCACGAGGTGCATAATTAACCTCGTAAAGCTTCAGTTTCTGGGATTTATATGCCACAACCTGCCCATTCTGCATAAGAACCTCACCCAAACCATATCCTAAAGCATCTATTATGACTGAAAATCTTGCTCACATTTGTCTGTCCATTCAAACTTCTTTCCCTTTTTCTGAAGGGTGGTAATAGGATTCACTATCCTGGAGAATATTTCAACAAATCTTCTTTAATATTCCATAATGGCCTTAATCTTAGCTAGGTCAACTGATATTCCTTTAGTTGAGATAATGTGACCCAAGCAGTGCACTATCTTATGATAGAAAGAGCACTTTGACAACTTTCCAAATAGTTGACATTTCCTTAAATGTTGCAACACTAATCTCAAATGCTCTTCATGTTTTGCCTCATTCTTAGAATAAAAGAGGATATCATCAATGAACACAATGACAAAATCATCTAAATAGTCCTTGAACACATTTTTCATAAGATTTATGAATGTTGCATGTGCATTGGTAAGCCCAAATGGAAGCACTGTGAACTTGTAATGTCCATAACGAGTTCTGAAAGTAGTTTTGTGTATGTCCTCTTCCTTAATTCTCAACTGATGGTAACCAGGTCTTAAATCAATTTTAGAGAACATAGCTACATCGAGATCATTTGATCAAAAATCTCATTAATTCTAGGCACTGGGTATCTGTTTTTGATAGTCACATTATTGATCATCCTATAATTGATACACATTTAGAGGGTACCATCTTTCTTCACGAAGAGTATAGGTGCTCCCCAAGGTGACACACTTGGTCGGATTAATCCCTTATCAAGCAACTCTTGCAGTTGGACCTTCACCTCATACAATTCAATAGTGGTCATCTTATAAGAGGCTTTTGACTATGGTTCGAAACCAGGTAATATATCAATAGAGAAGTCAAATTCCCTCCTAGGTGGTAATCCATGCAACTCCTCTAGGAACACATCACATAATTCTTGGAGCACTGGAAAATCATCAATTGAGAGTTCTTTACTATGTCCCAAATCATTTATGTGAATAGCAAAAAGAATTCATCCTTTCCTTTGTGATTTATTCACTTGCATGGTAGATATTTGCCTAAGGCTTATGCCTCTTTGAATGCTGCAAAGTTTGGTTGGGTTTCCAAAATCATCCCTACAAGTTACTACCTTCTCAGAGCAATTTACTATGGCCTTATGCAAGATTAACCAATTTATTTCTAGAATCACATCGTATGATCCTAAACGAGCCACATAAAGATTAACCTAAGTTACAAAACTTGGGAGTGACAAATCATTAAAGGCTAGACATCGATCTACCCTCCTCTCATCTCGATTACCATACATCATTATCCAAGAGTTAGCCATAAAACCTGCTCTCCTAGGAAATCTTTCTACTACTCTGGGATCAATGAAACATTTTGTAGCACTAGTATCAATAAGTACATTAACATCAAGGCTACGTATTGTACCTGTTAGCTTGATATGAGTGTCTTGATAATTAGTCTGTCTATTATGTATCATTGCATGAATGTGATGCTGGAAGGATTGCTGCTATTGATTTCCTTCTACTCTTCTGGGTGGTTTCTGAGGGCACTTATTGGTGTAATGCTCACCCCCACAAACAAAACATCCACCTCTCCATCCCCTAGGTCATGCAGATTTCCCTTTGTCACTGCTATCATTTACCCCTTCACTAAAAGATTTGGGTTTTGCATAAGGTTTGCTCTGCTCACCCCCTTTAGCAAATTTATTCTTATTTTTCTTATCCCTAAATTGATTTCCCTTTTGAGTCTTTTGTTTGGGAGAATTTGTGGGAGGTTGGTTTTGATAGCTTTTACCCTTTTCTTTGCTTTCCCTTCTGTACTCTGCAATACTAAGAAGTTTTTGTTCATGTTTAATCACCTTTTGAAAGGCGTCATCCATGTATTATGGACCAAGGAGATCCATCTCTAAACCAATTTGAATTTTTGACCGCAATATAGACTTATTCACACAGAATCCTTCATCCTGTTGGTAGAGGGGGACATACTTGAGAAGTTGAATGAACTTCTCCCAATACTGAGTTATTGAAAGATCTCCTTGTTTCATATTTTGGAACTGAGTCATCTTCTTTTCAAAATAATGTTTTGGAAGCCATCACTTCTGAAATAAGGATAAAAAGATATCCCAAGTCAAATTCTTTGAAGAAAAAGATGTTTCTCAATCTTGACATTATCCCACTAGGTGGTTGCTTCCCCTTTCAATTGGAAGGATGCCCACACTGCCTTAGTTTCATTGGAAAGGTTATGTAATTCAAAGTACCTCTCCATTTCGATTATACATGCCTCAGCACCATCCCCAACTACTTTTCCATCAAATTTAGGTGGAGTGGTCTTTTTCAAATCCTTGGACAATTCTAATTCAATTTTGGCCTTTTTGCTTTCTAGTCTAGACTCATTTTCATCCTAAGATTGTTCAGGTTGACTTCGTATGTTCACTGAGGTTTCTTTATGTTCATTCTGAGTAGGCATGGACCTAGTGGCCCTAACCTCATGTTCTAGGGAATTCACTTTTTCCCTAGTTTCTGTCAACATAGCCAAAATATAATTTAATTTATCCTCCTAAACTCTTTCATCCCTAGTGCACTTTATGAAGGTTCCATTGATTTATTTCAATGGCAATACTTGAAATTTCATAAGTTGCATTAGAAGCAAGTAGACACAAAAGGCTCCAGTGTTTAACCTGGATTTGATACCACATGTAACAAAACAGAAAAATAAACATATAAAATAACACCTTAATACGACATCAAGGATCATAATAACATTTAATAATCTATTTCAACTCTATGTCAAAGGTAGGTTCAACATGAGATGTTTATCAAATAACATTCAATGAAGCCTAGCATAAGGCATCTTCATGATCATAACACATTTAGTGGTCCTGTAAGAATTTAACATATAATGTCAAACAAGAGTGATATACATGTTCCACATAACAAGCTTATCATTTTAAAACATTTGTAGTATGTTTTCAGCAATTTCAACCCCATATGATTGTTTAGTGTTATAAATCACTACTAATTCATCTAGGTCTCTTAAAAACATGAATTCATCATAAGTAGAATACAACTCATAGAGAAACCATTACATCACATATGTCCACAATGTCAATAAAAACACAACATATACATGTTGAAATTAATAACAATTAAATTACAATTTTCTAGTACATATCTTTCCTTTCGGAAGTAACAAGTTCTTTAAGTGTAATTGTGGCATCTCAATGCAATCTCTCACCCTTAGCTCCTCCTTCATATCCCGAAGCCGAGAGAGCATCGTAGAGGTGACTTCCACCCTACCGTGAAGTCAAAGACTTCCCCATGCTACCCACATGAGTAACCTGACCCGTCACGAAGAAACTATCTCTTCAAGGTTACCATGCATGATATTGTGTATGAATTTAATCAATGCATCCTACCCATTGCCCAAATGCAAACATATAGAAATGCAAACCATAAATCTATGTGATGGCGAATAAACAACAATTCCAATCCTTCATAATTACTCTGCTTGGAATCAAGCCATCCACAACTTATCATGCATGTTTCAACATTTAATAATATTTAATTTAATTCATACTAGTCTAAAGGTATCATTTAGAAAAGTCCAAGGTTTAAAAGATTTAACCGCATGAGTTTTGTAATCTAATTTTTTCTACCTTAAGCTTATTTCAAGCACAAAGATAATTAATGACATATTTAAATCATTGTAAATAATATGAACTATAAAATAGAAGGAGATATTTAATTTAATTAGAAATTTCCATTCTCATGTAATGCATTGGAATTAATTAATAATTAATTGTCAAGGTAACATAGGCGACTAGGGTTTTCGAGCATCTATTTTAGGCTTTTCTTCCCAACCTAGGTGCCATTTTCTCACACCATGAGTTTTAGACAAGATTTAATTTATGTAGTTTTCTCATGCTTCTACCTGAGCGCCCATGGAAGAGGATTAATGGCGTATGAGTACCATTCATCAAGGATTTATGCTTGTTTCAGTAGTTGAAAGGTTTTATTTGTTTGTGCAGGTTTCTATAGGCCATGCCATGGTTGTTCTAGAGCTACATACCTCTCTTTTTGCTTCATAATAGGTCGCCATATAGGCAACTAAAGAATTAAAATGATGGGTACTATTTTGTTTGCAAATGTTTGCTACATTTTGGTTGAGCATGATCTCCCAAGTCGCGCCCTAGCAACAACCATGACTAGGAATTTCAAAAACATGTTTATTGCTCTCGTTTTCCTTTCAAAACAGGTGCTTATGCATGCATTAAAATGGGTTTTGATTATTTTTTTCAAATTGTTGGTTAAATTTCTCTTAGTTGCAGAGAAAACAAATGGGCGGCCAAGCAAGAGACTCACCCCTTCCTGCAACCAGACCTTTTTTCCTTTTTTTTCTTATGGAAGAAATAGTTTCTCTTACTAAATTTATGAATTTCCATGATAGAGAAGGGGATTTCCAATTTTCCTTTAAGGCCTTACTACAGCTGTAGTTATCTGAGTTTTTATTTTGCCATTATGGGCAAAGCTACAACTACAATTATTGCATCTATGGTTTACAAGCTAAATTACTTGCATAATTTTGTTTTGAAAACAATCACTATGTGACTACCATATTGTTAATGATACAATAACTAGTTTGCAGGTATAAAGTAGAGTAAAACTATGCATCCAGACATACACATAAACTTATAAATTTGTAGTCAAGGAATAATTATCAGGTTGTTAATCAGGCATGTTAAACTCATACATTGCTAGAGGATTTATTGCTCATACCTATAGAGAGCTTCCAGACTGTAGATTTCCTCTCTTTTTTAAATTCTTTCTTGCAACTCCCCCTTCCTTGTCTTTTTCCTTCTCCTTTTCCAAAAACATTCCCCTCCCTGATTTTTTTTTTATTCTTATTTCTCCCTTCCAAGGTTCCAAATGTCAAATTTCATGGTTTCCTGATGACAAGTATTGTCTAGACAGTTCCAGGTGGCCTTGGGCCCAACAACTCATGACAAATCAAAGTAAAAATGTTTTAGAGCAACTTAGCCATCTCATATTCGGGAAGCTACAACTGTTGGAAAAAACATTAATATACTTATTTGTTCCCCTGTGCTTCATGGGAAGAATAGAAATATCTTTATTCAATAATGTTAAGTAATATTGATGGATAAATCAAACAAATTACTATTTAAATTCCATTTTACCCTGTGTGCCTATGTGTGTTATATTTAAATAAATATACACACATGTGTATATATAGTTGTAAAAGCATTACCTGATTTAATAAAATACATTGAAATCAATTCCTTTATATATATATAGTTCTTTATTCTTTTTCGGGAATTAATAATTTAAATTATTCGTAGATATGAAAACAATGAGAGTTATATATCAAACTCAAATTACCAACCACACTATCATAAACCCCATCTATATGCAACTATACTAAATGTGAATAAGTGTGCATGCGTGTATCATGCATGATGACCTTAGAATTGTTAGGTCCTCCTCTATGATACTCCACACTAATCATAAACCCCATCTATATGCAACTATACTAAATGTGAATAAGTGCGTGTGTGCGTATCATGCATGGCAACCTTAGAATTGCTAAGTCCTTCTCCTCTATGATACTCTCCCTTTCGAGAAGAGGTTGTGGTGGATCTTGTCACACTCAGACATCAAATTTGTAGTTAGTCCACAACAACTGATATCAATATATAACCATACTATATTCATAATCAATTTATGCTACTATAACATAAAACATATCAAAACATTTCTAACAGTGCAGACAGTTAACCAGATAGTTCAAAAGGTAACATATATCACTAACATAGCATCATTTATGTCTATGCAATATCTACAAGTAAACAACACTGTGTCATGTACAAAAATGGGTTGTGACATATGTGAATCCTTCCAGCACTAGAGCTATGAAAATTGAAGGACTAACTTCACTGATTATACACCTAACATCTCTTATGAGCTACTAAAGATAAAAGAGTCAAAATCCAACATTCTCTATGTTTGAACATGTCTCTATATTAAACTAAATTTAGAGATATATAATACTATAGACAACAATAGTTGATAAACCTTGATATTGTTGATGTTTTCTAAAAGATGCAAGCAACACCTAAAAACATAACCATATTATTATTTATTTTATAACCATAGAGGATGTTTTTTATGTTAAAGGGAATCATCGCCTCTAAAATTAAGAGATGTCATTCAATTTGTTTTTTCATGCATATAAGATATTGTCATATGTAAAGGCTCCAATTCTAGATAATTATCTTGTAAATGAAATAATTTGATAAAAACCTTGGATGAGTTCGCATGGCTAGAGGATTGATAAAATTTGATATTAGTTAATTGAATATTGTTATAATCAAGAAGCAATTTTACCCTATATGTCATGGAGAAGAGAGGTTCATTAGGGGGCAATACTACAAGCTAAAAAGGTATGTACAAATGGATAAAGACATTCAAGATGACATATTTGATACAATATATAAGCATTTTCTATAACTATATAAAGAGGTCAGTATTTTCTCTAAAAACTATAAATTTATTGGCTATAAAAGCACCTACTTGTAATGGGTGGTTGTCACCCTTATACATTGTTCGGGGAGCAATCCTGGAAAGGATAGCTCATCCGTTGCTTTAATTTTTTTATGGATCATTACTATATGTTTAGTAGGATGACTATTTCTTTTCATTGTAGAAACATGGCAAATTATACAAATACTTATGAAAATCCCATATGATCCCCTTAATAATATTATTAGATCATTTTTAAGTATTTTCATAAGCATATTATATGTCAACTTATTAATTTAATTATGGGCTTTTATTACGTTTGCACCAAAAATAAAATTTATTGATAAATATATTACTAATTATGTTGGTAACCTTATTGATAGGACATATACATCAATCTACATCTTCAAGATATGGTGCAACTTCTATCACATGGATGGAGTAATTTATTTAAATAGCCCTCTTCTATAGCTCTTTAATCAAAAAATTGACTAAAAAAGTTACTACAAAAGAATCAATGTGCTTAGGAGATTATTGGAAGTGTTTTTCATCTAGATGCTATTACAAGTCCCACTTTATTATATAATTAAAGCTATTTACTCTTACTCAAGACTCCTATATCTAGAAATAAAGCACCTTTTTGTTCATGGGCAATTCCTTCAAAGGAAAATCTTTCCATCCTAATATTATTCTCCAATTCTATAAGACGGATTAA
Organism: Cunninghamia lanceolata; assembly: GCA_027924645.1. Lineage (NCBI taxonomy): Eukaryota > Viridiplantae > Streptophyta > Pinopsida > Cupressales > Cupressaceae > Cunninghamia > Cunninghamia lanceolata. The sequence goes on along the minus strand of BSBN01001243.1, from coordinate 561,516 downwards.
CAGATGGCAGATGTACTATGTCAAGAAGATCTAGGCTAGGCTCCCAATAATCACAAAAAAATTATATGCAATGTAGCATCAAATTTCTGTGTAGTACCAACTTCTCCAAATTCAAATCAATGCTTGCCCATCGAGGGGGGGTGTGCATGACAATAGCACCTCTAGATGTAATACCTAAGGCATAAAATAAGACCTTAGGCATTTTAACGCCTCGGGATGTAAGGAGTTGCCATTGAGGGGGATAGAGTGTGCCTAACAATGGCAGCTCTATGTAAGACCTAAAAGGCAAAAAGTAAGACCTTTAGGCATTATATATGGCTAATTTCTTGCATTATATGTAAGCCCTATGGGCATATTGAGAATTCTTCTCTCTGTAAATCTTCCACTTGTAAAAGAATTATATTATTAAGACCTATGGGCACTATGTAATGAACCTGGGGGGTTGGTTTGAGGAGTTTCAGGCTCCAACAAAAACATTGTAAGACCTCATTTAAGCGTCATTTTTAAAGCACTAGGATTATAATTTGTGATAAGATGACTTTCATGTAGTCCGGAATACATGCTCTTCATTTTGGCATATATTTGTGTCCCTATTTATCACTATCAAAGAATACCTACATTACAAGGGTACTTCATTTTTTTTTATAGAAATTAACATGTGATGCCCCCTATTAAAATTAAGGAGGAGTGTTAGAAAATAATGTTATTAGGGGTCATACCCTTATAACATTTATATATTGTTCTAATATGAGGTTATAAAACATATACCATTTAATAACTAATAATCCAATAACTATTATATTATTAATTATTTACAAATGGTTGCTTTGAAAATGTGTGACTAATACCCCTTCAAGTATTTTGCCACCATTTCTCCTATATTTAAAGAGATTCTCACTCATTTGAGTGGGATGTGAATTTGGAGTGTTATAGTGAATTATATCACTATGCACAAAAGGTATTATTGGCCATGTGGAAGTATGTAGAGGAGTATAACCCTAAGTTCAGTCTATTTCTTAATAGACTATTTTTTGTAAGTGTTTTAATAAAATGATGCTTTATGGGGTTTTTTACCCGAAAGGGTTTTCCCCATGTATATCTTGTGTAATGTGTTAAATCTATGCTTGTATAATTCTCTTTTATATTTATTTCATATTTTGTTTATAATGATTAGTATCCTAAGATTCTAGTTTCTAACAAAATCTTTGTGTTATATGTATGGCTCGAGTATTGCTGATTTTATTTGTTGTTGCTTCACATTAGTTTAAGTCTCCATTGGTATTCTATAATTTAATTTCATATTTGCAACAATATTTTAGATTTCCATATTGTAGTGGTTTCTTTCATTTCTAACATTGCATATATGCTTGTGTGTTTATGCCTACCTTGATAAGAGCCATCTTTGTGGTATAGTCTTAGCATTTTATACGATTTGATAGGTTGTAGGAGGCTTGGAGTGGTGTTCTCAAGCTCAATATTGGGCTCTATGTGATATGTCAAGAGGAATAAAGAGAGATGGTTTTGTGTAAATCCTAAAAGAGGGACACTTATAAGTTTCATGGCATCCATTAATGAATGCAAGCTACTTTGAAATTATATATGATTATTCCTAAACTCATTATTGGATTTGGAAATTCATAATGAAAGACACTCTAATGTCTATGTCTACCCCTATCATCATTCTTCTTGGTTTATTAAGAGATTCTGATTGAGTATAAAAAATCTTGTTTGAGGCTATTTTTATATTGCCAAAATATGTGTATTTTGTGTGTTGTGTCTTCAACCATGCACCGATCCTCCTAGGTAAGGTGGGGTGGATCTTTGGGTACCATAAGTTTGGGTGGTAGACTTGTTTATTGTTGGATTGGAAATTGCAAACCATGGAGCTTAGATCTTGGAGAGTTACCAACCTTCATTTCATTATTTTTATTTAGCTTTAAATGAGCTACAATTGTAAATTAAGGAGTTGTTCCTTAGAGTATGTAGAAGTTATTAAAACATATCAAACATTGTATTATATGGATTCATAATAATAGTTTTAATATATTCTTTATTATATAAATTTGAAAAAAATGAATATTGAATTGGTTAAATTCATTTGAATAGAAATTGTGATTTTCATAATTATTTTATAAACCTTCTTTACAAATTTTCATGACTCAAATAAATAGTTGGGTAGATTGTGAATCCAATAAATCTACATATATGAGTTTTAAGTATTTCCAAGTCAAAAGTTATGGAACAATTTGAGTTTTAGGCCTATCTTTCAATGAAATCCAAAATATTATTGTCATAAAAGTTTTAGGACATGCACATGATTATAATGATAGAAATATGTACAATTAAATTCCATGTTGTAATGATTCTATAGGAAAACTCATTTCATTTCATTTTAGATCAAATTTTGTCAAAAAGGCTCTTTTTACAAACATGTTTTGTGATTGTATGGTTAGCCAATTCATTAGTAATAGTTCATTGTTTTACCAAGTTATCCAATATGGTAAATGATTGTTAAATATAGAAAACACTACTATGGAAGCGACAAACACTTTCTTGTAGAGAATTATTTTTTCATATTTTCGTCGATAGAAAAATGAAATGTGTTCTTTAAGTCTATCTAATTTGTTGTCTATGCTTGTGGGTGTCCAAAATGTAGTTTTAAATGTGTTTTTAATATGTTCAAGGATTAAAGTTAATTCAATATATCACATACCTTAGCAAGTGTTATGATAATGGGAATAACTGAATAAATATTGATATCATTATTGCTTTTGTTGCCACCTTATGCTTTGAAAATGAACTCAAATATATTTGTAACCCTTCCATCTATTTTATCACTTTTTAGGACATTTGGGTTTATGAAATTGGAAGAATGGACTTGCAAAAGTGTATGGTGTTATGATCATTTACCTTATCTTATTTGTGTCTTTCTCTTGAAAGAGAAAATGGACTATGATAGGAAATGACAGGTAGTGTCTTTATTCATTTATTTATATGCTTATAAAATAGAAATTAAATTATCATGATTGGTTTAATTCATGTATGTCCTTCATTATGCATAAACTAAGTCATTGTTAAACAAACCTAGTATGAATAAAAAGAATAAATTTATTTAATATTTTATTGAATCTTCTTTATTCATCTAGCAGGGACAACTGATTTAAAGGAAATAAATATTTTTTACTAATTGCATTTATTTATCATTTGGCATAGTGGTAGGCACAATTGCCTACACACTTTAAATATGGTGAGACCATATCTCCCCTATCGTGTTTCCATAGGGGAGATAGAAAATTATCTTAGCTACTAGAGCAGAGCTTAATAGCTCACCTTGTAATAATCAATAGAAAGAAACATGCATACATAATAAAAAGATGAACAAAGACAAATATAACTCTTAGAGAACAACTTGCTTCTTATTAAGTTCATAGATAAATCATTGTTACAAAACATGCACTTCTAGGAACATACTACGAGACTCCCATGTATAGCAAGAGAGACTAGAATCAACTAACATGTCAAGCTCAAAAGCTTAGCCATGCAAGTGTAATTCCCTGAGAGTTAGCCAATTCATCAGGCTCGATATCTCAACTATATAAAGTGTCATCTAAATTATGAATGGGCAGGCAAGCCGATATAAACAAACTATTCTACCTAACCCACAATGAGTTTTCCACTCATTTTTACATTTCAAATTTGAAATATGCAAAAGAAAGGACTTATGCACCTTTCGGTGCCTTAATTGCTTTTATTGGTGGTTGGACATGGTTGTGAGGCCTTTAGATAGCTTGCTTCTTAGGCTTCATAGCTTAATACTACACTTCAACAGTGCTAGTAAGTGAAATTGGTTATCTGAGCACTGTTCGGTTGGTGGCCATGAATGTTAGGCCCTACCACTCAAAACATTAAATTTCTATATTGAAATGATTCCAACATGACTATTCTACTATGCTCGAGTTCTTAGGATGACAAAGTGTAACCAACCACCCAAATAAACAATAATAATTAATGAAAAATCTAAATTAAATAGCACATGAATGCCATAATTTTGAATTACCTTTTTCAAAAACATATGTAGATTCCACATTTCAAATAAAGATTTCATCATTACATCATTGCATAGATTTCCATGATACAAGTTTGCAAATAAAATAATAATAAGATACAATTTCAGATTAGGACTACCATCCTTCAAATCCACTTAAGTACATCAAATATACATGTTTGAATTTTCATTACAAATTTGGTTGACCATTAGTCATAATCATAGATCATCTGACTGCAAGCAACATGGTTTTTCAGTTGTAGCAGAGAGAGAATCATCTGAGCATTTTATCTCCAACCACAGACCAGGCAAATTCCAGCACATCTTCCTACTCGAAGAGGTTTGACCTTTCGACAAGGGTGATAGATGAGGATGTCTGCAATAGAACCGAATCTGAGAACTAAGTGCAAATGTGAATACTTGTCACATTCAGTCAATCAAGCAATCCCTAGACACCCTCTAGCTACCATGATTTTCGACCAACATGAGTCTACAAATATAGTGAATTAACAATGCTTAGAGCTATTGCATCACTTTGGCCAAAGCATTCAATTTTCAATCACATAAATGTGGGTCATATGTTCATGCACTACTATCTCTTGTTTGACTCTCCTGACAACTAATGACTGGTAAAATGCAACTATACGCTAAAATGTATATTATCCTCTGAATACCAATCTCCCATTATAACTTACCCTAAGATGGTCTTACTAGACTTTTTTCTATAAAAGATGGTCTTAGATCAATATATAACTATTGAGTTCCAATCCCCCATATTCATCACTCTGAGATGGTCTCATCTCTAGGGTTTGATAATATGACCAATGATAGAATAACTATTATTTTTAGATCTCTTGGTATTCTTTACTCTGAAGTTGGTTCTATGCATAGCTATTATTTCCAATCTCCTGGTATGCCTCTACCCTTGAAACAGTTTAATAAATACAATAATGAAAGTATAGGAATAACTATGTTTTACATTATCCCAGAATACTTTTACCCTTGAGATGGTTTAATAAATACAATAAATGCAAGCATATGAGTAACTATGATTTTCCATTCCCCTGATATGCCCTTACCCTTGAGATGAATACAATAATGCAAGGTACAAGTATAACTTTTTTATAACCATGGGAATACACCCACATTATGATATCAACACTAAAGATAATACCTCGTATATTGGCAAATAAATGCTAGCTTGAGAAGATGTAACTATATGAAAATGTATGTTGTTATCAGGTTCCTCATGACCCTTAAGGATCAATGCAATATTATTGACATATGAATAATCACATGCAACCTGCCCATAACTCTTAGAGCATTCACTAGACTATTTCATTCTACCATAGCAAGGTAGCATTATACAACTAATAAATCAAGTGATCCTCTCTATCACAAGGTCGATTAAGAATGATAATAAGAAACAAAGTTATCCAGAATTCTATTCATAAACCACATCAATGATACTAAACTTAGCAAGATACGTTGGCTCTAACCAATTGGGTTAACACTTGGACCCATATGACCATTATATGACTTGACACCACTTCCAACAACACTAATGAATGACTTACATTTGGATTCATAGAGACAACATGGATATTCAAATATTATGATATTGTTATTATAATAGACTAATAATAGACTCTTAAAATATTAAATCAACTAATAAAATAAACTATTGAAACTCTCTTTTTACAACACCTATATGCTCCTAGGCATTTATCGTGCATCACATACAGTCGTATTACCAACTCGTGTAGGTGTGTGTGTGGTTCTCAATAAATTTGGTTCAACTATCAACTTGTCGCCATCTATTATCCTCTCTTAGATGTTTTCTCTCCCTCGCCGCATGGGTGGGGAAAAGGAACTATCCTACATCCATCTCGTATCCAACCAAATAGTAGTTAGTTTGTTAGGAAAATAAATCAGTCATAAATATTTGAGTAAATATCAACAACATATAATCAATTTCTATATCATGAATATTCTATCAAGATAAATAAAATACCATTTGTTCCAAATAAATAACAAATGGAATAATAAATATTAAATCCACATATTAATTGTTCCAAATAAAAAACAAAAAAAAGGAGTGTGACACAAAGAGGAGCTACGAGAGTCAATTATACAAAGTAAGGTATCTAGCGAAGTGTTTTTGTGCTACAAATAGCATATCACCCACGAGCCATTAGATGTGTTGACAACGAGCAAATCGAGCTAACATAACAGCCAACTTGAATGATGTAGACCTAAAATTCTCTATCAAGAGCACTTGGTGAAATTTGGAGGTATTAATCAAGAGGAGACTGATCAAAGAGCAAAATCCTGGTAGCAATGCTTCGTCCACGTAGTCCTGGTGCTCATTATTGATATGGATGCATCTAGCAACTTCTATTTAGGTTTTCCTTTATCGCCTTTCTTAGTCAAATGATGAGTATATAATGGCTTCACTTGATGCAAGTTTATGAATATGGTAATGAATAAATGAATATTTTCTGCATTTTTGTTTAGCTTAACGCAAGAACTAACTTAAAAAAAGGTTCACCAGAAGTTCTCTATCAAGAGCTCTTGGAGATTAATTTGGACACATAATCAAAAAATATAGAAAAAATTCAGAAACTGATCAGAGGGTAAAAGCCCCAGTGATGCTTCTCCATACAATATAGTCTTGGTTTTACATACAGTGCACTAATATTTCAAAAGATCACTAGAATGGTTTCACTTGTTGTAAGTCTGAATAAATGAAAATTTCCTCTACATTTTTCTTTATCCCAATGCAGAATTACCCAGTCAAGTTGTGTTAGGGACCCTTCCAAATCCCCAAATTACTCTTTAATAGATGAAAAGAAAAAGAGAAAACACATAGCTAACAATTTATGATTTTTGAATAATAGGAACTTCATATGATTGAATAATAGTATATTTTTAGCGGAATCAACCATGGTGCACCCAATGTTACCTTCTAGAATTGGCAAAGTGTTCACGACACGTGAAGCTTAATAAGCTATCTCAAATTTATTCACACAGTGTGTAAAATGATTTCATAATGTTTCATTAATTTGTTTGTATTCGATTATTTATTATTTATTTATTGGCTTGTAGGTATTTGTTAGAAGTTAGTTGTTAGTAATTGTTGACAATTGTGTTTTGCTTGGCAATCGTTGCGTAATTTAAATAAGTTTCTCATAATCAAAGAAAGTAGTTTGATCTTTGGCTTATTGTCCTTGGTCTACATGTATATACACAAACTCCTTTGAATAAAACTTATATTATGTTATATTATGTTTCTCTATCTAGTATGCTTTGTTATTTCTATTCATTACTCCAAGTACTAGTCTGATTTAAGACATTATTGCCTTAAAAAAGTTGGGTCTGATTTAAGACATTATTGCCTTTAGACCCCAACAAAGGCAGGGAGAGACCACAACATGGACATGACCAAAAGATCATATGGGCTCTGAGACTAATGGAGCAAAGTGAATGAAGAAGACGACTACATGAAAAAATGCATCAATAAAATTACATCGTCAAAATCGAAGAGAAAGTTGGAACCAAAGTCATAGAAAAAGTCAAAGTAGAAACCAAAGTGTATGTCAAGGTTGTAGTCAGGAACAGATTTATAGAAGCATCCAATCGACTATGAACATCTAAGAGCATGTGGAAGAAGAGTGGATCAAGGTTGCTATGCAACTCCCCCTCCTAAAGAAGTGTGTGTTGATCTTGCAACTTAAGTTTGATTGGAGGACATAAATGAATCTCTAGAGAATGAAATGGAGTCTGAGGACTTCTTGGCAGACAAAAAGCAATCTTTGAGGCATCAAAGATCTGCTCATTGAAGGCAAACCTAAGCTTAAGACACTTGAATTGAGGGCTCGAGCGAGAAGAAGAGAACTTGAAGGTGGAAATAGTGGTGTCTAGATTACCAAGGTCTCTAAAAGAGTCAAGGGTTTGGAGGTGTTTGAAAGTTCAAGGGAGCAAAGGAATGTCCCAATTAAAACACCCTGATGAAAAAGTTCCAGACAATGTACTCACATCAAGCAATAGTGACCTCTCTAGCAAGTCTGAATGTCAAGAGGCAGAAATTGCCAAAATTTAGCAAAGGTGGATCTAAGGACCTGTAAGGCACTGTAGAACATGTATTATCATATGAATGACAAATGGACAAACTGATCAAAGATATCAGTTGAGATGTTTCCCAACCACACTACGAGGAGTGGTGATAGACTAGGATTCAAACATTCCTAATATTGAGAAAGTAACATGGCAGAGACGAAAGAAGACATTTGAACAAGAGTTCAAATTATTGATGGATGATAATGAGATCATTGCTTAAATTTACAATACTCGACAAGGTTAAGACAAAAATGTATGAACCTATAACAAGAGGCTCAAGGAATTACTAAGTAGATTGGAAAAGGAAATAATGGATGGCTAAAAAGGCGATGGTTTATTGAACAATTGATACCCTCACTTTGGAAGAAGATAAAGATAGTGTCTCGCTTTCATATGAGGTTGCGTACAATTGAGCCATGCTGATTTAATTAATAATGCATCAAGATCAATATAGGCTCTATGTACAAACATATTGAGAATGATGAAAGAGTTGAAGAACATGAAAGAAAAAAGTAAATGAACTGATTGTAAAATAGGTCACAACAAAACTAATTGTCCTAAAAAGCTATTTGTAATATATGCCAAGTCACAAGTCATTCAATTAAGGATTGACTATTTTGAAAAGTAAGAGTACACAAGCACTCTTTACACAAGGTGAGTAATCCACTCTACTTAGCACTCCATTGAAATTGCAAAATAATAAAATACATTTCTTGACAGCTATTGGAATCAAAGAGGGAATAATAATGGATTCAATAATAGTAGTGGGGGAGGTAGGATTTGAATCTGGTATGACTCCAAAAGTCAACCTATTATACAATGTTGAGAGTGCATTGAATGGGGGTACTTTGCAAGGGTTTGTACCTACTTAAGAAGTCTAGGGAAAAATAGAACTACTTTGTAAATGGTGTAGACCTAGAGATCATGATGATGCTAGATGGTGCGGACCTAGAAACTGATCAGAGGGTAAAACCCCAATGATGCTTCTCCATACAATGTAGTCTTGGTTTTACATACACTGCACTAATATTTCAAAAGATAACTAGAATGGTTTCACTTGTTGTAAGTCTGAGTAAATGAAAATTTCCTCTACATTTTTCTTTATCCCAATGCAGAATTGCCCACTCAAGTTGTGTTAGGGACCCTTCCAACTCCCCAAATTACTCTTTAATAGATGAAAAGAAAAAGAGAAAACACATACCTAACAATTTATGATTTTTGAATAATAGGAACTTCATATGATTGAATAATAGTATATTTTTAGCGGAATCAACCATGGTGTACCCAATGTTACCTTCTAGAATTGGCAAAGTGTTCACGACACATGAAGCTTAATAAGCTATCTCAAATTTATTCGCACATAGTGTAAAATGATTTCATAATGTTTCATTAATTTGTTTGTATTCAATTATTTATTATTTATTTATTGTCTTGTAGGCATTTGTTAGAAGTTAGTTGTTAGTAATTGTTGACAATTATGTTTTTCTTGGCAATCGTTGCGTAATTTAAATAAGCTTCTCATAATCAAAGAAAGTAGTTTGATCTTTGGCTTATTGTCCTTGGTCTACATGTATATACACAAACTCCTTTGAATAAAACTTATATTATGTTATATTATGTTTCTCTATCTAGTATGCTTTGTTATTTCTATTCATTACTCCAAGTACTAGTCTAATTTAAGACATTATTGCCTTAAAAAAGTTGGGTCTAATTTAAGACATTATTGCCTTTAGACCCCAACAAAGGTAGGGAGAGACCACAACATGGACATGACCAAAAGATCATATGGGCTCTGAGACTAATGGAGCAAAGTGAATGAAGAAGACGACTACATGAAAAAATGCATCAATAAAATTACATCGTCAAAATCGAAGAGGAAGTTGGAACCAAAGTCATAGAAAAAGTCAAAGTAGAAACCAAAGTGTATGTCAAGGTTGTAGTCAGGAACAGATTTATAGAAGCATCCAATCGACTATGAACATCTAAGAGCATGCGGAAGAAGAGTGGATCAAGGTTGCTATGCAACTCCCCCTCCTAAAGAAGTGTGTGTTGATCTTGCAACTTAAGTTTGATTGGAGGACATAAATGAATCTCTAGAGAATGAAATGGAGTCTGAGGACTTCTTGGCAGACAAAAAGCAATCTTCGAGGCATCAAAGATTTGCTCATTGAAGGAAAGCCTAAGCTTAAGACACTTGAATTGAGGGCTCAAGCGAGAAGAAGAGAACTTGAAGGTGGAAATAGTGGTGTCTAGATTACCAAGGTCTCTAAAAGAGTCAAGGGTTTGGAGGTGTTTGAAAGTTCCAAGGAGAAAAGGAACATCCCAATTAAAACACCCTAATGAAAAAGTTCCAGACAATGTACTCACATCAAGCAATAGTGACCTCTCTAGCAAGTCTGAATGTCAAGAGGCAGAAATTGCCAAAATTTAGCAAAGATGGATCTAAGGACCTATAAGGCACTGTAGAACATGTATTATCATATGAATGACAAATGGACAAACTGATCAAAGATATCGGTTGAGATGTTTCCCAACCACACTACGAGGAGTGGTGATAGACTAGGATTCAAACATTCCTAATATTGAGAAAGTAACATGGCAGAGACGAAAGAAGACATTTGAACAAGAGTTCAAATTATTGATGGATGATAATGAGATCATTGCTTAAATTTACAATACTCAACAAGGTAAAGACAAAAATGTATGAACCTATAACAAGAGGCTCAAGGAATTACTAAGAATATTGGATAAGGAAATAATGGATGGCTAAAAAGGCGATGGTTTATTGAACAATTGATACCCTCACTTTGGAAGAAGATAAAGATAGTGTCTCACTTTCATATGAGGTTGCGTACAATTGAGCCATGTTGATTTAATTAATAATGCATCAAGATCAATATAGGCTCTATGTACAAACATATTGAGAATGATGAAAGAGTTGAAGAACATGAAAGAAAAAAGTAAATGAATTGATTGTAAAATAGGTCACAACAAAACTAATTGTCCTATAAAGCTATTTGTAATATATGCCAAGTCACAAGTCATTCAATTAAGGATTGACTATTTTGAAAAGTAAGAGTACACAAGTACTCTTTACACAAGGTGAGTAGTCCACTCTACCTAGCACTCCATTGAAATTGCAAAATAACAAAATGCATTTCTTGACAACTATTGGAATCAAAGAGGGAATAATAATGGATTCAATAATAGTAGTGGGGGAGGTAGGATTTGAATCTATTATGACTCCAAAAGTCAACCTATTATACAATGTTGAGAGTGCATTGAATGGGGGTACTTTGCAAGGGACTGTACCTACTTAAGAAGTCTAGGGCAAAATAGAACTACTTCGTAAATGGTGCGGACCTAGAGATCATGATGATGCTAGATGTCAAAAGCAAAAGGTAAGCATCAATATAATTGATGTAGAGAAACATAACAAAGTATTGGTCGTTACTCAAGCCCAAGCAAAGAAAGTTGTGTACCTAGACCCATGTACTAAAAAAGAGAGACTTTGTGAAGCAAGATTCAAGATGGAGCATGCTATGTATAACAAATGTTGCCACTCAAATGCAAATGTAAGTATAGTAACAAATCAATTGAAATCAGATAAAATTACTAGAAGGCAAGTACTTCAACCTATCATACCAATTAAAGTAGTATATTTATTGTAGAGTATTCCTAAACTTAGAAATATGATAACTAATACTATACTTGAGAGGGATGAGATGGTGCATGCTACTGCCCATTTAGAATCTAGAAATAAGGAAGACCAAATAATTAAAGATACATTATCGAGAGATCAGGGAATTGATCCCCTACTTCTAGTGAATTTGGCTAGGAAGCTAGTAGTGGTCAATATGGTGATTCTTTGCAAGAACCTAACAAATACAATCATTGATAGTAGGTCTCGCATGAATGTAATTCTAAAAGATACTTGGCAAAGCCTAGGTAATCTAATTATTTGGCCACCAACTTTCTAGTTGGTAGGAGCAAATCAACAAGGAATAGAAGTGCTTGGAGTCCTCATTGGGCAAGAGGTAATCATTGGTACTCAAGCATTTCTACTTAACTTTGTTGACATCTCATTACGCAAGAAAGTGTATGATGGATTGTTGGGTCAAAGTTGGTAGTAGCCGAAGCCAATCACAACTAGAAAATTAATGCAATCTCCATTGAAAATAAAATCCACATATATAATTGATCTAAAGAATTAAGCAATGAGTACAAGTAGCTTCCTCTAATTCATTAGATTCTAACTCCGATGAAGAGTGGACAAAAAAGCATGATCAAGGTCTCATGGAGCCCAACATAAAAAGAATCTTGAAATTGCTTATGTTCAGAAGATCAAACAACTTCATGACATTGTTTCATTGGTGAATGGAAGACTATGAAGTATTTATGTTGAACTACAATTTTATTGAAGCTACAGAGATTAATGAAGCAAATGAAAAACCCATTTTAAGTCAAGAAAACCCAAGCAAAAATTTTTAAAAAATTGAACAATTCATGTGTGTTACACATTAGACATGGTTTGAAGTTAACAATTTTCCATCCAAAATAATCAACTATTAATATTATGCGAGCCGGACCAAACTATCTGGAATAAACTCAATCGGTGATAGTATAAGCAAAATTGTTCAAGTTATTAAAAATTTAATTTAAATTTCATCATTTAATGTTGCTAACGAACATTACAAAAGACCATATCCATGTTGTATATTTCATTACGACATCGAACCCAAAAGACTATTAAAACAAACTTCGCAAGCAATAACGCGGAAAAAAAATTACAATGAGTCAAAAGGAAACCCACAAAGAAAGATAATGTAATGCGAAAGACAAATAAAATATGTGCCCCCCATTAGAGAAATGAAAAAAATAATATAGGGAAAGTACATAGATTACAATGAATGAATGAATGAAAGATTTTAATAATGTCCACGAGACAAATCAGTCTAAGGGACCCATAACACAACCCATCAAGGCATTTTCATTCTCTTTTTGAGGTTAGCCCTCCTGCTATGGATCTTGACCAACAAACCAGTTGTACTGTGAATCCATGCTTCCTCAAAAATCTCACTAAGACTATTCACCCTCCAACTGTTTTCATTTTGGCTTCTAATATCCGCATAGGCAGTGCACTCAGTGATGAAATGCCATTCAGTTTCAACCACTCTTTTGTTGCAGAAAATGCATGTTCTTTCAGCCCACTCTTCCTTGGGAATTGACCATCTACCAGTCTCACATCTAAGATGATGGGACCTAGTCCTCAACTGGGCAACTAAAATCCTCACCTTACCTTTGAGTGCCACCCTCACATAGTCTTTTTCACCATGTTCCCACGTGGGATTGAACTCTCTTATATAATGATCTTTTTTCATCCAATCTGTTTGGTCCACATGGCAGTTCTGAATTTATCTAACACAAACTTTTTAATTCCTCCTTATTTTTAGGACACTCTTGCCAACTCATGTCCCACTTGCCCAACCACTTGTTGTTCTGCTCCATCCACGTCTTCTTCCTTTGGTGTAATCTCTCCCCACCACCATTTTGGGTCATCAATATGTATCCATATTTTTCACCTTCTTTAAGTAGCTTAGCAACCTTATTATCGTTGATGCCTCTAACAGGAAAGAACCTGCCTCAACCAAGAGAATCACGTATGGGACCATAGATTTGACTTTAAAACTGCTAGTGATAAGATGTTTCTAAATTCTTTCAAGTTGTTTCCACTTCTGATTTGACATGTTGCTTCCCCACACCTCACAACCATATAAAACAATCGGAGCGACCAGCAAACCAAAAAGAGTTTTCTTGGTTTTCCAATCCTAAAGTTCAGCCTTCCTACACTTGTTATGAAGTAAGGGGCTTTCCACCCACCAAGGATCCTTTTTGCTCTACAGGTCTCCCAGCTGAGCCTATTGTGAAAATCAACCCCCAGGTGCTTGTACTCATCCACTATTTCCAGCGTGTTACCTTCAAAAATAAAATTAACCTGTTGCTTCTTCCTTTTTAACAAGAAAATCATGACCTTGGTCTTACTAGTATTCACCTGCATCCACACCTCCTGGAAAAAGAGCTCTAAAGCCTTTAAATGCGCCTTCAAACCATTGGTAGTTTTAGCCATTAAAATAAGATCATCAGCATACAGAAGCAACTTCACCACATAAAGAGACAGTTGTATGCCTTCTCCATTGGTTTTGTTTACCCACTCTTCAAGTTTATCTATATATAATCCAAACAGGGTGGGGGAAGGGGGCAACCCTATTTGACCCCAATGTCATTGCCAAAGCAATCAGACAAACCCTCCTTCATTCTGATTTTATCCCTGACCTGCCCATAAAGCTTATGCACTACCGCTCGATACTCATCTAGAATCCTGAGCTCCTCCATCCTTCTCCAAAGTTTGTCCCTAGGAACCGTGTCAAAGGCTTTTTTGAAATCAATGAAACAATAGAAAGCTTCCCCCCTTGGGTGTCCCACACCTTCTCAATGAGGTGCCTTAGAATCACACAATGATCAATGGTAGAGTACTTTGGCCTAAAACCTGCCTGCCCTTTTGCTCTTTTTCCCTCTTTTTCAGCCCAACTACTGATTATGTGCTCAATCATGCTCCAAAAAGCTTCCAAGAAGAGGATACCATAATCATACAGTAATTAGATGGGTTATTGACCTCCCCACTTTTAAAAAGAGGAATAACTACACTAGTTGTCCACTCTGTCGAGAAGCCCAGTTGAGTGATGTTGTTAAAGATCTTCTTGATGCGCGGAGCAAGGAGATCAGCCCCCCACTTTAAAAATTCAGCTTGCAACTCGTCAATGTCTTGTGCTTTATCGTTAGCTAATTTCATTATACCTTGTTTAATATCTTCTACTAAGAAGAGCTCGGCATATGTGTTAACTGTGGGACGTTTATCTTTCATCTGTGCCCTCTCGTAAAGAAGCTTCGCATACTCTAACCATTGGCCACCCGTGATATTATTTTCAATTTGTTTTATCTTTTGTTGTAGCTCTCTCCAAAAGCCTTTCGGGTTGTGCTTACCCAAGGATATTAATTTTGCTCTACTATAGGCCACATAGCTCTCCTTTTTGGACTTTATCAACTGCTCATATCTTTTCTTGTTGTCTTTGTTAGCCTTCCTCCCTTTGATGGATCTTTTTGCCTCCTTGCACTCTTCGTCATACCACGGATTAGACGGGAAGGTATTTGAAACCCCCTTCTTAGGCTAGGATCTCTTGCAGACCTTTAACGCCTTGTGTAATAAAGGACTCAGCAGACTGTTGCCAATATATTCTCTAGTTGTACTATTTTTCGTTTCCCCTTGTGTAGCTTTTTTCCCCTCGAAGGTATTGTTCAAGAGCTGCAATAAAAGATCTTGATTTTCATGACTCACCATGATCTTTCCTTGCATGTCAACCTTCTTTTGACTGATTTGGCCCTGCCCACCTTGCTAGTTGCTTGTGAGAAAGCCCAGCTTAACATGCAGAGGCATATGATCCGACTTCAACTCGATTGAACAACTCTCAATAGTGAACTCCAGCAACCTGGGCAAAGAACCCTGAGAATAGATTGCGTAGTCCACCACACTTTGCCCATTATATGTTTTGCAAGTGATACCCCCCGACTTCGGCCAAGATTTCATACCATTACAAATAACTAAGTTATACAAGTTGCAGAGGCCAAGAAGTTCAGCCCCAAAATGAGTTACATTTTCATTACCGTCACTAGAAGACCTATCCCATCGTTGGTCCCCCTTCTCTTCAAGCCATAAGGGGTTGTTGTCCACCCCTTCTTCGTTGTCCAACTGTAAGCACTGATTGTTTGTGGTTTTAGCATTAAAATCCCCTATAAGAATTATGTCTCCCACCATGCTAAAGACAAAAATGTCTTTCTTTAAAGCAGTAAAAGGATCTTCACTATCCAGTTTTCTCTTCCTGTAGAACTTGGAGTTTTTTGGAGCAAAGTAACACGCTGCCACCTTGATTGAGACTCCTCTATCTGTTAAACTCAACCAAATGAACTATTTATTGGGGTCCTCTTTTTCCACTTTTACTGCACCACTCCACAAATCTCGAACTAGCACTGTAACCCCTCCATGCCCTTTGCCAGTTACGGTCCCTTTGTTCCAAACAGAAAATTTGTTGAAACCTTCAAAATCTAGAACTCTACAACCATCATGCTCATGTGTTTCTGTAATAATAATAATATCCTTTCCTTCCGCAATGGGCCCCAACCCTGGTCCCCTTCTCCACAAGTAACCTCTACAATTCCAGCTTACTAATTGTAGATACTCATGTGGGGCCCCGACTCCCTATTTCTTGTGTGACAATCGCTCGCTAACTTGAGCTTTCTCGTTTTTCAACCAAGCCCACTTTCCTACCTCTCTCCTTGCCTTCACTTTCTCACACTCTTTCCTTCACTCTTCTTGTTGAGCAAATGTCAAATCTTCATCCAAAAAGATACGGGTGCCTCTAAGCAAAGCTCTTTTTTTGAGGACTGTGTTCTTGTCTTCCATGTTTCTCAGGACTATTCTAACATGTCTATTCCTTCCTTCTGTTATCTTCCCAATCCTACTTGCTTGTTGAATACAGCCTACCCATTTCAGCTTGTCCTTAAAGAAGTCTCATTCTAGAATATCAGTTCTCTCCTCTCCAAAGTCTTTCAAACCTTTAATGATGAGGTTTATAGCCCTATCGTGCTTATCTTTTTCTTCTCTCATTTGCCCCTTTATATGTTTCTTTATGATTTCTTCATTTGAGGCCCCATTTATGACTTGTGCCCAAGACTTGGCCTTTTCTAACTGGTCTTTCAGCTGGTTTTTGCGAAACTCCATGCTTGCCAAAGCTGATTGAATTTCTTCCAGCTGTGTTGAATCTTTAGTTATCTTTGACTCTGGACTCTTTTGGTTTGTTGTTTTCATCTAAGTTAATTCATGTTTTAGATTGAACATCTCTTGCTATCCCCTTTTTATATTGCCTTGGAGGTTTAAAACTTGTCCTTTCAGCCTCTTATTTTCCTTCTCTAGATTCCACCCAACTTCTAGCACTTCCTTTAACTTAAACTCTTCTTGCTGCTCTTTTGCTTCGACAACTTCCATTCTCTTTTTTAAGTTCATGAGCTCGGTTACATAGAGCTCTGAAGACCATAACAAAGGCGTGGTTGTGGGACTGTATTGGTCTTTGTTGTTTTGAAGCCCACCATTGTGAGGCCTACTTTATCTCACCTTCTATTTTTGCTTATGATACTTATTGTATGGACCTTATGATGGACATGTGGACATTTGGGGACTGCTGATCCCATTATCTAGACTTTCATTACTATATCTTATGCTTTGATTAGTTAGATAGATTATGATATGTTGATGTTATAGCTGCATGTTAGATTACATTTGATTCTATGATGTTTAATGATATATTGAATTGGATGCAATTGAAATGTTTAGTGATGATTGAATTGAGGAAATCTAATGCAATGTATGATCCTGATTGTATTTTGAGAATTGCGAATGAATTGAGAATCATGTAAATGTTAGCATATGTTATAATTAAGAATATATGTGCTTATGCGATCTTGTGAGTGTGTGTGTAATTCATTTCACTTCGGCTATATGTATATTGTGCTATTAACGTGTTTGTGTAAGTGTGCAGGTATTTTCCATAGCCCATGGAAAATCAGAGGTCAAACAAATAATCCTATGTAATAGCCATGTAAAACCGACCTAGTCCCTAAGGTGGACTAAGGTCATTTGTGATTGAGTATAATGTATTGTGTTTCCTCTTAATTGATGATATTTTTGTAAGGTCTCACCTTTTTATTTGATCTCTTTGAAGTGTTGTAATATTGTAATGTTTGGCTTGCACAATTTTGGTGCTAATTATTTATGAGCCCTTTTTATGTGGATTTATGACTTCCCTTGTGTTCTTAATGGTTAAATAATGACCCTAGGTCATACCCCTAGGGTCTAGGGCTAATTTGACCATGTTAACCCTTGGTTTGACCCTTGTTTGGTCACGTAAACTTGGCCCTTGAGCAAAGTGACGAAATTGGAGATGGGAAAGGTGGATGGCAAGTCACCATCCCACCTTAACTAACTCCACTTCCGTAGGGTAAGACTACCTTATCTTTGAATGCTTTGGAAGCTTTTAAAGCCTCCACTTGTGTCAGACCTCTCCCCTATGCTCTCACACATGTGTGAGAGCATTTGTGGGAGAGTGTGCGGCATAGTTGAAGGAGAAGGTGACAAGTGTCACCTTCTCATCCTTGTGAGGACTCAACTTGTGGGATCCCCTCTCCCAATACTCTCACACGTGTGAGAGCATTTGTAGGAAAGTGTGGAGCAAGTTGAATGGGAAGGTGACAAGTGTCACCTCCTAGTTCTTTAGGGGATTGTGAGAAGGTTGTGTGGATGAAGGAGAATGTGACAAGTGTCACCTTCTCATTCATCAAGGCTTGTGAGATAATCATATTTATCTCTCTTTGAAAAGAGGGAAGGGTTCTTTTCTTTTGACATTTTATTGTTGTTTTGGGAAGGAGAGAAAGACTTAGAGATACTTGGAAGGAATTTTGGAGAAAAGACTCTTGGGAGCTCTTCACCATCACCTTCTACACTTGGAGCTTGAGAGGTATGCTCTCAAGGCTTCAAGCCTTCTTTTATTTGTTTTTTGCTTATGTATATATGCATGTGTTATGGTTATTATGCTCTTGAGTTTTTAGTTTTATGTTGTGTGGGTTTTATGGCTTAGGTTGTTGAGCTCTCCATGTGAGAGAGCTCACCTTGTCATGGGTGAGAGAGGTGTGAACCTCCTCGGGGTACCCACATCTTTTGGAAAAGTTTTGATGGCCATAGGCCTTATGATGAAGTTTGGGATTTATGGTGATGACAAGAGTGCCTTGTGTTATTTGGAGTATGATAAGTTTTAATGGCAAGAGGCCTTGAGTTTGAGCATCATTTGAGTTATTGTGTTTCGGTTCCCCTTGAGTAGAAAGTTGTCCACTCTCTCACCCCTAAAACCCATTGTTAAATGGGTTTGTTATGTGAGTATCCATGGGAGGGTGTTCAAGTGTTTTATGTGAGTGTTTGTGTGTTTTGTTGTGCTTGAAAATGGTTATTTGGGTGGCCTCCTAGCTTGGGGGTGGCCTGCTTGTAGGCCTAAGGTTGGGAGGTGAGCTCTCCATGGGCTTGGAGAACTTTACTTGTGTTTTTTTGTAGGTTTTGGTGGCTCTTGGAGGATGCTTGAAGCTTGGAAGTCTTGGAGAGTTTTATGGTTTTGGTGTAATGTAACAATAAGGCATTTGGGTTGCCTTAGCCTATATGGGCTTTGTAATGGTTTGTGGTAGTCTTGACAGTTAAACTCTCTTGTATGAGTCTCCTTGTAAAAATGTATTTATTTATTTCAAATAAAAGTTAGATGGTTTTCTCTCTACTTGTTGGAAAAATATTTAAGTATGGACAAAAGATCTCTCTTTACTTCTCTCTCCTTCTCTAAACTTGTATTTTAATGTATGATGATTTGATTGAAAAGAATGTTTTATACTAAGTTTTTACTATGTTGCAAGCACAAAGAGTAGTCATGATGATTTAAATATTTTACATGTTTAAAAAAAAAATACCCTCTTGCATAAATGGAAAAACATATTTATCTCTTTACAAATAATTATGCATGGTTAGTCCTTTTATGATTATACCTTTTTAAGTGCTCATTTTATATATATATAATTTAACTTGCTGTCATATTTATATAAGCTCTCTATTTTTTTATTTATCTCTGTTAAAAAATATACAAGATGTTAGTATATATATATATATATACTGAGTTTTTAAACACAAAAGCAATGCCCGCGAAACCCTAAAGCGATTTTTAAACTCATTCTTTTATTTTTAATGCGTTCCATATAATATAATTAAAACAAAGTTACTTTGTTTTAATTATATTATATGGAACGCATTAGAAATAAAAGAATGAGTTTAAAAATCGCTTTAGGGTTTCGCGGGCATTGCTTTTGTGTTAAGATAGTGCTAAACAAAAAAAAATTGAGCGTATAGGTCGCAGGGGCCGAGCCACCCCTGCGCCTGCGCCCTTATTCTCTACAGTGGAAAGGGGGGGCACGGGACCCCGTCCCCCCTCACACAGAGTTAAGCTCTGTGAGGGGGGGAGCCCCGCCCCACCCCCCTTCGGCCTACAATTTAAGTGAAAGTGAACCCTGCACTGTATATTCTTCGGCCTTTCAGCCCTAAACCCAGTTTAAGCTCTGTGGAGGGGGGGGCGGAGCCCCGCCCCACCCCCCTTCGCCTGTAGTTTAAGTGAAAGCGAACCCTCCACTATATATTCTTCGGCCTTTCGGCCCTAAACCCAGTGGGGTTTCCTTATCAAAACGTCTCTGCATATTAATTTTGGTTTGACCCTAAAAAAATGTTTATTATATTTTATTCTGTGTGCTTATATATATATATATATCCTGTATATAAAATTTTCTCACTGTGTTGTTTTTTTACCAGTAAATATTTTAATATTGACTATCTATCTATTTAGGGTTATGTGCACATTTATATATATTTGATCTATAAACCAAAAAAAAGAGATTATCCTCTGTGTGTAGTGTGTAGTATTAAAAAAAACCAAAGAGTTTCATATGTTAAACTTGAAACAATAGAAAGTGATATTGAGAATATTAGAAAAGAAAACATAGATTATTGAAACATGTGCATGAGATATAGAAAGAAAATATTAGGATTGGAAATAAAACTTTAAGCCTGTAGAAAAACATAAAATTAGAAAGCAATTGTTTGAAATCTCTTATTGGGGAAAATACCTTCCACTTGGGAAGGTACTTTCCCATTTGCCCTCTCCTTTTGAAACAAGAACCTGCCATTAGAAAACTAAACTTAGATGTGTGAGCTAATAGGCTTATGGGGATGCTTCTATAAACTTGTAGTTAGGAGTTTGGGTGTTGCCCTAAAACGTTTAGTGGCCTAATGCATTCCTTAAGCCTAGATTACTTAACTAAACCCATTTGTGAGTGGGAAGGCCTTTTGGACTCTAGTGAAAAAGTGTTTTATGTTATTTAATTTTATCATTTTACCCTTTTGGAGGGAATGGGATTGAACTACATGTTTTAATTTAATTAGTGCATGGTAATTATCTATTTTATCCTTTCAAACCCATTTATTAGAGTGAATGAATTAAATGTTAGATTTGATTAAATCATTTCTCTAGTCTTTAGGTTCAAATTTATTAGTAATATATTGAGACATCGATGCACTTAAATTTAGTTATTTTATTTAATTTTGATTTACATTATGGCAAAGAATTTAGTGATTATTGGTCAATGTATTTAAATTTTGTTTTTAAATTTATTAAGGGGTATAGTAAAGGTTTTAATTTTTATTTAATTTTCACTCCTCACATAGCTGTTATGCTATCGAAATTTTCCTAGGCTGGAGATAGGATTATTTAAATAATTTAATCCTTGTTTTACCTAATCATTTTAATTAATTGTTATTGCATTAATTAATGGCGTAGTTGATATATTTAATGTTTTCTTTAAGTTAGTAGTTGTTTCTAGGGTGAGATTTCGATTCATATCGAAGTCGTTCACCCCCACTTAGTAAACCCTAGGGTTGGGTTCCGAAAAGGAAACCAACCCTCTTAGCGTCGCCCCTCACGACGCACAGCCCCTTAGTGGCTATCGTCTTGTAGGGATTGCGAAATGAGTTTCGCATATCCCGTATGTAAATGTATTCCCCGCCTTCAGGCGACGTGCCTAACGTTGGTTGCAGATGCAACTACGTTACATGCGTGTGTCACCGAGCGTTCCTGATGCCCGCAAGAGGGTTTTTAGAGTCAGGATGAAAAGTTCTTTAATAATTCGTGTCATTACCACATGACAAATGTGGTCATGACATGTGGTTATCGAGTCATAACCACATGGCAAATGTGGGCATGACAACCATACCAGCCACCACCCTCACCTTTGTTTGTTAAGAGAGTTCCATGTTTGTAATGCTCCGATTCAGAATCCTCTTGAGCCGAGGAGACCCCTTTCTTTCTATCTCTATCAACCCCTATCTCTGCCTGATTACTTACTAAACACTGCACTTTAGCTGTGACTAGCGTCTTATTCCTTGCAGTATTCGGAACGATCAAGGTGAGTTTTTTCATTTGCATGTGCCTCGACCTCTGAATCTGTCTGCGCCTCAGTATACCCCTATACTGCTTAGGGTTTACAAAAACCAACCCACCCTCTGTAACGCTAGGTCTCTCCTATTTAAAACCTTGCCAAAGCAAACCCTGAAACCCCACTAAATCCTCCACCTACAAGTTGAGATTTGACCCTGTAGGAGAATTTAGGAGGTGGGTAGACTGATTCCAGAGATTGCACTCCCCCTGGGAAAACGCCCTAGCCACTGAACTAGGATCCTGTGGAACACCCCTGCCTATCGCCCCTAAACCACCATACCCAAGTTCCCTTGGCCCTAGGGTTTTCAATGATTTGTTCAGTTTTGAGGCTTGCACCAAACCCACAACAGACCCTTGTTCCCCTCTGCCAAACACATTTTGAGACCTTGCCCTTTGTTTAAAAGAGGGTTTCGATTTTGATGTCCGTTTAACCATTTTAAAAAACTTCGTTTGTTGTTTTGAGTGGTTGTTTTGCATGTGTTCAAGACAAAGAAATGACAAAAGAGAAATAAAAAAAAGAGAGTGCAGGCCCGTGAGACAAACCTGGAGATGTGTAGGGCCCTCTAAACTGGAAGTGACAAACTCTCATAACCCAACCCGTGTTAAAACCCTGCGAAACTCTGCCACCTCTGTTGAAGCCCTCGAAACACCGCTGAAAGCCCACACCTTGAAACGCTGCTGAAGTCCTCCGCCACGTCCTCGGGATGATCCTACGGAACTCGCGATGATGGAGCCTTACTGCAACGGAAAACCCCCCACGCAATGGATTAGCAAACAAAATGAAGTCTTCTTCCACACAAAGATCAATGGAAGAGAAAATTAAAATTAATACTAGTAAAGTTCCTGACTTTTCCATCCGGAAATTGCAAAAATAAATTATAAATTTCCTTAGAAATCAAACTAAAGGTGAATTTATTCAACCATACACTACTATTGTAGACTCCATCGTACATCTATTCAAAAGGGAAGGCTATTGTACAACTCCATCGTGACGCTCATCGTACAACATCTTCAACAAATTTTCAAAAACATCCCTGTCGTATGACCTCTTGAGAAACGTCCATGTTGTTCGCCCTCCCACACTCTGTCGTACACCGTTCTGTTGTATGCCCTACTCAAGAGTATTCCATTGTACAACCTACAAACAAAATCTTTAGGTGAATTTCAAAAAAAAGTGATCTAAGGGAGAGGGGCCAATTGTCGTCCACGCCCCAATAACCGCTATGTTTTTGTGCACTTGAGCCCCTAATTAAAATTTTAAAAAGACAATACATGTAAAATACCAACCTAATAAATTAACACAAATGCACCAATACATGTTCACAACATTTGTACATGTTCACAAATGCACCAATACATGTTCACAACTCCAATAAATTAACCAATGAAATTAAGACAGGTGCACAAATGTGATGGCGAGCGGTTACTAGCACATTGTTGCGCATGTATGGGGCGACATGTTGAAATGACACGTTTTCGACCCATGTGCACATAATGCATCCTATAGGAAATGTATAAGTGCCCAAAAGCTGAAAGAATAGCTTTAAGCTCTTCAGTCACATACAGAGAAACCCAAAAAAAATCATCGAAATCCAATATGTCTAGCTATGAGCTTGACGTGCGCGAAGTTAGGGTGGGCGGCTACTAGCCCCTCTCCCTTAGTATTTAGATCATACTATGGGCCCATTTTGCCACACTGCGACAACATCAAGTTATGTCATGTGCTCTTCTTCAGGGCTTTCCACCATACGGTCTACACAGAACAACTTAAACTCTTCATTTCTGTCGTACATGTTAACTATTCTCCTTCTATACGGTCGGTATCCCACCATACTATTGCTGACGTATGACCCTTGTATGTGCATCTCGCCCAAATATTAGGGGAATCTTCTGTTACAACTATACAACCTTCTATAGTATGCCCTTTCTTAGAATCTGAATTTGGCAAAGATAGGGATTAATTACAACAGGCTGGTGAAGTGGGAATCACATCCATGGCATGTGAGAAAACTGGACAAGGTTTTCTTAATGGGAATGCCCCTGACAAATCTTTGCCAATTCACCTAGTTTTCTCCATATAGTGCACTACCTTCTCACAAGTTAGCTGTGCCGTAAGCTCAACATTCCAAGGATCCTCATCCATACTTAGTTGTGGAATGTTTAATTGCGTAACATTTGGGTTATATCAAATTGTCCTACGTACACTAGGGAAACATCAACTTGAAGACCCTTCATCCTCTTCAATGCCATCATGAAATTGAAAAACTTTATCTAACATTGCCTAATCTATTGTTTTGTTCTCTGCTTGTTAGCTCGGAATCCAACTTTTCTTTATTGAGGGGATAATGTAGATAGCATAAAATGACTGTAATGTCTTTTAACTTGCTTGTATCCAACTACGTATTTTTAAATGCCATCATGAAATTGAAAAACTTTATCTAATATTGCCTAATCTATTGTTTTGTTCTCTGCTTGTTAGCTCGGAATCCAACTTTTCTTTATTGAGGGGATGATGTAGATAGCATAAAATGACTGTAATGTCTTTCAACTTGTTTGTATCCAACTATGAATTTTTAACTCGTCAGCTTGTAAGTGATTGATAAGAGTCAGCTGCTAATTGTTGACAATTGTGTTCTGCTTGATAACTGCTGGGTACTTTATATAGGCTTTTTGTAATCAAGGAAAGTAGTTTAATCCTTGGTCTACATCTATATACACAAACTACTTTGAATAAAGCTTCTATTGTGTTATGTTACTCTATCTGGTATGCCTTATTATTTCTATTCATTAGTGTAAATACTAGTTTTATCAGATAAAAGAGTAAACAATGTACAACAATGTACACCCAACATTTATTTTTTTAATAATTGGATCATGGCTGAATACCATATTAGAGATTTTTAGTGGAATATTCAGCTCAAGAACATCGACAATTCAAGCTATTCTTGGATGACTCGTAATCCATTGGCAACAATTACTTTTGTAACCTATTGAGCATTAACATTGGCAATAATTGTGAGGGATGGGAGCTCCGAAAACAAACACATTTGAATAATATTAGCATTGGAAAGGAGATGCTAACAGATTGATCCAAAGACCTGGACCCAAGAATCATGGTTCTTTATTAAGAAAGCTTTAAGCATCATGCATATTTCATACATATTAATATACTCTATATGAACCACTCGCTCTAGCACTAGAATGATGTTCATATAATAGGAAAATGTGCAAAGGCCTTTTCAAAGAATACGCTTACACAATGATCATTGCAACCCTAGATAGTTTTGTTAGTTTACTTATTTCGTTTGCTGCTTTATGATTGAATTCTAGATTTCATGGATGAAATTTTTGAGATAAAAAACAAAAAAAATATTGAATATAACCAAATTATAAGCACTATATCATTATGGAATTAACAATAGTTATGCAATAAAATTTGAAAAGAAAAAAATGAAAATGAAAAAACAGTACTTAACGTAAAAATGAAAAAGGGGTTTATATAAATCATTAGAAAAGAAGCTTTGCATATGCATTTTCACCATAAAAGCCCTGATATGCAATATATTTGAAGTCCGATAAAGGCCATGTCCACTCTTTCTTCTTGAAGATTGTGAAATCCATTACTTCTTGCTCTACTTTTTATTTGTATTTTCTTTCCTCTCACAAGACCTCGACAATTTCTACAACATTTTTAAAATTCCAGTTGCATGCAGATCCAAAGATAATGCAATAGAAATTAAAACCTGCACATCATACCACTTTGGTCTAAGTGCCCAAGAAAAACATTCATTCAGTTTTTAAATTTTCTTAAAATCTATGTATTCTGTTATGGAAAAACCAGAACGGTTGGAAGTCTACTTCCATTTCAATCACATAAACCTCAGCTTTTAAACATTTTGCACCAGATACTTGCACATAAGTATGCTCACTCACTACAGCTATTTTACAGCATTAAAAAAGGGTTTACAGATACCAATTTAGCTATGTAACAGATCCTGGGTAAAATCAGGTGCGCATTTCAAAAGAGTCGGTCTTTCATTTGGAAGATATAAACCTAGTCTGATGTCTGTATGCTACCTTTGATAAATTTTTATTCATGACTCCAAAACGCACAAATTTAAATTGTTTTACAATGAATTGGCAATTAATGCACTGCAGGACATATTTGCCTCAAATTAATGATACACTAACAAGATACAATATTCAATAGTTATAATGTCCATGACCCCTATATTTTAAAGTAATTTCATTGTCAACCCATCATGCTAGAAAAAAGAATAGCACTCGATTCTAGAATTTAGTGTGCCTTGATGCTTCTATAATTCTAATCATTAGACTGTAAGTGCCTCTCCGGCTATAATACATCATGCGAAATTGCAGCCAAAAACTGCAATGCTCTTTCATCAAGGATAATAATGGACATATTCACTGAAATGCTATCCATTCTTGCAACTGTGGGAATGCTCAAAATAAGAACAAACCCACAAGCTCATCTAAGAAGAAAAGCCAGAACAGAAGATCTTCTTTTCTGTACATAACTATTCCAATTATACAAATTAGAAATATCACTCAACATCGGTGGATATCAGGATGAAAAATGGTTGATGAAAATATACCCGTTGTCCCCTTTTCTCTCTGAATTTAAGACATACAACACTGAATTGCATCAATCATCTGTACATCTTGGATGGACATCTGGCAGAAATTTGAACCTCATGACAAATAGGGAGAGGTGTCTTGCTTAAATTCTCGCATTAATTGCAAAGATAAGCTGTAAAGGGACATCCTAGAGGCTACAACCATTGCATCTAGTTTAAATAGCGTCTACAATTTCTCGAATTACAGAAACATGGGATTTTCTTCCCATCATCCTCATGGTTGAAGTGATAATCATACGTAATTTCTTCACCAGCATTAATATCTCTTTCTGCAAAGAAAACTACCTGTAACATTTATTTCAAATCCCAAAGCTCCATCAGCAATTTGGTTATGGACAGACATAACCTTCCAATAGTAATTCATAATTACCATTCTTCTTGTACTATTAAATATTTTTGAGAAAAATAGAAGAAACAGAATTCCATCCTGCAAGAGACATACCTTCTTCTGAGTCCTGACAGAGATCACCTTTGCTGCACAGTTGGGCTAATTGAACATAGAAAAAAAATATCATAAGGTATCAAATGCCACCATAAGAAGTGAATTGTATTCATGTATTACATATGTTTGCAAGGATATATAAGATTGTGAGCATTCTCCTATCATCAATGGAAAACAAAAATAGCCAGAAGTGGAGAAACAAAACAAGATACTCACAGAACAAGAATGATTTACAAAGCGAGCGATGCCACCTTTCCGAGTAGCATCAATAATGCTCTCCTTGTCTATTCTGAAAAAGTAGCATGCACCCTCATATTGCATTTTTTTTCCTGAATGATAATCAGCTTCCCGTTTGTCTGCCACACGAAGCCCCACTATTTCACCAATATACTCTACCACCTGAAAACACAGTTATATAGCAATTAGCAATTAAGTAGTTGATAATCTAGTCATAACAACAAAGCTCCACAGAAAAGAGCAAAAAAGAACTTACCATTTCACCTTTCAAAATGATCTCAGCAGTATATAAACCAAGAGCATGAATGCCAGACTTGTAAACCACCAAGCGTTTCCAGCCTTGCTCTTGCTTGAAGCGTAGGTATTCTCTCTGAAATAATTAAGATCATAACTCAGATGTAGTCATAGATGAATATACATAATGTTAATTAGTTTAACATTCTATCACACACATATAAGTCAGTTCATTGTACTATAGCATGGATCAAATGCTTTAACAGCCAGAAAGCAGAGATTACTTATATGGCTATGTAAGACTATTTAAAAAGGTTTATGTTACAAAAGATGGTTTACAACAAAATCCACCACAAGTATCCTATTATTCACATTTGCACACAGTATTTTGTAATAGTGGATGCCAAACACCAATGAGGAAACAAGGCCTCCTAGAATCGCAGGGAATCGTTTGAATGAATTGCTGGCTCCACTGATCATGAATAAGCCTTAATTTTGTAGCCACCTATATTTCTAGAAGGTACACACATGTATAATCGCACAAAATGTTTTGCAAGGGAGAAGCACCATAGACAATCCAAATTCCCCTTAAAACAATATATAATACTGTTCACAAGAACTTGAAGAAAAGACAGCACGACGAAACATTGGAGCTTGGATTAACCTTATCAAAGTAGACATTAAAGTTTCTAGCAAGATCATGATTGAATTAGTCATTCATTACAAAAGTTGCATTTATATTGGAACAACTACCAAGACAAATGCAGTCATTGACTATAAATCAACCCCAGGTTACAGAAACAAACAGATGCATCATTAATAGTTCATTCATTGATTTCCAATTGCAGTACTGCCAAGAGCATGAGTAAATGATGTCTAATACTCTAAATTCTTCTGGCTGTGGCATGTACATATTTTCCCACTATTTTTCTCAAACTCAAAGAAAATTTTCAGGGGAGACCATGCCCTCCTTTTTTAGGCTCTGAAACTCTTAATCTTCAGTTGTTGCAGCCAAACTGATCCAAGCATGCCGTGCAACCTCCAAAGAACCTTGTGTGGCCATCAACAGTACTTTGTGCAAGTGTGCAAGCACCTATGGCATCTTGCACTACTGCGCAAGTGCCTGAGACACTCCATGTACTGTGCAAGCATTGGTAATCCTTCGTGCAACATGTAGCATAGTTCGCGTAGCACATAGTGGCCATCCATGTAATCTCCAGCATAGCACACATGGCACTTGCGACATCTTCACTTGCAGACCACAGACATGGAAAGTCAACCATTACAAGTCCAACCGTTGACAATTGGAAATCCAAACGACTGCAGAACATGAACCATTCCATAACCACTTCTTTGTAACATTCATGTAACTATATTTGTACATAAGGACATTTGACTGCTCAGATTGGAGATCACTGAAACAATCCAAGAGATATCGAAATCTAGGCAAACTTTAATGTGTTCCCCCCTTTCTGGTCACAAGAATTTTCATCCTCCACCTTGCTATTTATATTCATCCATTATACCCCATTTACTTTTGTATTGAATACAAGTAGCACATATATGCTAAAGTCTCCCACACATTTGAATGAGTATCGGTTATTTGTGTTTTCATTTTCCTTTGCATATTATATAATTTTGTCTTTCATTAGGATACGATTATCCCCCAAACCACTTGGGATCCAGATCATTGCCATTAGAGTAGTGTTTGCACATGCCTATACATACGCGCACAAAACAATAGAAGGAAGGTAGTCTAATCAATTCAACTTCTGAGTACCTAGACAAACGGCACAGTAGGAGCAAGATGGACGATGGTCAAAAACATGCACACAAGATGTCTTCAAACATACCGAAGATGATTCAAGATGCTCTCATGTTTCAACTTGGACCAATGCCACAACGCACCGTAGATCAACATGTTCCCCCACACAACACTAAAGCCCTTTCTAAGTGCAACTCAATCTGGATATCCCAACATTCGAAGGCAAGAATGATGCTGCAGCACTGGATAATTGGATTCAACAACATAAGGCATACTTCTTTGTCAACAACTTCAATGACACAAAGAAGATTTCCTTCATGGCATTGAAGATGTCAATTTTAGTGTACCACTAGTGGCAAACACTTAGTGTGCAACACGAGGGATGCTGCAGCACTGGATAATTGGATTCAACAACATAAGGCATATTTCTTTGTCAACAACTTCAATGACACAAAGAAGATTTCCTTCATGGCATTGAAGATGTCAATTTTAGTGTCCCACTAGTGGCAAACACTTAGTGTGCAACACGAGGGTTCTCAATTCTATTTGAACATGGTATTTCTTTGTCAACGCTTTTCAGGAGGAATACTATCCCCTCAAACATTAGGAGGACAAGTATATGAAGTTTCAACAGTTGCGACATCATAAGGAGTAATTCGTTGAAGAGTACACCGAGTTCCATGACTATGTTATGTGCCTACATGGGAACACTCCAAAGCAACACAAAGTGCTCCAATACATCACTAGTTTATCACCTTACATTCGTGCCAAAATGGAGTACTTCTCTTCGACACCTTGGGGCAAGTGTTCTGCAATGCATCCAAGATTAAAGCCAAGGCCAAGCTCAAGCAGAAACTTTCCTCGCACAAGAGCAAGCCCACACAAGAAACCAATCCAAAGCACTCTACGCAAAAGCAGAATTCCCCTACGTAGAAGCAGTCACAGAATTCCAAAGCCTCAACATCATTCATGCCAAACAAGGACAAAGGCAAGAAGAAGCAACAAGGTGATAAATGGTGTCATCATCACGTACCACTCCCATAACAAAATTGAATGCTTCACACAACAATCTTGGTTGCACAATCCACATCTGATCATGTGCAAGCCGAGGAGATAGATCCAGTGGCACAATGTCTTATCACTAGCAAGCATTATGGCCATTGACACCTCAAAGGAACACGAGTGTCTCTTCCACACCAAGTGTTAGGTCAACAGACAACAACTGTATGTCATCAATAACAGTGGAAGCCACAAGAACACCATCTCACAAGGCATAGTCAAGTGCCTTGGTCTTTCCACTAAAGCACACTCAAAGCCATACTCTTTGATTGCTGCAACAAGGTAAGAATACTCAGGTAAGATGCCAACATACTTTCAAGTATACAATTAAACACATGCAAGACACATTCTACCTGGAAGACCTTATGTGTATGATAAACATGGGGTCTATCAGGCAAAGTTGCAGCAGTGGACAGTGCAAGTCCACAATGACTACTTCAACCTTCGGGAGTCTTCACTGAAGCCCAAGGTAGCCTTGATATCTACCAAACAATGTCACAAGATCATTTCACACATGCAAAAGTTCGTGCTTCTCATGGTTTGTCCAAAGACAGCTGCACGAAAAAGCAAGTGCACATTTGCAATGTGCAAGGTCACGCAAACACCATCGAAGCAACAACAGCAGGAAAAGGTACCACAACAATTTGGGAATGTCTAAGGAACAAAAGGACCTTCCTACACATTGTGCAGTGCAACACAAAATTGATTTTATTCCCAGATCCCCTTTTCTAAATAGTCCTCTATACTGCAGATCTGTTTGGGGGAATGAAGTTTGGCACCAAATCCAGGGGCTGATTGACCAAAGCAAGATCAAACTCAACTCTTCTCCGTCTGCCAACCCGCCTAATAGTCCTTGCACCAAAGAAAGATGGCACATAGCACCTTTGTGTCAACTATAGTGCATTCAACAAGATCACAATGAAGAACAAATATCCCCTATCAGACATCGATGGCCTCTCAGACCAACTCCACAGTGTGCAATACTTCACCAAGATCAATCTCAAATCAAGATATCATTAGGTACAAATCAATCCTAAAGATATTTCAAAGGCAACATTCAAAACCAAGGAGGGATTGTACAAACAGACGGTTATGCCTTTTGGCATTACCAATGTGCCAACGACATCCATGTGCCCGATGAACATCCTACAACCCTTCATCAACTCCTTTGTCTTCATTGATTTGGATCACTTCCTCATCTTTAGCAAGACTTGGGAAGAGCATGTGGAGTATGCTTGTGCATTCTCTACGATCTACGCCAACACAAGTTGCAAGCCAACTTCATCAAGTGTAATTTTGACATCACCCAAATCTAGTATCTAGGCTACATCATTGATCATGCATGCATCCATGTAGACCCGCCAGAAATCAAGGTGACTCAAGACTAGCCAACTCCATGCAACACCACCAAATTGCACAACTTTCTTAGACTTGCCAATTTCTACCATAGGTTTGTTTTTGAATTCTTGCTTATTTCCTAGCCACTCAATCAAATCATGTGTGCCAAAGTATCATTCTTGTGGACACCTACACAACAATGTCCCTTCAATGAGCTCAAACAACACCTCTGCACAATGCCTAATGTTGCACACCCCTTTGAGATTCAAACCAATGCATCTAACTAAGCACTTGGCACAATACTCACACAACATGGGCTCCCAATCGCATATCACTCAAAAACTTTCAATGACACAGTTCAACACTACTCCCACCTATGAAAACAAATTGTATGGCATTACTCAACCTGTCAAGCTGTGGCGCCACTATATTTTGGGTAAGAAGACTATCATTCATTCCAATCATAACCAACTTCAGTTTTTGCATACACAAAGCAAGCTAGAGAATGTGTGCCACAATAAGTGGATAACATATTTGCAACACTTCCATCTAGTGATCAAGCACAAGAAGGGGAAAGAAGATAAGGCGATAGATTACCTCGATCGACCGCTGGTTCACATGTTCATTACAGCGCTAGGCTCATGCAAACACAACTTCTTTGATTAGGAAACTCTCTACTCAACAGACTTGGACTCTACGCTTGTGCAAGTTGCCAAGGTCCATTTGTCCGACGAACTTCTCTTAAGATCAAACATCTCTATGTTCTAGGTGACGCACCTCACCTCATTATGGAAGGACCGTTGGACTTCTGTTGACCTCATATGCATGCAGACATTGAATGCTATATCAAGCCCTGTATTACCTATTGCATCACCAAGCCCATGAATAGGAAGTTAGGGCTCTACACACCTCTAGCAATACCACAAATGCCCTAGGAGTCTATTAGCATGGATTTCATGAGCAGACTACCTATGACAAAGCATCAGAATGACTATGTTTGTTGTAGTAGACAATTTTTTAAACATGGCCATCATGGTTACATGCAAGAAAAGTATTGGTGTGCAAGAGACCATGCGCCTCTTCTCCAATCATATTTGGGTTCATTTTGCACTACCAACATCCATTGTGTCTAATCACAAGCCTAAGTTTGTTAGCCACTTTTGGCAAGCCTTGTGGGAAGATTGGATACACAATTGGATCAGGCCACAACCTTCCATCCACAGACAAATGCCCAAACAAAGGTGGTCAACTGCACACTCTTCCATCTACAATCATGTGCATTCATGCACTTGGAATGACAGCTTGCTATACATCCAACATGCCTACAATAGAGCTCTACATAGTTCTACAGGCCATAGTCCTTTCCAAACATTTCTTGAGTTCTAGCCAACGACACCCTTGGACATATCCTACTGTGTAGCATCCACTCTAGAGTCATGCACACAAGAACAGGAAGCAAATAAAGCACAATAATTTCTACAACACATTCATAGTGCACACCAATAGGTGCAACAAATTCTCACACCAACAACAAAAATACTAAGAACGCACTGATGCACACCTAGCACCTCATGAATTCAAGGTCCATGGCAAAGTTTGGTTGCATCTTCAAAAGCAGCATTTTAAGGTTCCACACAAGAAGTTGAATCCTTTGCACTACAGTCTATACACTATCCTGGGCACAACTAGTGAGAATGCATTCATTCTTGATCTACCCCAATACCTGGGTTTGCATATAGTAATCAACAAGTAACTCCTCAAACCATACTTTACTCTTCTTGAGCTAGCATCTTCCCAACATCCTTTACACTTGGATCCTAAGCATTTGTGCATGTCTGTTTGAGATCAAATTATATAGACAACCACTACTTGCACTTGCCAAGGCACACACCACATATTGAGAGTGGTCAAGGCAAAGCAGTATGCAGATAAAACAAAATGGTACAATCTTGAACAACTCCGCGTTCAGTTTCCACAGCTCACCAAAGACGCAAAGGAGGCCATTGCCTCTCAAGAAAGGGCGAATGATCTGAGCACAGTTGTGCAACCTCCAAAGAACCTTGTGCAAGAGTCAATAGTACTTTGTGCAAACATGCAAGTACATTCAACACTTCAAGCTACCATGCAAGCATTGGCATTCCATCACACATCTACAATAGTTCACGTAGTATGCAACGGCCATTCATGTAGTCTCTAGTTCAGCACGCGTGACACTTGCACAATATTTCACCTACAAATCATGGATGTGTCATGTCCCCATTTCCGGAGTGATCTCACATGGAGATGATGTTTAGCCTATTCACCATTCTCATAGGCTAAAACAATTGGTAAGGGAATGATTTTTAGTTTGGGCTTGTTTCTATAGCATGGAGAACCGGAATGTTGGCTCAACTAGTATTTTATTTGGTTTTGGCTAAGTGTTGATAGGAGATATTATTTTATTTAGCCAAATATTCAAGTTCTTCTAGTGGATAGAGATTGGTACTGTGGAAAATGCAATATTCAAAATAGTATTTTCATTATTTTTCTCTAGTGGAGCGACTCATGCCAAGTGGACAAGGGAAATGAAATCTTTAATTACATTTCCTATCTCTATTGCTAATGCCAAGGATGAGTTGTATTTGTTTGCATAGCTGAATGTGCCTTGAAAAGATGCCAACGCCTAAGGAGTATTCGCCCAATGGAAATAGGTCCAAGCTAAAACGACTAAGGGTAAAATGTACGCAGTGAGAGCTAAATTATTGGATCATGTGCCATCGATTGGAGGATAGGACCTATGTAATGTGGATCGCATGGGATCATGTGCAACCGATTGGTAATTTGCATTGGATTTTCATTGAGTGAAGAGCCACGTCCACCAAGGAGGATCGATCCATATCAAAGAGGTGTATTTGCATTGTCACAAGTACCAACGGCTAGGAGAGACATTCGCCCAAGGCAAGAAGAAATTTTTAAATGCAAAATGTAGTTTGTTATGAATCGCTCCACCCAAGAGGAAAGATTTTAAATGCATTCACAAGGTTGTTATGGATCGCTCAAGTCAAGGAGAAAGATTTTAAATGCTTTTATCAAGTTTGTTGAGGATCGCCCAAGCCAAAGGAATGTCATGTCCCTATATTTGCAATCAAATCGATTATGTGTTAGACATTCAAATTAAATATATATCCCTAAAACCGAATATTCTTTAAATATATTTAAAATATTATATAAATCATATATATTCATAAATTAATATTATATTCGATAGATATAATTATCGACATAAATATAAATATAATATATTTTTATTATATAATGATAAAAGTATCAATATAAATATAGAGGTAATATTAATTAAAATTATAATAATTATAATATAGTAATAAATGTAATATAATAATATTTATAGCTTATAAGCTTGTCTTATAAGGCAAGCAAACCAAAAGATGGCAGCGATCATTATAAATAAAGCCAAAGCTTATTAAAACAGCAACAATATCTCCTAACATCAGAGACTATGATATAAGACCAAACAAACGAATCATATATTAAAATTGAATATTAAACAAAACAGCAAATTATAGGGTGTTATTCCATAGTGAATGTCCAACGAAGGTTTGAGGCAGCGATTACTACCAATGACAAGACCAGCGATCATGTTTAAAGGCAGTCGATGCTCACTTAACAAACAAACTAAGAAATCCAACGAATTTGATAGCTATTACTGACCGGTCAATAAACTAAACAAACATATAGATTCCATGAAAGGGCGCCGGCTATGTTAAAAGATTAAATTAATCATAATTAAGGTAGCGCTTGTTAAGAGTCAAAGGGAGGTGACTGTTGACAATGATACAACCGGTCAATGATATAAATGATGGAATCATTCAATCACTCAAAAACACATCGATCATCCAATTCACAACATCAGTCAGCAAATACTCTTTTGCAGCACATCGCATCTCATACAAGATCAGCACAATGCACCTTCATTGATCTATAACATCATCATTAATTCATATCACTGGCGGATCAGCAGTGGATATCAGACCGCATACAGTACCAACATAGAAGGAATTATCCAAGTTGTCATCACAGCATCATCGAGGCATTTATTGATATCTAAATTATCATTCAAGTGGCTTAGCAGCCAAGATAGAATTGATATATATATACAAATCAGAATAATACATAGGCAGCAATCTACCATAATAAAGATCTACCCAAGGTGGTAGAAATACTCTACAATAATCCTATAAGGAAATCTTACTTGATAGCAGCCTTGTGAGGAATCAAGGCAATCAGCACTCTAGAAATTCACAAAGGAGAGCAAAGCAACAAATCGGTATGATCTTTCTAACTTATATTTATCTATGCTTAGTCTTGCCCATGATATACTAAGGATAAGTGAATGGTGCCACGTCATTAATCTTTTCTATTACCCCTATGAGGACGGTTGAGTAGTTAAGGAAGGGTGGATTAGTTGTTAATTGATTCTCACACGGTAGGCGACCCTCAAGTGGTGAAGAATTGCCAGGTGTGCAATGAAGCCCTTGGGCCTATGAATATTATCCTTCAAGTGGTGAGGAATTGCCGGGTGTGCAATGAAGTCCTTGAGCCAAGTGGTGAGGAATTGCCGGGTGTGCAATGAAGCCCTTGGGCCTATGAATATTATTATCTAGCGCCTTAACCAACATATACCTATCCTCCGCTAGGGCTAGGTTAGATTAGCGACTAGGCATGATAACTATTCCCAAGGTATATCATGAGGCAAAGACATATCAAGTATAAGTATATTGAGTATGAAGAAATACAATTGGATATATGCTCTTCCCAATCATGTTATATTCTCTTTCATTATTATTGATTATTGTTATGAAGTAGTGATTTCATTACTAAATTGATCTTAATGGTACTAATGTCTCTGTCTAGTAGTCATTCTTGTGTATAGATTGGAAAATAAAGTATAACCCAAAAAGGGGACATTACAAGGAAGGTTTTTTTTAAATGCATAAAACAAGTTTTAAATGTCAAACGACTAATTGCCCAGCCGCCGCTCCTAGAAGGAATCATTTAAAATTGTAGAGGGTCGATCTTATCTTTGGAGGACAAATTACAAGGTGAAAATCATTTAATAAACACAAGGAGGATTTTAAATGTTTATTCATTCAGCTCAACGCATTTAAAATTGTTCAAATGAAAAGAATTCTATTGGTGGATTTCAAATTGCATTCCAAATTGCCAAAGGAGATGGGTGATCAGCCTTGAGAGGATAAAAGGAGCATTCCTTTCTCAATTTCCAACTTTTGATCAATTGGTAAGCTTTTATATTGTTTGTTTATTGCTGGAAATTGCATTTTCTAGTGATTTTCTCAAGGTGATGCTCCCTTAAGTGTTGTGGTGATGTTCCCATGACAAATTATGAGATGTTATCATTTAGATTTCATCATTGAATTGAATTTGCGGGTTGTTTGAGGAGTGTTTGAAGTGAAATTGATAGCATATTGAAGCCCTTGGTGCATTGGAGAGACTACCAAGGTAGTCGATTGGGTTCATAGTATGAATTGAGTGACTTTTGCATGATTTACAAGGTCTGATTTTTATGACAGCAAGTTATTTATGCAATTACAGGGTTTTTAGAGTTGATTTGATAAAGTTTTTGAAGATTGAAGAGTTGCACATGACAAGAGGACAAACTAGGAGTCCATCACTTGCCTTTGGAGGTGGTTTTTGAAGAGATTTCATTGCCAAATCATTGACTGGGCAAAATCAGTACTTTCAGCAGTCATAACAGCCTATTGTACTTTCATATCAGACAATTATTTGTGTACTTTCAGGGTTGTGACAGTCTCATATGATCTCTAGGATCATCATACATTGCTTGGGCATTGATATATGAGTTGTAGAAGACATTTGATGGCATATTTCATGTTATAAATAAGTCTGATATAAATCAGACAGTGACTGAAATTTCATAACAGCAGACTACTATTGTTTTCTATTTGCATTTCATTCTGCAACAATGCAAGGTGTTTGTGTTTTCAGTTGTTTCTATGTTGATTGATGATATTTAGTATTGTGTTGTGCAATTTTCAAGTGCAATTGGGAAAAAAAATTCAGTCAAAATAAGTAGGGTGTTTTACAGGATGTAGAAAGCCAACCATCATAAGCCCAACCATTGGCAATTGGAAAGCCAAATTGTTGCAGAATATGAACTATACCATTACCGCTTCTTTGTAACATTCGTGTAACTATATTGTACATATAGAAATTCAACTCCTCACATCAGAGATCATAGGAACAACCCAAGAGATATAGAAGTCTAGGCAAACCAGTTTGATATCTTCACCCCTTTCTGGTCATGGGAATTCTCATTCTTAGCCTCGCTATTTGTATTCATCTATTGTACCCTGGTCATTTCTATCCTGAATAGAAATTCCACACATTTCTTAAAGTCTTTTGCGCATTTTAATGTGTATTCATTTACTGTGTTTTACTTTTCCTTGGCATATTCTATAATTTTGTCTTTCACTAAGATGGGATTGTCCCCCGGACTACCTGGGATCTAGATCACAAATCCTTGCAAGCCTCCAAAGAAGCGTGAAACGTGTTTGATATAATGTTAATTATACATTAGCTTCTTCAACATCACCTAATGGTCTTTAAAAAAAAGGCAGGTACCATCCCTGAAGTAGAAATTACTTCCACTGATGGTGGAATTCTGTCTAGTGGAATTTCAAGCAATGGGACTTTAATCTGATGTTTTCTGGGTCTTGATACAAGAGGCCACAATCATTTTACTTTTCATCCAGATAGGGCAGAGATATTGTCTTCCAAGAAGGGTTGTGGTTTTTATAAATAGAGCAAAATTTTCTTTATTAAACCCCTTTGTGAACACAATTAGATGTAAATACAGGAAAATCAAATCAAATCAAATAGTCATCTTCATAAATGTTAAAAAAAGTAGAACATCTGATCCTTTAAACATAGCTTTGCAAAATATACCAAAATGCTGCTTGACATTTAATTGAAACAAAAGAGATAATCACATGGTTGGAGCAATTGCAGATTACAAAAATAAACAGAAGCAAGAGCTAAACACATACTCTGTAATCAGATTTCACATCTGTATTTGGAGGTTTGATAAAACCCCTTGTGCAAGATTTACGCCCATTGATATGAAGCCAGGCATTTATTTGTTCTTGAGTTACTACTCTTGTGTTTTCTGTATCAGAATGCCTTTGAAGTTCAGCCCTGGCTTCCTTCCCGCTTTTGCGCCCCTTAAAACCCTATTCAAAAATAGTCAATAAAATACATTTCTCACAAACAAATGTATTCCCATGCATCTTAATTTGAGAAATGAAAATACAACTATCACCTTTGTGCGAGCACAGGTTCCCTGGTCACTTTGTGACTGACTGTTTATATGCAGATTATCTCTGGATTTGACCTCCTCTGCATGGTTTGAGCCATACTTAGCATGCAGCATGCACCTTGCATAAAAGCCTACTTTGTCACCACGATCTCCTTCTCTCTCACTTTGCAACAGACCCTGCATCAGAAATTTTATCAATGCCTGCCATCAAAAGACCTGTTTTGAACTAAAATCCACCTAACCCAGTTTCTGACATCTTGCAGGAAACAATTGGCCCTATACCCTGGAACATGTGCTACTAAGGAAATATATAAAAAATAAGAACACAGCTGGCCTCCTGTACCTGCTATGCAAATGAAAAACCACACAAATATTTTTTCCAGATGTTGGTGATTAATTTTAAATACAACTCTTTTCTTATTTCCCATTATGGTGCAATTAAAGGGTAGTCATGAGAAAACCAAAGCTTCCAGTGAAACATCAATGAACTAAAACTGTAGGGAAGATCAACATGTGAATCAAGCTCAAACTCCATAATGCCTGAGGTTGCTTGAGAAAGTATATGGCCACGAAAGCTAAAGTTTACTCTTGAAACTCCTATGTCACAGAACTTTATTTCATAGCATTAACCCCTAATAAAGCCACATGTTCACATTACAAATATGTTAGCAATATTGTCATTAATGTCAAAGAGATTGTTGTCATTGATGTCAAAGGCATATGGGAGATTGTTGCAAATGTTGTCATTGATGCCAAATGTGCAAAAAGGAAATCGTTTATTGGTCGAAGACCATAGGATGAAGAAAGTGATTTACGTTGTTTAAATTAAAGATTTAAACAACCTTCATAATATAGTGGTGCAAGACAAGATTGTGCAGAACGTGAGCAAGGACTTGTCAAACATAGGAATTGGTTGTATGTATCAAGATAACTTGAGCATTTAAGTTTACTCAATGTACAAGTGGTGAGTATAAGATTGTTTACTCTAAGTATATGGTTGGCGCAAATGTCAAGGGAAGGATGTGAAGTAAGTATTTTTTATAAGGCAACGAGTATCATATATAAAGCTAACTATGAAGCGATGATTATCATAAAGCTGTGACTATCATTTATATGCAACGATTTCTATTTACAACACAGTAATCGTCTTATATATGAGACAGTAATTACTATATAGCGATAGAATTGAAGTCGACAATAGCGTTGAAGGAATGAAGGTCGACGACCACTGTCACATGGATTGTAGTGTAGTTTCCATCGTAAGTAAATAATCATCTTGAAACAATTTAATTGGAAA
The DNA here is from genome assembly GCA_027924645.1 of Cunninghamia lanceolata. Taxonomy (NCBI): domain Eukaryota; kingdom Viridiplantae; phylum Streptophyta; class Pinopsida; order Cupressales; family Cupressaceae; genus Cunninghamia; species Cunninghamia lanceolata. Next base: position 520,791 of record BSBN01001243.1, on the reverse strand, counting down.
TGAAGAGTCTGAATGGAATGGAAAACATTAAAACCATTATGGAGAGTCTCGATGGATTTGGACATGATCGAACTTGTGGAATGGCTATGCCCAGAAGTGTTGAACTTGTTAACTTCCTCGTTTTAGAGCTTTCAGATGTATTCACAACATTTCCACATATGTGAATGGTGTTATTGTTTTGTAAGTTCTCACTTGCGAGCCATGGAATTCATTGGGAAATTGGCAGTGAGAAGACATGCTAAACCTTGAACTTTGGGATGCATCACGAGGTAGATCATCTTCTGCAGCGTTTACAAAAGCATCAAACATAATAACATATTTATAGTTTTACCAATGATAAAGCGAGTCACGAAGATAAATATGCTGCGAATGAAGAGGTCAAAGATAAAGAGGTTTAAGGCATTGAAATTAAGGAAGCCTAAAAATTGGAGTCTCAACAAAGCAATCAGAGATAAACATAATACAAAAATTAAATTCTGTTCACAAAAGGGAGCAATCCATAACACATGCTTGCAACGAATATACTTAATAAGAAAATTGTCTTATTTATTAAAATACATATATATAATGGTGCATAAATAAAGTGGGGTGCGATTAAGAAAATAGAAAGGATACTATTTGCATTTCAAATTAAAGAGGCAGCGAATAATTCAAAAAGGAAAACGATTAGTTTATTGAAGATTAAAAGGATATGGAGCAATCTATTTTAGAGGATGTTAATTATCATACAATGCAACAAATTACTCTTGAAAGGCAGTGACTCTATGAGATGTAACTCTTCATCAAGGTTTGAATATACATATAGAGGTTTGTAATGCAGATTGAAATGAGTGTGGAGTGTGGAGAATAAAAGTAATATCTGAAATAAACATTCAGATCTGATATGAAATATAATGAAGAATATCTGAGTAATAAAGAGAAGGAAGAGCAATGAATAAGAATTAAATAAAAGTGAGTGGAGAATTAAAAAATATAATATCAATCAAGAGGGAAGAGTTAGAACAGCAGACTTGAAGAATAACTCAAATATATATATATATATATAAAGGATGAAGATAAAAGAATATATCCAGCAGATCTGAAAGATATACATGCAGATTTATAGAAGAGTTTGTGGCAGTTTGGTGTGAAGAGTTTGAGCAGAAATAAGAGGAGTCTATGCAAAGATAAAGAAGAGTTTGGGTAGAAACAAGAGGAGATGTTTATGCAGAGATAGAGAACAAGTTTGATCAGATTTAAAGGAAGAGAGCAGTCATATTTTGGATTAGTGAATGAGAATAGTTATGTGAAAATCAGAACAGAAGATTATATTACTTGTGTGGGCATTAAAGTGACAGCATACATCGCAAAGAAGGATAAGGTTTGAATAAAAGAGCAGATCAGATTTGAAGATCTCATTCTACATTAAATATTCAGTCATTCACAAGAGGTTGGTGCCTCAAGTTAGCCAAGGTTGGTGCCTTGGAAGAGGGAGTTGGTGCTCCTTGTAGATTGGTGCCTACTAAAACAAGTTAGGGAGTTGGTGCTCCATGTAGGTTGGTGCCTACAAAACAGTTTTAAGAGGTTACTGCCTCTAGTAGGTTGGTGCCTATGATCATTGTAAACCTATATAAATATAAAGTACATTATTTGTACCCTGGTTTTCTCCTGTAAGGGTTTCCACGTAAAATCTTGGTGTCAACTTGTTCATATTGTTATATTCTTGCATAGTTGCCACTGTGAGTAATAAGTTTTAAATTGGTAAAAACTGTAATGTAATATACTGATTCACCACCCCCCCCCCGCCACTTCTCAGTATATTTGTGTGCTCATCACAAAGATCTTCATTATAAGGATTAATCATTAAATATCAGTTGGACTCATTGTCTTACTGATAATCTACCTCCAAGTGTGTGAGAATATTCAAAATTTTGTGGAAATCGAAAAAAAAAATGTGGATTAAGAAAAATGGACCATATGAAATTACTATGAAACCTGAATGGCAGAATTTGGAGCAATAGCATGGCTAAGGTAAATCAAAATATAGATTATTTTAAAACTAATTCAAAAGAAGTAAATCATGGATTGGAATTTTAGAGCTTGGAAATATGAGAACTTTTATGCTATGCCCTTAACCCAATGAATGTATTGAGATATGTGCTGAACAACTATGGCTCACATCATCCTTAATTTAGTCATTTATTAGTCCCAAAGTATATTTATTGTAAGTTGGGGGGTGGTTGGGTGGGAGCCTTGCCACCTCATCATAGGTGGCAAGGCTGGGGCTTTTAATCCGAGTGAGGAAGATCTTGACAACTTCATAATGATGGCGGGCAAGTAGGCGGAGCTGGCAGGTAATCATGAATCGGCAGTAAAGGACTGCACTTCGGGAAACTTCCCCTCTTGTAGCGTCCTTAAGAAGGCTTGCTTTCTGAAGCTGGGCAGCATGATCTTAAGCAGGTTTCGATGCCTTCTAGGTTCGTAGTCATCTTCTCTGCAGAGGCTATTCACTGCAGAGGAATGGAAACCCCTGTTACGTTAGTTAGCTCCAAAAGACAAATGGCTTTTCTTGGCCAAGTAACCACTCTTAGGTTGCAGAGGATGCTCCGCCATCCGGATGAGTTGATGACAGAAGCGGTCAAAATGATCCTTGGGAGACATTTTATGCAGAATGATGAGCGGTATCGAGTAGATACAGATATCTCCTCGAGGGTATTGGCTATGCTGTTAGAGTTAGAAATTCCAAAGGCAGAATCTTCGGCGATAATGAAAGGTCTTTTCTTCCCTGAGCATTTGGGCGGCATGGATTCCATTCTCCAAGCAGCGTGTATGGGAGTGGGGGCCCCAAGACCGAAACATTTTGCTCTCCTTAGGGAGCCCCAAGACCGAAACATTTTGATATTGCCTAATGATGCCTATACATAGGAGGTAGTGAGTAGTTGTTGAGAATCATATTGCAAGTTCTATTCTTATTGTATGACTTTAGGAGGTTGCCTCCTCAAAGTGGCTCATTCAATCAAGTATTTATATCTTCTTTTCTTATTCTTCTATTGTCCTAAGTGATTTCATTAAATATTACTATTGAGTTCCTAAAACAAAGTATATTCCCATCTAAAGCATGTTCTTAATCCCTTAGCTTTTCCACCTTATGAAATTCCACTCCTAATTATTTCTAGATCTCAAATAAATAGATGAAATGGATATTTAAATTGAAAATTTATGTAAAACATTTCAAATTGTTGAGTTATATCTCTATTATTCATGTATTGATTCTTTTATTTCAATGTTGTGTTACCTTATAGTTAGTATTTAAATAGAAAGAAAAGAGGCATTAGAAGCACATATTGAAAGAGTGTGGACAGAAAATATATGGAATCTTCATATGTATGGTGATATCTCCCCCAAATTTCATAGCAAATAACACACCTGAAAAATAAAGTGATCCCCATCCAATTCCTAGAGGCATAGAGGCAGCATATTCTATCACCATGTGAAATATGGTGGTTAGTCTCAACTTGTAACGTAGGAACAAAGTCCTTAATCCTTAATCTTAGTGTCATTATTGTTTAGTATAGCTCAAATTAATGAGGTGAAGTAGGGTTTCCATTCTTGTTGAATATATAGTGAAGAAAAACTGACACTACAAGATGTTTTTTTCAATCGCATATTGTTGGTACAATACAGAGAGATGTCATTGTGTGACCACTCTTGTGTTTACTGTCTATTTGTAGGTGCAATCCATCTTGGGTCAACTGCTGTCCCCATTTTGCTACTTATATATTTCTCCTATACAATATTTTCTACATTTGTTTTCTGAATTACTTCAGAAAGCGTCAATATGTATGCCAAACTCAACCCATTTTCATAAAATATTTTAATATAAATATAGATGAACTATATTTTGCCACATTTACATTGTTTATGTAAGTGGTGGTAGATAGTATAGTAGTATTCAGTAGATTATTAATATGGAGTGGGTGAAAGCATAGTTTCAAAACTCACAAGTTTCCAAAACTCGGCAGACCCAATTTTGACTGTAATGTCCCTTACCTAAATTGCCCTAGAAATTCAAATGCCACAGGTTAGGTTTAGGGTTTATGATTTACCACATAGAATATCTTTTCAATTATATATATATTTCATTTTACTATGTTATAATAAATTGTATTATAAAAATAGTATTAGTTATATATTTTATTGATATTTAAAATATCAATATTTTAATTAATTATAATTACAATGAAGGAAAATTAAATAATATTATAATTAATATATAAAATGAATAGTAATATTGATATTAATATGATTATTTAATTTTGCTTCATAGTTTCAAAACTCACAAGTTTCCAAAACTCGGCAGACCCAATTTTGACCGTAATGTCCCTTACCTAAATTGCCCTAGAAATTCAAATGCCACAAGTTAGGTTTAGGGTTTATGATTTACCACATAGAATATCTTTTAAATTACATAATTCTTGGACTTGGATTATGCAGTCATAACATAGGAAAAACATATACAAAATATAGATATACATATATACATCTTTAATCATTAGGGTTAGACAAGATCACATTGCATTCAAATAAATAATATCACTAAAGAGAAATCGTATATTCATTATCATGCAGCTAATTCAGTTTGTTTGCGAAACTCAGTCATAGAAGAGGAGGTACAGGGAGGCATGGCAGTGTGCCTTAAGACAACCGTTCTCCCTCCATGCAATCCCCCCACCATTCTTCTTTGACTAATGATCTTAAATTTGTCAATAAACCCTCAACATGGAGATTAGGAGGAGAGTTTTGCCCTCGAGTGCCCTTAGCCGTTCTCTCCCTTTCACGGTAGGGTGCCCTAGTAGCTGTTCTCTCCCTTTCACAGGGCAGTAGGGTGCCCTAGTAGCTGTTCTCTCCCTACTTGCCACTATAAAAGGGTGCCCTTAGCCGTTCTCTCCCATAGTGCATACTTCCTCCTTGTCCTTGTTGATAGGTTATTGAAATATTATATGTATTTTTATATATGACAGTGATATGCAATAAGTAAAGATAAATGACAGTCAATATATTTTCACAATGATCTGACCTGATGTTCCTTATTTTATTTCTGCATTTATATTCAATAATGATTCTTATTGAACTCCTAGTTCAGTTCAAGAATTGCAATGTATCCTTTTGCTGTCCACAATAGTTTATATGACTGAATATATATATATATATATATATATATATATATATATATATATATATATATATATATATATGCGAATGGAATTTTTATGCTTCTTGTTATGATCCATAATCAATGTCCTTATTCTCCTTTTATATCTCTCAAGAGAGGCAATCCATTATGAATGGATGTGACTATTAATAAGGAAGTAACTCTTCAATACCACACCTCTTCATATAAACTTTAATCACTCCTCTTTTCATAACATACACCTCACAACATATTCTTTGAATCGCACCTCTTGCTGATCGTCCTCTTTTTATTAATAATAATCACCCGTGTTTTATATTCTAAGTGCTCCACTTAGCAAAACAGATCGCATCATTTTATCTTCTCTTTTATTTAACTCTTTTTGTCTTATGTGTATATGAGGTCGGCCTCATTTTAATTTGACTTTTGTTCTAATAATGAGCGCTTTCTAATGATGATTGCTTCCTTTTGTCACACATACTAATCGCTGCCCCTTGCAAATCATATCATATTCTTATTATTAAATTGCTACTCTTCTTAATTGCGTCCCCTTAACAAATTTTGTGTTATATACTGATCACCACTACATAAATAGTTAATAATCAAATCTTTGTCTTATATGTATATGGGAGCTATCTTAGAGAGAGTCAGCCACCTTAGCAAACTTGTTTATTTTCAATCTCAACTCCACTTTGACTTTTATAAAGTAAAGTCAGCTAGAAGTTTATTATTATTATATGCTTCTCATCACATGATCACACCTTTATATACTCATCGATTATCTTTGTAAGGATAGCCAGCCATAGGGGAAGGGGACATGACATTGACTCAAACTCAATGACTTAGCGAAACTCAGCAATTAGAAAAATAATTAAATTCATTAACAAAACATAACTATCATGCAAAATGCCGATGATGGCATGGTTCAGTGGTTAAGTCGCTCAGGATGTAGTGGCGGCCACCAGAGTTCAAACCCCCGCTGGGCCAACAAGCTCGCAAGGCTTTACGCCTTTGCTGGGCCAATGAGCTCGCGGGTTTGAAGTGTTCTTCCTAGGGGATGAGGTCCCCCAGTTGTGGCCTCACCGGTTCATTGCTCCGGACAAAAGCATTCGCGTGGAGCCGGAGGGCGTGTCGCACCAGCGTCGCCGGTCACGTTAAAAAGTTTACCAGGCACATTATCTTTTAAAAAAAAAAAAAACTATCATGCAAAATACAAAATTGATATCAAACTTTTTGAAATGGGAGCGGCGACAAACGGGCGGAAAAAACTTGGTGCAGGGTTTGGGCAGGGTGGCTCTGGTTCCCCAGGCAAGGTGACGTCTGAGGTTGGTACTTCCTCTACCACTGTTCATTTGTTTAATCTTAATAATAGGAATAGTCTTTCACATGGGGCCTCTGGCTCAAAAAGCAAGCCCAATGGGGTTAAAGCGATCGACTCAGGTAACCAAGCCTGGAAAGCTCTTTTTTGAGCCCTGTTAAACTGAAAGAGGATGGAGTTGATATTGTTCAATCTGAGATTGGGGTGCACCTCAAGTTTAGAAATCCCACGCTGGACAAGGCAGTGGCCAAAATGGAGAACGTTCTAGTCGGGAAGGTGTTTGGGAGAAGGCCCAACATAGAAATGCTGAGAAAATGGGCAGCCATTAAGTGGGCTATCAAGGGCAGTATGTCTATTTCGGCTCTCCCGAAAGGCATTTTCTGCTTTTCCTTTAACAATGCCGCTGATTCCCTGGGCGTTTTAACTGGCGGGCCTTGGTTCTTCAGGCAATAGAACTTGTCCCTCTGCAAATAGCGACCGGGTCTCAACCCAAAGGAAGCTCTCGCAGAACCAACATCGACCTGGATAAGATTGCCAGGTTTGCCTCTCAAGTTCTGGGATGAGGAAGTTTTTGCGGCCATAGCTAACTCCTTTGGTCACTTTCTCTCTTTGGACAATGTCACTAAGAATAGGAGCAGATATGTTTTTGCCAGAATCTGTGTTAGTGTGATGACACACAAGGCACTCCCCGCGTCTATTATCCTGGAGTCCAAGTTCGGTGAGTGGACTCAAGAGATAGTTTATGAAAACTCTGCTTTGTTCTATCAAAGATGCGGGAACACAGGGCATCTTATCAACACCTGTAGGAAACCCAGCGGGGACCCAACTCAGAAGAATAAAGGTAAAGAAGTCAGTAAGGAGAGCCCTGGTTTTTCTGTGCCCGAGCCCAAGGGACAAGCAGTGACTGCTCCAGAAGCCTTTGAGAGTCATGCCCTGCCAGAAGGTGACACCATTGAGGGTGTCTTGAGGGAACCCCTCGTTCTGATGGAGGCGTGGTTTCTGTACCGGAGGCAGGCCAGCCTGACTTGGTCTTCCTGGTTAGCCAAACAGATCCTCCAATGGTAGAGGTCACTAATCAAGAGGCCCTTGTGACTTGTGAGGCGTTGGGAGATCCACCCAAGCAAAAAGAGGAGTTGATTTCGACTCTAGGAAATAGCCCAGAAGTGGGCGAGCCAGCTGCAGACTCAGAAAGTATGGGGAAATGTATGGCCATTCCCTTCTCCTTGGCCTTATCTCCTCTCTCTTTGGCTAAGTCCCCTCTCTCCCCTTCCTCAAAGAAGGGTGTAAGACATACTGCGGATGTGGGCAACTCCACGCGGGGCAGGGAAGCTTCGAGAGAGAAAAGAAGAAAGGAAACAATCAAGGATTTGGCTGAAGGCAAGTAGAAAACTTTGGAGCTGATGGGCTCCAGGAGAAATAAGAAATGATAGTCATTTCATGGAACATAAGGGGGCTCAACAGCCCCCACAAGCAACTAATGCTGAAGAACTTCATCAAAGAAATGAGACCGGACATAATTCTCATTCAAGAAACCAAAATGAAAGAGAGATTTCAAGAAAATCTGTAACAATATATGGCCATTCTCATGTGTTGAAGCTGTCAGTGCGGATGGGGCTTCGGGGGGTTTGGCCACGATTTTGGAAGGCTCACTCTCTCCAGGGAAGTGTTATTAACTCAAACAGAAATACCATCAACATCAATTTCAATATTAGAAACAACACTCTAAACTGGACCTTAATTGATCTACATCCCCAATAGTGTGGCGCAAAGGAGAAAATGCTGGACTAACTTGAAAGAGACCAAAGAAAAGTGGGAGGATACCAATTGGATGGTCGCTGGAGATTTTAACTCCCCCCTATACCCCTCTGACAAGCTAGGGAGCATCATGGATTTTAGTTCAAGTATGATGGACTTGGATAATTTCCTGCATTCTGGTGGTCTGGTTGACCTTGAACTTGAAGGCTTCAATTTCACCTAGTCAAATAGAAGAGAAGGCAGCAAACTGATCCAGGTCAAGCTTGACTGGGTCCTGGTCTCATCTGATTGGGACATAGTTGAACGTAGCAAACTCAAAAACCTTCTGAGGTTTGGGTCTGATCACACTCCCCTTGTCCTTTCCTAGAGCCCGGACCTGGAGAGAGCCACTTTTCCTTTTAGATTCAAAGCCATGTGGGCTAAGCATCCGGATCTATACCAAATGATTTCTAGTTGGTGGAATAAGAGGGTGGATGGCTCTAGCATGTTTATAGCAGTGTAGAAGCTTAAAGAGATCAAATTTCAACTGAAGGGATGGAACAAGAACTTGTTTGGCAACATCTTCAAGAGAAAATGTGAGGTCAGAGCCAATCTCCTGAGGATCCAAGGCGGCATGGACAAGGGTATCCTCATTCATGAAGACAGAGAGGGAAAAGGAACTTCTTTCTAAACTTCACAATTTAGTGGAAAGCGAAGAAATATATTGGAAACAGAGATCAAGAATTCAGTGGCTAAAAGAGGGAGACAGGCACATGAAATTCTTCCATCAATCGACCATGAAACACAGGAAAAGAAACAGAATATCTGAAATTATCCTTGAAGATGGAACGGTCATTGAGAACGAGAATCAGATCAGGATGGAAGGGGTCAAGTACTTTGAAAATATCCTGAATGGGGCTGATCCCATCTTGAGGGAGGAAATTTTGTGCTCAACAATCTCTTGGAAGTTATTCCAAACTCCTTATTTGTGGAAGATAATCTTGGCCTAATTAAGGAGGTCTCTGAAGAGGAAGTTAAGGGAGTGGTGTTCTCTCTAGACCCCTATAAGGCCCCAGGTCCTAACGGTTTCCCCTCAGTCTTCTTCTAGACCTATTGGGAGATTGTTGGGAAAGAAATCACAGCTGCTGCGAAAGAATTCATCAAAAGAGGGAGAGTTCTGAAGGAGATTAACAACACTTTCATAGTCCTCATACCTAAAAGGGAAGGAGCTAATAAAATGTCAGAATTTAGACCCATCAGTCTGTGCAACACCCTCTACAAGATTTTCACCAAACTTCTTGTGCTAAGAATCCAACCTCTTCTGGACAAAATCATCCACGCTAATCAAAAGGGTTTTGCCCTGGGGAGGCAAATCACGGACGCCATTGTTTCTATCCATGAGAATATCCACTCCATGGTGAAAAGCAAAAAGGAAAGCATGATATTGAAACTAGATAGCAGTTCCTGGATAAAGTTCTCTATAGGTTTGGTTTCCAGGAGAGAATCATTAATATGATGAAGCACTGCTTCTCCAATCCAACCTACTCTGTTCTTATCAATGGATCCCCCAAAGGTTACTTCAGAGCCAACAGAGGGCTAAGACAGGGCGACCCTCTCTCCTGCTACATGTTCATAATAATGGCAGATGTGCTGGGCAGAATGATTAATAACAAAATCAGATCTGGTAAGCTCAAAGGTTTTGCCCCTGCCTCAGAGATTCATCCCTCTTCCCATCAACAGTTTGTCGACGATTCTATTCTCTTAGGGGAAGCTACTCTCAAGGAAGCCGGGGAGTGGAAATTTATCCTTAACAACTTTGCTTTAGGATCTGGACAAAAGATCAACTTTGAGAAGAGTGGCATTTATTTCTTCAATACTGACAAGAGACTCCAGAAGCAGATAGCAGATATTCTGAAGTGCAAAATTAAGGAGATGTCTGATACTTATATTGGAATGCCCCTTGTTGTTGGGGAGCTTCCCAAAACCTACTAGAATTTGTTGATAGAAAAAATGCAAAGAAAACTAGCTGCCTGGAAAGGCTCTCTTCTAAGCAATGCAAGCAAGCTGCTTCTCCTTCAAGCTTCTCTTCAGAGCACTCCTGTTTATATCCTTTCCCTATTCAAACTTCCCAAAGTCATAGCCGACAGGATTGGCAGATTCAAAGAAGATTTCTTTGGAATGGCTCTGAGGAGAAGGATAGGCTCTCTTTGGTTTCCTGGGAAGTGGTCTACTCTCCCAAAATCAGGGGAGGTTTAGGGGTCAAAAGGATCTCTAGGCTCAATAAAGCCTTACTGGCTAACGTTGGCTGGAGACTTATGACAGATGTTAATGATTGGACCAGCATCATGAGGGCTAAATATCTTAACAATGGCAGAGGTGCCACCCTCATGCACTCCAAATCCCTCCCCCAGGGGTCTTCCATTTGGAATAACATAGTTAAAACTAAGTGCATTCTCAATACTCGGCTTTAGTGGAATGTGGGCAAAGGCAACAAGGTGAGATTCTGGGAGGATCCCTGGATTACTATCCCCCCTCTGGAGTATCACCCAGTCTGCTCGACTATCAAAAACTTCCTTCAGTCAAAGTTGGGAGAAAGAGTCTGCAATTATTGGGGTAATTCGAACAGCAAGGAGAAATGGAACTTTGGCAAGGTTGATTTACAGCACCCTTTGAACTCTGCGGCGGACACTCTGCTTGGTATCCTTAAGAACCATAATTTTCATAGGAAATTCTTGGAGGACCAACTAGTGTGGAAGGATTATAAAACTGGCAATTACACAGTGAAAACTGGTTATAACAACATAGACAGGATAGACTGGGAAGGCTTTAATTGGAAACAAATATGGGACAACAATGCTATCCCCAAGGTTAAGTTCTTCAACTGGACTGCTAATCATCAAAGGATTCTCACAGTTGACAATCTCCAGATGTGTGGCTTCCGAATGGTGAATAGGTGTGTTCTCTGCGAAAGGGCTGAAGAGAGCATAGACCATATGCTATTTCATTGTGACTATGCCTGGAACATTAGACAGGAAGTTATGAGTACTTTCCACCTGCAATGGTTATGGCAAAACAACATAAAGAAGAACTACGAGAGCTGGTTCCCCCCTTTCAAACACCCATTAATCAAGGAACTGTGGTAGCAATCCTTACTTTATATCAATTGGGGGTTATGGGGAGAAAGAAACAATAGGATTTTCAGGGAGGAAAAGAGCAAATGGCAAACTACAGCTGAAATCATCAAACAGAGTATAATAGAAAACATCAAGGTCTCAAACCTCAAAGGTCCTAACCAGAATCCTACTCAGCTTGAAAACAGGATTGCTCTGACTTAGGAGTTGACTGAGAAACTTTCTCTACCTGATTTCAGCAAGAGGATCAGAAGAATGAATACCAAATGGGCCCCCCTAACTCCAGATGGTTGAAACTCAATTTCGACAGGGCTTCTAAGGGGAACCCAGGTCAGGCGGGAGGGGGTGCAGTTGTGAGAGATAGCAAGGGAAGAGTCTTAGGCACTTACTCCGGAAATTTGGGAATTCAAACCATTAACTTCACGGAAGCTTATGTGGCTTACCAAGGGATTTGTTTGGCCAAAGACCTTGGGATCAAGAATTTGATTGTTGAAGGGGACTCCAAAAATGTCCTAGATATGATAAGGAATAAGGCTACTCCCAAATGGATTATCAAGGATATCATTAATTTATGTAAAGCTAAACTTAGGGATATGGATAATGTGGAGGTTCGGCACATATTTAGAGAAGGCAATACTAAAGCCGATGCTTTAGCTAAACCTTGGATGCACCATTAATGATAATTTGAAGTGGAAAATTGGAGAGGACATCCTGGGGAATATTTCAGACCTCATTCATAATGACTAAATTATTCAAAATTAATGATTTGTATGCCCTGGCGGAGCGAGGGACTACTCACACGAACCAGTTCACTTACCTGACTACTAGCAATAATATGCAGATATGCTTCAATCCTGTCGTAATTCAGTTAAGAAGCACTTTGTTCTGGATTATTCTCCACATTATCTTCTTCAGACTGTGTAGGAGAGATTACATTTGTGAGAAGAGCAAGATGGGAGGAGACCTAAGACAAACCGAACCTACTCAGCATGACAAGCTCAGGGAAAATGGGGAATTGTGGGAAATTTTACAAAGAGGGAATTTCACTACCTACATTGAGACCATGAACGGTCATGACACTATTATGTCCAGAGAGTTCACCGACACATGGAAAGCAAGGATTGTTTACATCAGGGGAATCTCATTTAGAGTCACGGAGGAGTTAATTGCAGAAGTCACCGAAATCAAAATGAAAGGGGCGAGAATTCCCAAGAGGGTTAAAGGAAATTACAGCGAGAATTATCAAAAAGTTTCTCCGGGAGGGGGAAAGCGTGAGCAGACTACAAAATGGCTTCAACAGAGAGGAGCTGACGGGGATATGGAAGGATGTTGCAGAGGTTCTCATGAGATACGTCACTCTGGACGGGAGGTACAAGAGGTTTCACGCCTATCTCTTCCCTTTACTAAATCATTTCCGTCTTGATATTAAAGTTAATTTCCCCTACTGGATTTTTACTTCTCTTGAAGATTCTGTTCAAAAAGTTTTGCTTGGAGACAAAACCCTTCCTCTACATCAGAGTCTCATATATGCCCTTTACAAGTTTGAACTTGCTTTAACCCCTACTCTTGCTTTTGGGCCTAGAATTTATAATCCCCAACTTGTTGAAAACATACATGATATCTCTAGTAAGGCTTCAGGAGGCCAAACCCTGGGGAGAGTTGAGGGTTCCTCTGTGGGCAAAAACAATGTGGGTATGGCCTTTGGATCTAATCAAATTACTAGGCAGGGTAGAGAGGCCTCTTCGTCCAAAAAAGACTCTGACAAGTCTCCCCAGACCACTACTGATATCAAGGGTAAGAGTAAGGTTAAGGTCCCTACGGTTGATACTCCCATCACCCCCTCTGTGAAAGCACTGAAGATGAAACTGAGAATCAGGGATATTTTGACCCAAGACCCTGCTCCTTCCAAAAAGACTATTGCCAACGAACCCGCTAGTAGGCCCCATCTGAGAAGTATGAAGGAGCCAGTTGGTACAGGGGATACCCAGACTATAAAGGATGTTCATTCCCAGCCTAGTAGCAGTAAAGGTAAGGGTATTAGGGATGGCCAGTTACTAAAGGGAATCATTGTCATTGATAATAAGGATGAGAAGGAAGTTAGCCCTGACAAAGGCAAAAGAATTTTGAATGACAAAAAGAGCAACACTAACAGTAACCCTGCTGAACCTCCCAGCAAGAAGAAGGGGACTGCTGAGTACACTCAGTGGGATTCTAACAAGGATTGCACTTCTTGTAATAAGCTTGTGGACAAAGTTGCGACTCTTTATCAGGCTCTTGATCTGCAGAACCAAATTCTGAAGTGACAGCTAGCCCAATTACACCATGCCAAAAGGAAGATTCAACATTTGGAGGTTATCACTCAGTTGGAAACTACTGAATGGCCTAAGGAGAGCAGGGATGACCTGTGGGATCAAGTGGAGAGGTTGGCTAACAAATTTGAGAAGTGCGAGAAAATGGAGGATGAAATTGTTTAGATAAAGGAAAACCAGGGCAAACTCAACAGGAAAGTGGCTGAGCTGGTGGATTTCAGTCGGGAGACCGTTAAGAATTCAACTACTACTCTCTATGTGCTTAAGGAAGAGTTCGAGAAAAGGAAAGCCATTAGGGAGGGCAGAGTGGGCAAGGTTAATCAGGTGGTTCAAAAACAGGGGAAGGCTGGGCAACCTAGCAAACCCAAGGCCAAGGTCAAGTACAGTAAAGGAAAATATGTGAGTTTCTAGATTCAGGAGGTGCAAGCCGAGGAGTAGGATTCTCAGGATTTGCAGGTCTGGCAGGAGCGCGACAAGGAGGAGAGCGCATTTGAGGAGAAACTTGAATTTCTTAACAGGGAATGGCAAGCTGTCAGTAGCCTCAAGTCTATGGCCAAGCAGTAGCCTGACCCGTTGCTAGTCTTTTTTGGTTTGGCCAGTTATGTTGGCATATTCCTCTCTCTTTACTGTTTTGTTATAGTTTGGTAGTTTTACCTCTTGTGAAACTCGTCTATCTCGCCTTTTTGGCTTTTGTATATGGGTTCGAGCCCTTCTCGGTTACTTTTATCAAAACTATCATGTAAAATACAGTTACAAAACATATAAAATGAGTCTGTAGAATGTTGGGGAAGTGTTTTCCATTAAATTTGAATAAAAAGGAGTACAATACTGCATCAACATGTGAATACAACAACTGATAATATGATATGAATCACATGAATGAAAATCATCATCAAAAATTACAGTTCCGTTCAAGTTTCAACATTTCACATGTTTCTCTTCCCCATATACATCCTTATGATGGTTGAGGTCCTACTACATGTCATCTGCAATACCGGATCTACCGTTGAACTAGAAGGTAATGACTCCTCGTCAAGACCACCCTCGTCCTCAACCATGATCTCCTCCAATCTCATTTTCTGTAAGCATGGGGTTATCATCGAAGGTAGTTCAATATTTATATAGATCAATGTCATCCAAGCCAATCGCCTCATGACTAACTAAGCCCTCCACCTTTTTAAGAGAAGGCAAAGGTTGTATTACACAAAGACAAGGTCATTGATGCACTTTTGTGTCAACCTATTGCACTTCTTCATGTGAATGCAATTTTGCTCACATCCAAAAGTGCTACAAGATTGAGACAAAATTTGAAGGGCTGATCTTTGAAAATTTGGGTTTACTGCACCTCAATCTTCCCACCAAGCGATTGCACAAGAAGCCATTCACAAGTTTGTAAGTAAGCAATAATTACACACATCAAAGATTTTAAGTAAAATGAAGGCTGAGATTTTTTGTTACTCGATGCTTGGGTGGTTCTCCCTCAGATAACTAGTGGCAAAGCAAAGCACCATCCCTCAACATGCTTCTGTCTTTGCAACTCTTCCATAATGAGGTACTTGACCTCAACCTCGGGTGTCATCTTCAAAATGCATGTTGAGAGGCCCTCCATAACCTATCCACCAACATCCCTAAAGTCCTCTAATAAAAAAGGTTTGTAATTCAAGGAGTACATCATTGCATAAAGGGGTTTGTGGAGTTGATTGTTTCACCTCATAACAATAGTGTCCCAAATGGGTTGGAACTTTCTAAGATCTCTCTTGTAATAGTTTTTGATGGCCTCCTTGGCCTTGTCCTTAGCCTCGTATACGTAGACCATTGGGTTTCGCTCCCCAACCACCAAGTGCAAAACCCTAACCAAAGGCTTTGTCACCTACAAACAAATAAATTTCCATATAAAAATAAAACTTACAAAAAATTGAACAATATCTAGTAATTAAAATTTATTAATTGTGTTGCTATTCGTGTGTTGTTGGTCTGTTGTTTTCTCTACTTTTGCCTATTGTCTCTGGCTATTGAACTCCATCTCTCGTGGAGTTCAATTTCTTTGTGTTTTTTGTCGAGGCTTTCTATCCTCTCTTGTTGCCTCGTTGTAAAAGGGTTTGGGCCCTTCCAAAAACCCACCTTTACCAAGAATATCAAAAAAGAAAATTATCAATTTGTTAGAATATAAGGTTTACGTTATATAATAAAGTCACCTTAGTGACTTTGTGGAGTTAGTAATTAAATAACTTGTTGTTAGTATAGTTAGTTGAATCTAAAAACTTCTGGTTTAAACTGTGTGTAGCTTTTTTTAGCATCGACGTTTCGGATGTGATCCGAAACGTCGATGCTAAAAAAAGCTACACACAGTTTAAACCAGAAGTTTTTAGATTCATATCATGGACTGTGGAAATATCATGTCTTCAAGTATAGTTAGTTGTCGGGAGTTATTTCCCATAAGTTGTTAAATGTAAGGTAGTTTGGGAAGTTATTTGTTCGAAAGGATTTATAAAAACTATATTTTAATGAATATTTTTTGCATCCCCATTGAATGATTATTATCCCAAAGCATTAATATTATATTTATATTTTGATGTTATCTATGCAAGAATGATTTAATTTTTACAATGTTTATGTGCGTTTTTCAACATAATTGTGAACTTAAAATATACAATTTAAAAATTAAATAGAAGTTTGAAGTTACCTTGATAATCTAATTAACGGTCTTCACAAAGACATCATCAAAAAGTGCTTTTACAACCCTCTCTCCATCTACCTTCTTTGAATAAACAGAATCCATTTATGCTTTGCTCACAAATGTCTGCTCTAGAGGTGTTTGTTAGCATTTTAATTTGTACCTTTGGGTACAACACAAAACGGAATAGTACGTGAAGTAAACCTCTCTTCAAATTGGAAGAGGAAGCTCCCTTGTAACTAAAACTAACCCTAGATCTACACAATAATTCTTTAGGGGTTTTTGCTGCAAATTGAAATAAACCAAACTAAACTTGCCCTATATTTTTGCCTCAGGTATGAGCACAAAACTGAAATCAACTCTTCTCTCACGGACAAGATTTTATATTTTATGACTGTAAACTAAACGAATCAACAACCAATATGAACACAACAATCACTTTACTACTGGCTAAAAGCAAAAACAAGCAACTCCATGTATACAAAAGTTTATGGAATAAATTAGTCTAACACAGAGAACACAAGATTTTAGAAATTGAATAACTAGTACTGCATACAGAGCTGCAACTTGGATCAACAATAACAAACAATACAAAGCTTGACACTATTCCACACTTTCAATTCAATCAATGGAGTCTAAACACATGAAACTTAGATTGAACACCTGAACAATAATTTTTTGCAACATAAGCATAGCATCAACTATCATTAAGAAAATCTCGTGCATTAATATTTTGGGATTTACAATAAACATGAAATCCTTCTAAAATACAAGTCTTTAAAGCTAGCTCACTTAAAATAGCTGAAACAGCTGAAAATAAAAGAAGTTCAAAGAAAAAACTATAAATAAGTTCTCACATAAAAGCTGACTAAAAATAAGATTTTCAAAATCTGTCCCAAAAATAAACCCTTTGCTCTAAATCTAGGATTAGCTAAAAATAGCTAGTCTAAAAGCTCCTTGAACCTACTCATCAACCACTGAAAATCAACTTCAAATCTTTGGCAAACTTCTAAAATGCAACTCCTATGTCTCCAAACTCTCACCAAACCCTACACTAAACACTCCTTGCAAGAATGATAAAAAAATATTTTTTAATTTTTTATTCTTTTTGTCTTGGCAAATCATGCCTAGGCACATGCTTTGGGTGTCTATACCTGGCAATGAGATGATAAGTGTGTGTTTTCAAACCTCTTGTCACTTTTGTCACTTAATAAATTTTCACTTTTTGTTCTAATTTGAAGTTTGGTGTGATGTCCCGACGTTAAGGTATTGTTTAAATTAAAAATTTAAACGTCATGGTAAAACGATGAAGTTGCTTTCTTGTAATATATTATTAATATATAATATATTTATTTTTAATTAACGAGAATATATTATTATATTTATATATAACAAATATAAATATTAATAATTTAAATATTATTATAATTATAAAAATATAATATTATAAATATATATTATTATATTATATAAAGAATAAATATAAATAAAAAAATATTAATAACTTATAAATTATTATAATCATTATAATATAATAAATATATTCACATATATTATATAATATAAAATAATATACTTTTAAAGGTAAACAAGTCCCTAAGGCAACGAATAAGGAGACAAAAGATAAATAAGAGTTTAGGCATGCAATTAATAATGATAAAAGGTAAGGTGAAAATCACTAAAAGATACGGGTAATAGGCAGCAAAAGATCATCGATTATGAGGACAGCAATCATTATACATTACAATATGCAGCGATTAACAGAAGGGCAACGATCTTTGTTTAATAGCAATGCTTTGCTATGTAAAGGATTAGGATTGAAGTTTTATTTAAATATAAATAAAGTTGTCCATAAAGGCCGATCAATAATTATGGCAGCAAAGAAGAGGTGCGATCAGTTGGAAAGTCACCACCTTTTGAAAGGAATGTAAGATATATATTGTTTTTGTGATTGACATTTGATGGGGGAAATAGCATTGGATTTGAAAAGCAGATATATAGGAAGATGCAATGCAGATTTACAAGTAGAGTTAATACAGACTTGAGCAGATCTTGTATGGCGTGATAAAGAAAAATGATATACACCAGCAGATATATGAGTATGAATATGCAGATTTGAAAGGGAGTGTGTAAGATATGTGAAGAATAAATAAGAAGAATCTGAAATATATATGTAGCAGTATATTGGGCTGCAGATAGCATAGAAGGAAGGAATAAAATCCTTAAGAGTTCTAAAGGATACAAAGGCAAGAATGATCCTCCTGGTATGACGTATCTAACCCTATGTTTATTATGATGAATGTCATGTGGTAAGTAATGACAAATGCATTTAATTGAAAGATTATCATTAGGCATGTATATATTATCATTAGGCATGTATATATATAAGCATTGTGAAACTTGCTATGAAATATATAAAGAAAAACATCAATAGAATTCACAACACATTAAATAATGGTATGTTCAAACTCAATGCCTATTTACTTCTATTGAAGGACTTCTGTTGCCTTCAACCTGTGAGTGAGTGGCGTGGTGTTGTTAGGGAGAGGTGAAGTAAATCCATCCAATGGGATGGGCCCCAAGGGTGAAGGACAAATGTTCCGGAATCTGAGTCCATGCTCTCGAGGTGGTGTCATCACACCCTGGACAAGTAATTCCCCATCCATGGTTGAGGATTAGAAGAGAAATAAGGATTGAGACTTGACATAGCCAATACAGAATGTGCTATGAATAAATGTGATCATTTGGTATGTTGAAGTATATCGAAGTATGTTGAAGTTAATACTTAGTTATTTCTATTGCCTCTAACCTTAGGGTAGGTTGGTGTTGTTAGGGAGAGGCAGAGTGAATACATCCAATGGGATGGGCCCCATGGGTGAAGGACGAATGTTCTAGAACCTGGGTCCATGCTCTCGAGGTGGTGTCATCGCGCCCTAGACAAGTAAATCCCCATCCAAGGTTAAGGATTAGAAAAGAAATAAGGATTAAGACTTGAACATAGTCGATACTGAATTGTGTTATGAATTGAACTAAATGTGGATTATGCTATGATGATTTGATCTCATTGTTGATGATATGTAATATTGTTCTCATTATTAATTATGCGATTATAGATGAATTTAATATGAATGATGCTAGGAACTGAATATTATCTTAATTTATTGATCTTTAATATCTCTAATGTCCCTTTCTAGTGATCTTATTGTATGTAAGTAAAGAAATCAGGAATATCCTAAAAGGGGACATTACAGCTTGCCCCTTCCACTTTTCACAAAGCATAGTTACAAGACTCTGACTCGCCTCAGACTTCGCTAGCTGATTTTTGACTGGGACTCAGACTCAACGCAGACTCGGCAAATTGAAAATCCATGAAATACAGAGATTTTTAAGGATTTCAAACTTGTTTCATGCACCCTTTGATAAATAAACCTTAAAAACACAATAAACTAATCAAATAGAAGCTACTTTGATCACATACACAAGTATACATCAATCACATGAGTATAAACACGGATTTTAGCTGAAGGAAACAACATTGTTAGATATATAAATATTGTTAAGTGTTTTAGGTGTAGAAAACTCATGGATTACGATATCCATGGCATCAAAAACAAAAAATCACAATATGGAGTCATGCACTATGGTAGAAAGCAGCTTGCATCCCTCGGCCCGGCATTGCTAACTCTATGTGGAGTCATGTGTTTGTATCTCAAACAAATCTGCAAATGTTGCTACAGCCATAGGAGCATTACTTAGGATGCATTTATCTTCATGCTGAAAGTGTTCATATGTGTAAGCAAAGTTTGCAAAGTGTGACTAGGTGTCTATCTTCATGTGATTACCTAGCTTAGGTGCTGCCCAATACATTAAGCACACCAAGCTTGTATGTTAATGGTTGGATGAGCACAATTTAATCTCTCTCTCTCTCTAAAGTTTACAAAGTGTGACTAGGTGTCTATCTTCATGTGATTACCTAGCTTAGGCGCTGCCCAATACATTGCGCACACCAAGCTTGTATGTTAATGGTTGGATGAGCACAACTCTCTCTCTCTCTCTCTCTCTCTCTCTCTCTCTCTCTCTCTCTCTCTCTCTCTCTCTCCCCTTGTTTATGTGATTAGTCCCCTGAATTTTGTGCTTATATGCACTGTGTATATTAGATTTAAAAGAATGTATGGCGTGTTGTGAACAATCCCTACGATGCTTGTGTATTCTATGGCACATGAGATATCCTCTTGGCTCAAGGGTTGACTAGAGTGCTTGGTAGAAACTATGGCACTTTATGATGTCAATACCATTGGGAGGTGAGCAAACTTCTAGTTTAATATCCTTCGTGTGAATGGAAAGTTGAAAACAAGAATTGCTAGAATCATGGAAAAAGGAATTGTGAATCTAACCTATACCAAACTTGTCCTTGGACTATATCTATTTTGACAAATGATGCATCATGAGCCAAGCAAGTATTTGAAAATATTGTGATTATAATTCTAATCTATATGAAAAATTTGCACTGAAAGTTGTGCAAGTGTGCAAATGATTTTTGTTGATTAATACCCTAAATGAAGGACTTGCCACTTGATATGAATGCAAAGGTTTGTTACAATTGAGAAAGATCAAATGAAATTCTTCAAATATTGAATTGCACCCACAAAGTTCCTTGTTTCAGTCACACTAGAAGGCTTGGACCAATTTAAAATGGCCTCTACCTTTGTTGAATCAATGAAGCTTTCAATTTCCAGCCACATGCCCCAAGTTGACTAGTTATTGTTGTGCAAATTCATTTCTAATTCAAGAGTAAATCGTTCTCCTTCAAAACTTGCAAAACTTCTTTCACATGGATTAAATGTTCATCATAAGTCTTGTTAGAAATCAGAATATCGTCCAAGTAAACAATAACACAAGAGTCAACAAATGGCCAAAGCACCTCTTTCATCAGCCTCATAAAAGTAGCAAGTGCATTGCATGACCCAAAAGGTAAAGCCAACCATCCATACAAATGTTGCCTTGTCTTGAATGGTGTTTCCACACATCCTCCTCCTTAGTGCTCACTTGGTGATACCCAGATTTCAAATCAAGCTTGGTGAAATACTTAGCCTAGTGTACCTAATCTACAAGATCGTTGATCCATGGAAGAGGGTGCCTATTCTTGATGGTTATCTTATTCAATCCACAAAAATCAACACATCCTCCAAGAACCATCTTTCTTAGGAGCCAAAAGAATAGAAGAACCACATGTTGAAGTATTAGGATGGATTACACCTTGGTTTATCAAAATTAGCAATCAGGCTTTTAACTTATTCGCCTCCAATAGCAATTTCCAATAAAGCCCATTGTTGGGGAGGGGACTATCTGGTAGCAACTATATCTAATGCTCTTATGGCTCTTCAAACACCTACTTGAACTATTGCAACATTTATTCCATCGTCTTATGCTCTTTGTTAGTAGACAACATTGCAAAAGCATTGCATTTAAGAACTTTCTCATCGTTTTTCCTTATCTCGTAAAAGAAACAAAGCCAACTTCTGACTAGCATTTATTAATTTTTTGGATTTTGAAGCATTAATCAAAGAAAGTTTGGATTTAACTTCATAGAAATCAATGATGTAGTGCTTGTGTTCCTTCACCAACCTATATTAATTGACTCTCCTTGATACGATTGCATGCTGCCAAAAACTACACCATACATCAAGAGGCACAATATCCACAATGACCTTCATCAAATCTCAAAATCTCATTCTTAAGTATAGGTCAGACTTGAGAGCATACATTCAATTGGACATGGATTTATTCCATATCTCCACCCTCAAAGAAGCCTAAAAATTCGTCCAAAACTTTGAGGCCAAAGCCAAACAGAAGACAACAAAAAAGAGACCAAGTATCGATGAAACACAAACAAAGAATGCAAAGGATGGAACTCAACAGGATTCTAAACAAGGAAAAGGACCTTGGTAGCAATTCAAAAGGACACAATGTTTGATGAGTTGAAGAAACAATCCAAGACTGGAAAGTGGTGCTTAGTTCACAACACTAGCAATCACTCAACTTAAAAGTGCAGCTTTATAAAAGCCACACATGCACAACTAGAATCCATTGGTACTACCACTGCGACACCTGAGAAAGGCAAGCCGATCATGGATGTAGAGCATAGTGCCATGGTTTATACCACCAACATTGCCTCTTCCTCAAACGCTAACTCAAATGAAGCAAAGTAGTTGTTCCACTCTCAAATGTGGGTCAACATACAACCAATACACTTCATAGTTGACAATAGAAGTCAAGAGAACCTAATTTCTCCTAAAGCAATTCACATATTGAACTTACCACTAATGCCTCACCCCCAGGCATACACCATTGGATGGTTTGGTTCAAGTCCAGACAGAATTCTCACTCAACGTCACTTGACGTACAAATCAGCCCATTTCAAGATGCAGTCCTTTGTGATGTCACACCGTCAAAGGTATGTGATGTTTTACTTGGGCAACCATATATGTTTCATCAACATGCAACCAATCAAGCAAATCTTAGGAAAGTTATCATAGATGTTGGTGAGCGTATATATTGCATACTAGTAGTCCCTAAGTTATCTCTCATTAAAGCCAACACAATGCAAGAAGCTCATCAACTCCATCGGGAAGTTTATCCTCCTTATGGTCAGACTTGTAAGTGCCCAAAATTGCACAAGCATACATGATAGTTTGATGATGATCTAGTGGTTTAGCTCACGACCCACATGGCATGAATAAAATACTCTCAACCTTTTAGAACCTGATGGAAACATCTGCTTAACCCTTAGGGCCCCCTCATGCACTTTGCTTTGGCCTCCCCAATCTTTTGCCTAGCGTGCATGCCTTCTTTCTTGCTAAAAACTAGTTTTTGACCCTTCAAATGATGAGGTCATGTAATATAACACCCTAGAATTTTTTTCGAAATTCAACACCAATGTAATGAAATGCAACAATAGAATCTTCCACACTCTTCTGATCACCCAATTCCCAATCAGGTCAAGGTGACAGCATACAAGTGCTTTAGATATAACAACTAAAAGATGAACAGCAATTACAACATCCACTTATTCAGTGGGTATCCACTTATTTAGTAGGCATCCACTTATGCAGTGGGTAAACCAAGAAAAGCATAGACACATCCACTTATTCGGTGGGAAGCCATTACATTGAACCACCTATTCAATGGGGTAAGTAAACTTCAAGAAATACACACTACCACTGGCGGTCAAACCATCCAGGGTCTACAACAGTGATTTTATTACAATACTAAATATAAACATAATGAGAGCAAGCTGCAATAACATCAAATGATTTCTGATTTCCAAATCAGACCACTGCTGCAACCATAAATCAGTGTAAATGAGGTACTAAAATTACCTTCAATCAACTTTGAACCTTGCACAATGATGCACTGCTGATATAAACTGAATAATGGACTACAAATACCACTGTAGCAATCTACTCTTTGCTGTAACATTAGCTGAGTTGATCTGAAACATTAAACAGCAGAGTATTATTCTGAAAATGCAAAGGATTTACAACTACCAAACAAGATAACCCTTCATATCTGATTTCCTCCATTCCAAACTCATTTAGCACACCAATACCAATCTGAGCGCCCACAAAAATGAAGGAAAGACCTTCCAAAATGATGTGTTTCAGCCTCTACACTCCCACACACCCCACAAGATCAAAGTACGGATTTCAAGGAGTGTACGGTCATCTCTTGGACTTAAAAATCTGCAACAAACTTCAATATTCCATTAAAAAATGCAAGCAGCTAGGGGAAACATGCCTAGGCGACTCTAATGGGTGGGATATGGATCATTTAAAACAGCATTAAAACTTCAAAACCCCCTTACGCCATCCTTCAGAACTGTATGGCAGCAGCTAGGAATGCATCATGAATCTCCAAACTGATTAGTACCAATTTTATTTCAAACCAAACTTAACACAAACCAGTAATATATCAACTATTCAAGATACATCAAACTCCTTTTCAGCTCCTTTGTGATTTCTGAGTGAAATCACCATTACCAGCTAGGGTGGATCTTTCACCACCGAAACTGATCTTCTCCAAGAGGGTTTTCGTCTTCAAGAAGGAATGGAAGAACTCGCAGATTCAATCTAATAACATAACAATATCAAATCAATAGCATAAACTCAACAATGAGCTCTCAATCCATCCCCTTATGTAGGCACTTTTAGGTTACATGGGAATATAATTCTTTTTGAAAATAATTAACTTTTTTCCTCTAACTTCAATAATTCCTTTTTCCCATGTCTAGGCGCTCACTTTTATGTGCCTAGTCAAATAATAAATCACTTTACCTTTCCAATGAGCTATAACACTTAAGTCACCTTTAAATATTTCCAACCTTAGGAGACTTTAGTGAAATTAACAATTAAATACCACAAATCTAGTGTCCTCAAAACCCTTGCAACGAGGGCCTTCCGCATTTGTGATAATGATCACATCAACCATGAGTTGTCCCACCTTACTAGAGTCTTCAAACTTAGGGTACCGCAGCAAATGCATTAAGAGAGCTTTTAAACAAGCCCGAGCCAAACTTAATGCTAAACCTAACAATGAAGATCCCAGTAAAACTTTTAATGCCACTCTTCCTTACATCGAGGGTATCTCTAACAAATTAGCCAAAATCCTCAACAGGAAAGGTCTCAATTGTGCCTTCAAACCCATCTCTACCATTAGAAACCGTGTCTCGTCCGCCAAAGACCCCTTGAATATTCTCTCAAACTCAGGCGTCTATAAAATAGACTGTCCTGTGGCACCCCTTACATTGGTGAGACTAGTAGATCTATCGACACGAGAATCAAAGAACATGGTGCTGATATTAGACACGAAAGAGTCACTAAATCGGCCCTTGCTGACCACTCATCGAGCACCAAGCACCATATTTGCCTTGAGGATACTCGTGTCCTTGCCAAGGAAGATAATTACTTCAAGAGAAAACTAAAAGAGGCTATTTTCATCAGAAGAAACCCCCACAACCTTAACAGAGATGACGGGTGGAACTTTAGCCACACATGGGATCCTCTCTTAAACTCCCTTAACCATCACCGTCCCCCCCCTTGATATACCTCGACCTCTTCTTGCCTCCTCCGAGTGTCTATCCCCCCCCCCCCCCTTCCGTTACTTTCCATCCTTCCCCTCCAGTACCTTCCCTCTCCTACCTTGCTCTGCCTCCCCCTCTCCTCTACGAGAGACCTCACTCTTGTTCCTAGCCAGACCTCTATCCCCCATCACTCTCCTTGCCATTCCACCCCATCCCCTTACCTTCACCCCTTCTCTCCCCTTCCCTCTTTCTTTCTTTTCTTCCTTTCTCTACTTTACCTCTCCTCCCGTCTCTTCTGCCCCCTCTCTATGATTTGCAATTTCTTGGGCTTGTTTACCTTGCTTCTCTCCTCTCTCATTAGTTCCCTAACTTTCTTGTTCTCTTAGTCCTAACCTTTTATTTTTTCCTCTTTTTTCGTCTACTTCTTATTTATTCTCTTTTGTTTACTCTACTTTTTATCTTTTCTTATTTTCATATTGTTGTTATTAGTTTTTCAACTATTTACATAGTTCTTGCATACTTATATTTACAATTTTCTCTTTTTAGCACTTCTCCTTTTTGTTATTTTTCCTTATATATTCTTTACCTTTTCTCTTTTAATCTTTATCCCTCTTCATATATATATATATATAAAGAGACTCTAAATATAGAAATTAAAACTCAATATAAGAGAAATCATATATATATATATATATATATATATTTTCTCTTATATTGAGTTTTAATCTCTAAATATATATATATGATTTCTCTTATATTGAGTTTTAATCTCTATATTTAGAGTCTCTTATTTTTATTTTTATTTTTTATTCCAATATCATTTTGTTTTTAGTATTTTGAGATTCTTTTCTATTTATATATTTATGATCCCTCTCATTTTTATGTCTTTTATTTATTACTTGCATTGTCTTATTTTTACATATTTTTTGAACCTATTTTCTTAAAACACCTTTCATCTTTATACTTTGGGACCCCCCTTTTTTACTTTCCTTATTATTTAGTATCTTGTTAACCAAGATTTTTATCTACAAGCATCCTTATTTATCCCTATATATTCTTAGTTTATTTAGTTTTTCTTTTTTTAATATATCTCTATATATTTATTTAGTTTCTTATAGATAAGTGTAGTATTTTTATTCATGATTACTTCTTTACATTCATTTTTCTTACTTCCCTTTAATTGTTAATTGTATTCTCTTAGTTCTTTATCTTTATGATTTTTAAACATATACTTCAATAATTTGATATGAGCATATTTTTATATGTATCCTAATATGATTAAATATGTTAATTTATATTTTACCTTCAATCTTTTATTCCTCCTCTTTTATTCCCTTTATCTTTGTTGATCTTCCCACTCTCTCTATTTCTTTGATTTTTTGTCGCATAAATTAATATTTTATTTAAACTTAAATTATTTATCTCACCCTTCTTGGTTCTCCCTTGACTTATTGTTATCCGCGCCCACCCTCTCTGTCTCTTTAAGATACTATATCTGCAATTCATACTCAGTTGTTCTCTCACTTTCCTCCTAATGATGGATCATGGAGTATGATCCGAAACGTTGAGTCAAAAAAGCATACACAGTTTTTGCCCAGAAGCACTACGATTATCATTATGGACTGTGGAAATATCATGTCTACAACAATTAAATAGCTCAATTAACCACCCAACTTATAGAAAATCCCAAACTGAAGCAAATTGCAAAATAAACCATACCAACACAATCCTGAAGGTTTGGGATGAAGAATGACGCCAACTAGGTGACTTACTATAAATAGACAGCTTCTCCAAGAAGTTTGGATAGCAAACCTGGAAGCCAAAAATACTTCTAAAAGCATCATTGCGATCCTAAACTACAACTAAGCTCAATGCCATCGAAAAGAATCAAGAACAATTGAACCTGTGCTCTCCAAGAATCAAGGAGTTCCCTTACCCTTACCAGATAGCCTACGAAAACTCAAGAAATAGGCTATTGGTCACAAACTTGGCTAAGCGCCAATTGGGGACATTACAGGTTGCTCAAGCATTCTGTTTGGATAAAACTAAGGCTTAATTTGGTGGGTGATTTGCAACTTTGTATTTAAAAACAATTTGTTCTTAAGGTTTAAATTCAGTTTAATCCTTATGTCAATCTGGGGCGTGCAAAAGGTGTAGTGACTATTTGTGCAAGGGAAGAAGGTAGTAAGCTTGAGAGTAATGAAATGCAACTATTCTAAAAATGAAAGCAAAATCACTCTTTTTAAAACTAGTACAGGAACTGTAAAGGTTGCTATAGGAACTATAAATAATAAATATAAACTACTACAAAACTGTTTAGGTTGCAGGAACTGTGAGCGGGATACAAGATTGTAAACTGCTATAGAAATTGTACACAGGGGACCAACACTATGACCATAGTAATAAAAACACAGACTTGCAATCTTTCTATAATTCTTAGAAATATAAGATTGGAACTTATAAACTATAGGAACTATAAAACTGTTTAGTTCACCTATAGGAACTATAAATAGTAAATATAAACTACTACAAAATTGTTTAGGTTGTAGGAACTGTAAGCAGGATACAAGATTGTAAACTGCTATAGAAATTGTACACAGGTGACCAACACCATGACCATAGTAATAAAAACGCGAACTTGCAATCTTGCTATAATTCTTAGAAATCTAAGATTTGAACTTATAAATAAAAGAGTTTGCTAATTAATTACTTAAGATATTCTGGCAATTACACACAAGATGAATAATTAATACTAAATATTCTATTTATATCATAATCAAAATTGAACCATAAAATATAATGCTTTATCAGGTAGGAAATAAAAACACACATGAAATAATTTAAGAAAATATCACCAGCATTTCCTGAGAGGGGGCCCTCCTCTTGATCCACATAGTGATTGTAAAGTAGCTAAATACTTCTCAAAATACGGTTGATCTCATTATACTTTTATTTCATAAATTATCTCTATGCATATCATCAAAATTCCTATCATCTCGATTGTCTCCTATGCCACAATTTATAGTCTTTTTGGCCAACGACCTATAAACAAATCGACTTAAAATAGAAGGGCTTTTTTGGCCTGTGGCCAAGTCCTTTTCACAACATAATGACCGATGCATCAATCGATTGTAACAAAAGGAATTGTTGTTTATCAAAGTAAAAAGTCTTATCAAATATTTCCCAAATCCAGTTTTCCAAGTCTATTTCATTTCATTAAACATATTAAATATTTTCATTTCCAAATAAATCATTTTATGGCAAAAGATAAGAGGTAAAGGCTAATTTGGTATACGATTTGGACAGGCAAACTAAATTCCTATTGCAAGAAAACATTGCCGAATAACTATGGCTCACACCATCCTTAATTTAGTCATTTATTAGTCCCTAAGTATATTTATTGTAAGTTAGGTCGACCCCATTGCAATTAGGGGATTAATATTGCCCAATGATGCCTTAAACTCATGCAAAATCATTGCAGGTTTATAACTCATCACATCCTCGGGGTCGACCACCCATCTTAGGGATTGCCTGGGTGACCCACCCTACCAAAACAAGTGACCCATTAGTACAAGGCCAACCTTGGCATTCCAAATTAACGCATGAGATCTCTCAATCCCAGTCGTTTCTCCACCAATTTTGCTTCTAATTGTGAGCTCAATTGAGTCTTGACTCTGCCTACCCTCTATTGCTCGAGTTCTCCCCCCAAATCATGATTTTGATAGATAGTTCTCTCCCCCCAGTCACGTTTTTGATTGTGATTCCCAGCCTATTTAAGCAACTTCAATTGGCTTTCAAATGGGTCTTTGGTCTGTGATATTTCCAAGCCTTCTGTGCGAGTCTAATTTCGCTGAGCCTTTGCCCATAGTTGCTTGAGTAGGATAGTAAGTTGATTCTTATGCATCCAAGCCAATTTCCAATCCCATAGAGCATCCACGCTCCTTGCAAGACTCAATGGCTTTTTCTTCTTGAAGCTTCAAAGCTTCCAAATCATAACACTTTGCCACTTATTTCTTAAGCTTAATTCCCTATCCTTTATCCTTCTTCCATCAATCACCCCAAGCTAGAGAGAAGAAGAGAATATGGCAACTAAGCCCTTGAGGACTAATATGCCACAACTTCACCAAACATCTATATGTTAAGTTTCCAAGAGTGAGGTGCCAATTTACTTTTGTTTTGAATTCTTAGTTTAATTTGCTTTGAAAAAATATTAGATTAGAATTTCAATTAGCTTCGATCTTGCCTACATTGGTGATATTCTATCACCATATTACAGATTAGAATAGATAGATAGAATTTATTTGTTATCTCAATTAGATAGCTTAGATTAGATTAGATTTAATTTCAATTCAATATTATCATTCTGCAATCATCTTGGAAAGCCCTTGATAACAACACAAGGCATTCAACACATTGAATCAATCAAAATTGAAACAAAATCGAAAACATTTGCATTTAGAATCATTAAGAATTAATTAATCACATTAGCTAATTAGTTCACACTTCAATTTGGGGAAAATCGTAAGTCCTTGCTAACATGTCCAAGGGACTCAACAAATCAAACAAAGCAAACATGCAACAAGTATTCACAACAAGACATGCCTCTTTCTTCTCTCTCCCATTGTTAGGCTCATGTGTCTTGAGGTCTGAGAGGATTGGGTAAAGTTTGTCTTAAATGAGCTCAGAGCCATTCGACAAAATCAAGAAGCGTTCAACCAAGAACAAATTTGGGAGCAAGTTGTTATCTTGCAACATATTTAAAAAGAAAACAACAAGAGGTGTGCAAGGGAACTAGCCCTCCTCCAAGAATTGATTGAGATAGAGAACCGTCATCTCGACCCTTTTCTTGCCAATGCTCAACAAGAGCTAGACCTACTCTGAGCAAACCACACACCTGACCATAGAAGAATTGTCATAACAACACCTCTTTAGAGGTTTGCCAAGCAACATCTACACATCCCAACTCCAACTTTGCGCCTCAACATAGTTGTCTACCATCAAGCACTCCTTCCTTATGAAGTGAGCAATCAAGTTGGTGTGACACCCACCCCACAGTCTAATATCGTTGACACTCATAGGACTCTCCTTCCTCGTGAAGAGAGTAGTCCTTTGGACACTCCCACATTCCATTAGTTTTTACAAGGTGAACAGGAGTGATCTAATTCCATAATAGTTACACGAGTGCAATGCATGTCCTAACCCAGATCCCAGCTCATACACATCTGTGGTGAGTAGATTTGGACCAACACAAGACCTAAGAGTAAAAATGTCATTGCGGTTCAAACTCATACTACAACTCCCTCAGCACAGTCACAATTGCTTGACATGTTGAAGGATTATAAGTATCTTTTTTAATCACCAAACAGAGTATCTTAGCATTGTGAAGTAAAACATGCAATTGACTTGATATTAGGGCTATCTTTACCTTTTGCATCTCTATACCACAAATCATCCCTCAAGCATAGAGAGATCAGCGAGGAGATCCAATGACTTACTTGTTGACAAAGCACACATCAGGCCCAGCTCTTCACCTTGCAATAGCCAAATTGCAATCGCGCCAAAGGGTAGTACATGGTGATTGTGCATCGATTACAGAGCACTTAACAAGATCACAGTGAAGAACTACTACCCTCTTCCCCAAATAGAGGATCTCTTGGACCAACTCTATAGCTACCAAGATTTCCATCAAAATCGTTCTCAAGTCCAAGTATCATCAAATTCTTGATGAACCTTCAAACATCTAGAAGAAATCCTTCAAATCCAAAGTAGGTTTGTCTAAATGGTTAGTTATGTCCTTTGGGTTGACCAACGTGCCAATGCCATTCATGTAGATAATGAATGACATTCTCAAGCCATTCAACAACTTGTTTGTTGTTGTTTACCTTGCTGACATCCTAATCTTCAACAAGACATGGGATGAACAGTTGTACCATACCCAACAAGTGTTTCAAACTTTGTGACAAGAGAAGCTCTACCAATCTTGAAAAGTGTTTGTTCACCATGCGAGAAATACAATATCTAGTATTCATTGTGGATACACAAGTACACATGGATTTGACCAAAATCCATGTCATTCAAGAATGGATTACACCAAAGAATCTCTTAATGGTCTACAACTTCTTGAGAGGAGCAAACTTCTACTAGAGGTTTGTACTTGATTTTTCTCAAGTCACTTGATCATGGAGTCACATTACCAAAGATGGTGCAAAAGCAACATTATCTAATCAGTTACACATCTAATCAGTTGAACAACAAAAAGCATTCAACAACCTAAAGTGCAAATTCTATTCCATGCCAATGCTCATGCTTCCAAATCTTCAACAACCATTCAAGATAGAGATTGGTAGCTCCAAATAAGCACTTGAAGCAATCCTCACTCAATATAGCCCACTAATTGATTTTCATAGCGAGACTATCACCGCAGTAATCTAGTAGTATTCCACGTATGACAAGGAACTTTATGCAATTGTCCAAGCATGTAAGCATTAGAAACACTACATAATGGCAGAAAAAACAATGATCGAAATGAACAAGAAGTCGTTTCAATTTCTGCAAACACAAAACAAGCTTCAACAAGTACACCATCACATATGGTCATCATATCTCCAACATTTCCACATCAACATCAAGCACAAGGGAAGTTCCAATCTACTAGCAGATTGTTTGAGTCAACCTCTGGTTCAGCATGCCAACATGAGATTGACACTTGGCTAGAATTGTACAAATAAGATGCAAACTTCTCAAATATCTATCAGACCTTACAAAGCGGTAAACCAATTCTGGTCTTCTATTGTGAAATGGAGTCATATATCACCTTGGGCCTTTGTGTATACCACACAAGGAAGAGCAGCAAAAAATAATATAAGAGGCTCATTTTAGTAAGGTTGCAAGACAATTCTGAGTTGAAAGGACCCTCATAGTACTGCAAAAGTACTTCTACTAGCCATACCTTCAACCAGATGTTGCCAAGTATATCCAATCTTCCACTACATGTGCCATAACCAAATTGGTTAACAAAGGATGACGTATGTAAGCACCTTTATTAGCTCCAACAAAACCTTGGGAATTTGTTCCCATAGAATTTTTGTCTGGTTATCCCACTACTTGAAGGCGTAATGACTTTGTGTACATAGTGATAGATAGATTTTCCAGAATGGCAATGTTTATGCCTTGCAACAAGTCCATTTCAGCTCTATGAACAAATCAATTGTACTTTCAAAATGTACGAGTTCACTTTGGATTACCATTCACCACCATCTCTGATCGAGATACTAGATTCTTGAGCCATTTCTAGAAAGCACTTCAGTCACTAATGGACACAAAGTTGGATAAATCTACTTCTTTCCATCCACATATTGATGGACAAATAGAAGTAATATGCAAGATAATAGTGTAGTGCACCTTCTTTGGATGTACAACTCTATGAAGCAACGCATATGGGATGAAAGCCTTCCTTTCGTTCAACACAACTACAACAAACCTCTTCACAACTCTACAGAGCACAAACCTTTTAAGCTTTGCTTAATTTTCCAACCACTGGCACTCATTGACATAGCTTATTCCATGCTGTAATGTCCCCTTCTAGCAAGCCAAAATTTTCGCAACCTTGCAAACAATTTCCACTTGTAAAAGAGCACATTAGTTTTCCATTTCCCATTTCCACTTAATCTTAATGATAATCATAAACATAACCATACACTATTTGCCATTTCACAAATCCACTTTTCCATACTTCATGATTCTCCTTGGGTGAGATAATCCTTAGGCCTCTTATTAACCTCACCTCCCACCTTGTGCGAGAAGATTCGTTAGGAAGGTGATGTCATCTCAATCCTATGGGTCCATTAACATTATTCCTTAGTTCGTCAACTAAGGCCCATTATTCCTTAACTCGCCAACTAAGGCCCATTATTCCTTAACTCGCCAACTAAGGCCCATTCCTTCGATATTTAAATCGAGGGTCCATAGCAATATCCTTGATTCGTCAACCAAGGCCCATAATATCCTTGATTCGTCAATCAAGGCCCATTCCCATGGATTGATCAATACCTACCATAACTATCTACCTCACCTTCTTAGTGTTAGGTGGTTAATAAGGAAGTCTCGTATCTACCCTTGGGAATTCATGCCTTTATTCTTAAGACCATTGTAAGATCATGATCTATAAGCCATTTTATCCTTATCCAATTATATATAACTTGGACACCCCGATGCTGATGATCAGATCTAATATCCAATTCCTTATGCATAAAGGATTCTAACTTCATACTAATTACATTAAAGAACCATTTATCCTTAATTAATTCATTTAAACTATAATTATCTAATTCAGCATTTTAATCATAAAAGATATGATACTCATGTTATTCTATTTGTCTATTTTCATCATTACCTTAATATTGCATTTTGGTTCTTCGTTTCCTTATCAGATTTATGATATGAAAAATATTCTATTTTGCATAAATAAATCCCAATGCCAAGACACCTACCATACATATTCATTTATTAATTTCATTTACTATCTTAGACTGGACTGCATATTACAAGTCTTTCCATTCATGCATGCATCATGCTTAAGATTTATTTCTATCAGATTATGGAGATAAGAAGCTAAATATCTGCTACAAATCAGAAGATTAGATCACATACCTCTATCGCTGATGTAGTTATAACGAGTTCCACAAAGCTTCGCAATATACAGCAATTGTATGGTACGATCTGATTTCAGTATATAGTCCAGAGAAGTTCAATGGTCTGTATTAAATGCAGAGACAAAGAGAATTGAGAATTCCTTGATCAACGTATGCGCAGAACTTCAATCTGATGCTGATCAATCTTTGATGGCTGGGATAATTGATTTGTGTTAGAAGATATGATGCTGAATTCCTTGATGCTTTTTTGCCTCCCTTGATCCTTCCTTAAATAATCTCCAAATAGGTACAGATGGAACGGATATGTCCCTTGACTCATTGTGCCTCTCCATAATTGTTATTTGATAATTAATCTTATTTCTTTCATAGGATCGGCGCTTCAAGAGGAATTCGATCCCACTTACTTGCCTTCTATTTGATGTTTGTCTTTATTATAATTTGTCCTTATTTGCTTTTTTGTTGTCTTGTTCCTATTTTGTTTCCATTCTCATTTTGTCTTCATGTGCCAAGTCATCTTTTGTCTCATTCCTATTTTGTCCTTATTCTTATTTTGTCTTTTCCTCTTGGCTCCAAATTTGTCATGGGAAAGTAGAGAGAGTCTTAAGATAGAAATGGATTATGAATGCTAATCTTTTCCAATCTTCAATTGGAAAACATCGAATCATCACAGGATGACTATTTCAATCTTTAATTAGAATAGGGTCATCGAGGGATATGACACATGCCACCATCCTTAGTGGCAACTCCTTCAGCTGAAAAGGAAGTTGATAAAGCTGCCAAATTCATTGAGCACATTCAACAAATACAATGGCAAGTGCAAACCATCCTTCAGAATGTAAATCCTAAATACAAGCAGCACCATGACAAACACCTCACACAACACACCTTCCAAGTTGGTGATCGGGTATGGTTACATTGCAGAAGGAATGACTCATAGGATCTCACTACAAGCTTCATCCACTTCAATGTGGACAATACACTCTCACCAAGCAAGTAGGAGGCAATGTTTTTGAGCTCACTCTTCCTACCTACCTTGGCCTACATCCTATTTTCAATGCAAAATTCTTGTACCATCACTACCCACCTCTATTTGACTCTCTTGACACAGCAAAGACTACATCCAAATTGAAACCAATCTTGATTATGTTGGACCAGCAAAAAGTGATTAGATAATTTACACCAATGTTTAATTATTAATAAACCTGCCAACAAGAGATCCCTCTCCTCTAGATCATGAAAGCGGGTCAAGTCACTTAAAAGGGAAAGTGGTTCACAGAAGTGCAAATTGCCCATAATAATTCCATAGTTGCATACAATGGGGGCCATTGCTTTTCAGGGACGACTAATCCAGGAGGATATGTGACACTCAGGAGTTCATAACTCTATCAACAATAACACATGGCTCACGCAGCTTTGTCTATAACTTGGTCAACACCACCAAAACATGTGGCAGTAACATGACACCCATACTCCTCTCTAAACCCGCCACACATATTTGAGAGCATTTGTTCTAACAAAAATGTTCCGCATAGGAAGTTGTAGCAGCATTCTTCAATAACAGCAATACAAAGGAATCTAGCCCAAATTCAGCAAACCAACAAACAGTCTTGTAACTGTTGAGTCGCTCCTCACCCTCCTACATGTATATTAGTGTATGCTACTACCATTCTTTGTAACAATCAATCAATGAAAAGGAAGTTAGTTAACAAGTTAGTGAGTTAGCTATCTTAGTGGTAGAACAAGAGGATAGCCTATGGATTCATTCATTTGACCTCTCGGATCTTGTACAAAACTATTGCATAATAAAACTTTGCATATTACAATTCTCATTGTGGTGTCTAACTATTCCACTATTCATCTTCCCCTAGCATTCTGCACTTTGATATAGTTATTGACCTCTATCATTCATAACTATACTTCTGCCATAGCACACTTAGTCCACTAAGCATATCTATCCTCAGGGCACCATCCTAATCTTTGAATCATAGCCTCCCGATAAAACTGGAGAAATAAATTAGCTCAAATCTCTTAGCTAAACTAACTACCTCCCTAGAAATGTCATTCAATTTTCAAATCGAAGTAGTCATTTTCAATCGCTCTTATGATTATCAAAGGATCGACTATTGTTAGTTGTATTATGCCCATTCTTACAACCACTTTCAAGCCTTATCAATTGTATTAATTCTACCCCATTGCTTGTTCAAAATTTGTTCTGGTTAGTATAGGCTTTGACAAGATTGTCATTCATGTCTCGTATAAGACTACATATGCCCCAAACAAGTCCAAATTTCCTTCTGAATCACAATCAAAATTACAATTCCTATTTTGTGGGGTACCCATTTTATTAAGCTCCTATTGTGCCTAATTCAGCAAACCACATTAGTAGGGTTTCTTATTTAGCATAACTAGGAACACCACTAAGCCCAAACCGGTTTTTAGAGATGTAAGGATTCATTCTTGACATGTTATTACATGTGCATGTCTACTAAGTTCAGGGTCACCTTGCTTCAGTGTGGAGATTTGAACTTCTCAATCTCTTTACAAATGCACCACTTTACTATTAGACCACAAACCCTTGGCCAAGATATTAGAACCTTATAGTATAATATATACTGATATAAATAAACAACCAATCTTATATCACAATATATGCCTACATATATAGTAATCAACCTTATATAACTTGTGTTACCAGGTTTGTGGAGTACATAGGCCATACCCAGACCAGGTTCATGAGATACCTAGGTCATACTCAGATTTAACATAGAGTCCATTGAAGTGGCCAAACCCCAAAACACTGTCCATGTCATAATAGACAACATTAAAAGTTGCAAATGAGTGAGTTTTGTTTGAGACAAATTATGGGCACATATTTTGAACAGCATGTATCGTTTACTCACTAAACTTAATAATGCAAGAGCTTGGCATAGAGATCAAGTGGATGAGACAACTCCACATAGAGATTGATGAGATTTAGATGTTTGTGACTAATCATAATATGTCATAAGCTATCTTCAAGTCCTCATCGAAGATGGACATATTGAAGGTAACTTTCATAAATTTCAATATTTTATTTTTTATTTACTTCAATTTTTAAAAAAATTATTTATATTTTTTTATTTTACATCTACTTTGTTTTAAAATTTAAAAATAGAGTAGATGTTTTAATATGAAGTTTATTTAATTTGTTGTAATTTTTGTGAAACCATATTACATTGTTAAGACTCTATTTGCCTCACACACAATCATCCTGATACGACTTGTGAAAGTATGAGAGGCATTGAGCACCATCGTAATCAAAAATTTAAAAAACAAATTATATGATTTTTTCACTTGGAGTTTATTTAATTTGCTTTAAATTTTTTTAACACCATATTAGGTTGTTGAGACTCGATTTGCCTTAGACGCAATAGCCTTGAGACAACTTGCAAAGGTCCATTTGGCATTGAGCGCCATGGTAATCAACAACTTTTGGAGTGTATGGCGGTAGTCTAATATAGAGAGGGCTCAAAAGGTCACAGCACAAGTCCTAGGTGATGATTGGTTGGCTCATGTCGAGTATGTTCAAGTTTCACTTAGCCCATCATGAGTATGATCAAATTCACTAGTACAGATTATCCATGTTTGGGTGACATATATAACAGAATTAACTCCATACTACAAAAAAAATAGTATAATAGCAACTAAGAAGCAAGACCCTCTGTAAAATTTCTCAAACAAGTGCAAAGAATTGAATGGTGGAACAAGATGGTCCCCCATAGCATCTCCTAACATTTGTTTTGACCCCTAAGTATTATAGCATGGAGATACTTTCTTTGCCCAAGAGGGTGCCACCATAAAGACACATTAAATTTACTGATGGGAACAAAGTTGCATTCAATAGACTGTTCAATGATCCAAACGTAGAGGACATATTTATTGGCAAGTTTGGGAGGTTTAAAGCCTCAACATGTTACAATCTTAGCATTCTTTGAGACAAGTACAAGAAGATATTTCATACGTGGCGACACCTCCAAGGCCAAGGATTGACTTACCCATAGCCTCTTGATATCAAAGTTCTATCATAGTTATATATATTTTGTTTCTTAACTCTTACCTTTCTTTGGCAACCATCATTTAAAATTTTGTATTGACTTTGTTTTGAATCTCAATAGGTTGTGAATTCTTGTTTAGCTAAGTGAAATTGGAGTACATACTTCTTTATCCACTCAATTAAGTCCAACCTCTTGGTAGTAAAAAATGGTAAAGGAGTTGGTGTATGTGCATTCCAACCTATTGCTCCTCTCACACAAGCAAGTTGAGTACAAGGAGGGGACAACGAGGCATTGAGAAGTAGTGCCAAAAAATCCTGTCTTAGATACTTATGTTGCACAACTTTCCTTAGTCTCGATCAACAATGAGGAGGACAACGCTCCTACACAGTTAATGCATAGCGCAGCTAGTGGGAGCAGCACTAGCACTAGTTGTAGTTCTAATGAACTAACTGATGATATCGATGCTCTCATAAAGAGCACTACAATAATTTGAATTGATTTTCCATGTACATTTTCACTAATATAAACTAAGT
This sequence comes from Cunninghamia lanceolata, assembly GCA_027924645.1. Lineage (NCBI taxonomy): Eukaryota > Viridiplantae > Streptophyta > Pinopsida > Cupressales > Cupressaceae > Cunninghamia > Cunninghamia lanceolata. Next base: position 482,158 of record BSBN01001243.1, on the reverse strand, counting down.
TGATTAGTCTTTAGCATTTGACATTGAATTATCAAATGTTAGCTATGTTCATTTTCACTAATATAAACTCACAACTTGGTATAAAACGTATTATAAGGCTATATATTAAAAGTTGGGTTTGATAGGTTACAACTCTATAGTGCATACCACTTGAATATATATCATTGTTGAAGATGCCCTCTTTCACTCTTTTTTATAAAATATTTTCATTCTTTTAGTATTTCACATTAAAGACCTCTTGTTCTATTACAAATCAAACATTATTTTCAAATACACAATAACATAAAATAGGTGTACATAAAAAATTAGTCATACCTACAAAGTTGCTCTAAAACTCTCTATGAATATAGAACATATTTTCTCAAACATCACACCTTTTGATGGGCACACCAAGGATGAAATGGGATGGAGCATTTTGCAACCCTACATTGTATACACAAACCTCCAGGCCGATTGCATATAGAGCAGACCTGAAAAAAGAACCCACATGTTTCCAATCAAAAACCGTCATTGTGAAGTCCCAATATGCACATAAATAGAAAAAAAATGTGCAAATATTATAAAGTCTGAAAAAGAGAATACATTATTTTCATCTAGTTATAAAAATTAGAAGAAATTAAAGTGCCTACGAAAGACTCCAATATATGTATCAACTAAGAAGTTATCCACACGAAGTCAAATTCAAATAATGAATAAGCATATGGCTTGTAATAAAATCACCGGACTAAATTTCTTGACAAATTTCACTTATTTGAGTCAAATTATGACTTCACTTATGCTTAAATATGACAATCATGTATTTAATATCCTACACCTTATCTTTAACTTTTCAAATATCTTTACTTTTCTTTCTATCGCTAACTCAACACTCACCACTTTCCTTCTAGGAAGTGTAGCTCCAGATATATCAAATACACCCATAGTAGCAACATTTAAGCATCTTGTCCCAGGCATCCATAGCCCACAAACCATGTGTACCCATTGAGTGACACCAGGATTATTTACAGCAGCCGTGATAGTGTTATGTACCCGGAATTCACTGTTGATATAACTTTGGGCCTTCCCTGTTTTAGAAGAGCCTATTTGTACCACATCTTCCATATTGCTTCTAAAGCATGATTTATTGTTGTCTCGTTTTCCCAATGATAAAATATTCGTCAAGCTATTTCCAGAAGCCCCGAATTCAGCTTTATTACTTTCTGATATTCGTGGAATAGACTTGGCACCAAATCCATTTACTGCATCCCTCTTATTTTGAGGACTCGAATCTTCTGGCAAAGCCTTTAAATTGGTGTCTCTTGTCACTTGCCATACTTGTAACAAGCTCTTTACAACATTGCGTGTTTTTTGTGCCCGAGTCATAGCTCCTCCTCCATAGCCACAAAGAACACATACCTGAGTACGCCAGATATAAACATCAAACATGGTGTCAGAAATATTGACATTGTCTGTAAATTCCATTAGGTTTATAATCGACGTTGAACTCCAAGAAAAATATTTAAAAATTACAACCAAAATTCAGAAACAACACTACAAAATAAGTAATGATAAACAAGATGAAGATATTAAATTACGCTACGAACAATGAGAAAATCAATTTGCTATTCTCTTTTTCTTCATTAAAAAAATTGTATTAATTGATGACCAGCGCCAAATTCTAGTCCATATAATCCAAGATATTCTTGCTATCAAGATAGCATTGAACGATCTACTGACATTGGAAGAAGAGGGTTATGCTAATAGCAGACAAACAAAGTATAAACCAATATTTATAACTACTATTATTTTTAACATCAATTATTGGAACAGCATTACCATTAAAACAAGATATCTTCATAAATAAGACAAAACCAAGCACAAGGTGAAGATAAACATGTAAACCATCAAATTTAAACAGAGAACTAAAGAATTAAGTATCACATAGAAATTAAGTAGTTTACAGGGTGGCCCTAGAATATTCAAAGAAATTCATATGCCAAGCTTGTAACTTGATGAACAAAGATGCTAAGAAGATTACTGTATGTTCAAGGGATGAGGTAGCAGGTCTGTTGTGTACTACAGCTGAATTACTAGATCAAAACTCCTTCAAGACAGCCTCGAGGCGTGCAAGATGACCCAAAATATCCTTTTAAAGATCCAATAGAGGACAATCAAATCCTTTTCCAAATGCAGATATAGCATCGTATACATTGTTATGACACTAGATAAATCTGAATTGAAATTGTAAGATTCTGGAAAACAAATCTTTTTATAAATTTCCAAAATACAAATTTCTGAGATGTGAAAGGAAGCAGATTTAAGATTAAGCTTTTTTCTACAAATAAGAGGAAAAACTCTGTTCTCAATAGAACCAATAAACAGCACAGCTCAAGCTTGCAGGTGAGCCACTCCCAATTTTGAAGACAACAAATCTTCAATTACATGTGAATCACATAATTTTCATTTGAAAAATTCATATCCTTATAACAACATGTCTTGCTATATTTATGGGCAAGGAAACCTTCTCTTAAAATAAATAGCATTTGCTTCCCCATAAACCAATATAAAAATAACTAAACTTTGCTTCACTGGGAAGCAATCTAAAGTAACTAACCTTTGCTTCATCCAGAGCAACCCAAAAATAACTAATCTTTGCTTACTCGCAAAGCCATCTAAATTTGCTATAACAAATATATCTATAACCTTTGGATGGCTTTCTCCGTTCTAGCTTACTAGAATAAAATAAACCTTGTTTCGTACAATCCAACTAACTAAACTAGGATAATTTTATCTTTGTCTTTATTTGCATGGATCTTACCTCTAATTACATTTATTATTTTCTGCATATTACCTCTAATATCCTTCATTCTTTTCTGCATAGATATTATTACTAATATGAAATACCATTTTTTCTTTTCTGTATGATATCTATCTCATGTTTTACCATTATTACTGCACTTCTTGTTAGATGTTTCGAAGTCATTACAATTTCACCCTGCCTAAATTGATTGGTCTCCAATCATTGCAAATAGTGAAGGACTGTTACAAGACTTGGACTCAGCTCAGACTTGGCAAGCTGAATTTTTACTCGGACTTGGACTCATCGCTTAACAAACAAAAAGATTAAATATATTGTGATCTGCATTTACCATCCTTCAGCATAAATTTTTTTTCAGAAGGGATTTATTTTCTGTTGTCTAGACATATTTCATTACACCATTTTTTTCCTGTAATTTGACATTTCTATATTAAAATGGTCCGTTTTAAATGAATTCTAATTAAGCTTCTTCTTAATGGCAATCCTTTTGAGGCTAACTGATGCTTTCCATCTGACAGACTTACCAGAAATTCACCAAAGTGTTTTAACAATCTTGATGGGGAACTAAGTATAAATAAGCAGAAGGATTCCAATCAAGTCATTGTTTCAGATAACATGGATCATCATGGAGATATAGAGAGTTCTCAATTCAGAGAGGGTTCTTGAGCAGATGCTCATATTGTAGAATCAAGGGAAAATGCCATGAGTGCTGCATTAGGGACCAATTCTACCATTATTGTATCTGTTGGTGAAAATGACAGTGGAGCTGAAAAAGGGTATCAGGAACAAAATAAAATTGTTGAGAGAAATGACATAATGAATATTGGCTGTGAATCTTTTCAGTGGAAGCAAGACAATGGCAAAGTGACATCAGAAGCTGGAGCCATGCAGGATGAAAGTCCTGTAGATCTTAACTATTGCAGGGAAGCGGTTGAAGATCGTCTTGCAGATACAGCAGAAAAAGGTTCTTGAAAAGGTGTAATTGATACTCGATCTCCTAAGAAGGAGGAGCAAATGTTGAATGTTTGCTCAAAAATATCAGACAATATTTAAGCGAGTTCTCAAATGCTGGTCATGTAATCAATGATGATATTTGCAATGTGGATTATGGAGGCAAGAAACCAATGCATGGTGAAGTTGTTGTCGAGGGATCAGGCATAGCAAAGTTCTGTTCTTCTGATGCTATTGATAATGGCATTTGGACAAGTAGAAAACTGGCATCCGATCATGGGGAAAAAAAATTTCTGGTATCACCCTCTATGTAACCTAATCCAACAGCAAATGGTGGTAACGGTTTGTCTAAGGTTAGAAATTCCCCCAGATTAAAGAGGTTGCATAAGTCCATAGGATGCCTTTCTGCTGATGGCGAACAGGCACTTAAGACAGTTTGTAAAACTGGGAAGCTTGAAAAAATGCGGAGGACAATGACATGGAAACATTTAGATGCTACTGCCCCCACCTTTTGAGGATAGCAGTAAAACCTCTGTTCCTCTAAATCATGCCAAGAAAATAGATTTTCAATTTGTTCCTTCATGTACAATGGTAAAAGCGAGTGAAATGCAAAATGGTACAGCAAGTGCTTCATCAAATCTTATGAAGGGGTTGAGTTTAAAGAGAAAACATTCAACATTAATCTCAGGAAATCCTTTGACATCTAACAATAAGATACAAGAGTTTCAAGAAGACAGAAGGAAAGAAGAACCAGTCTAACAAGTACATTTTAAGGGTGATAAGCTTGTCATTCGCATGCGACAAAATTTCAACAAACAAAAAGAGCATGACCTTCAACAAAATCTCAATTAAGGTGGGGTTGGTGTCCCATCAGTCGTGCCAAAAACTATTCTTACTCAAATATTGCAGCCACCTATTGTTATACCAGATGCACCCAATACCCACACCACACAGAGAGTACAACAATGGGAAGTTTTATGTAGTGGGATTTTTCCACAAAACAACCTTTAGGATGTCTAAGGTTGGTTCCTTATAGAATTTCCAATGAATTTCTACTAATTTCACTTCACCGAGAAAAGGGAAACGAGAGAAATAACTTAAAAAGTGAAAACTTCTAATCTAGGGAAGGCAGTGCGCCAAGATTAAGATCCTCCATCTATCACTGAAAGATCTCAAGAACACATAATTCAATAGACAACAAACAGCAGATTGAGCACATTAATAATAATGCAATAGGTAAATATTCATTCATAGATAAAGGAAAGAAAGATTGTTACAGCTTCATCTTTTAATACTTAGAGTTCACACACATCTGCAAATTATCAAAGGCCAGAGGATCTGGACGCATGAATCAAGGCTTGCTTTTAGATTTAACATATAGAGAAACACTGAGAGATAGAAATTACACGCAAGGCTTGTTACTAAGCATAAGCATGCAACATTGCATCTAACCTAAAGCTTGCAATATTGCATCTAACCTAAACAATGAGCAAGAAGCTCTTATTTATACCAAACAACCCTAACTGAAAGCCAAAAATAGCCTGGCAATAAATGCCTCACAATCATTGAGAATTGATCTTCAATTCCAGGAGATAACCTCAAACTGCATGATCTACATTAACAATTCCACTCGGCATCTGAAACTACCTTCATTAAGATTGTAGTGGAGACTAACTTTCCATGAACGATTATGATATGTTCTCTACAGACAATTCAAATCATCTCAACCGTCGATTGTGAAAACCGAACAGTTCGTGGGCTCTTTTGATCATTTTCCCTTATGTATCCCTTTGACCTCCACGAGACATTGATGCAAAGATCAAACAGTTCGTGAGATGTTTCAAAACAAATACCTTGTGCCTCTGCACAACTCTTGCCCTCCATTGAACATGCCATGTTGCCGTTGATCAACGGCAAGAAATTTTGCTGAAGTGTGCACTCTATGCACCAGCCATAAACATAGACCACTATCCCATGAACTGACTAATAGTGGGGGTGTATGCTGACCAAGCTGTTTTTGTTTAGGAGCTCCTGCGTGCCATCAAATCAAGATTGTGGATGGCCAAGATTAAAACATAAGGTTCCTTCCCCATTCTTTCCCCATCATTAATCAACAAAATCAAATGGTTGGTAGAACATCATGAACCAAAATGCATCCATTGGCCAAAACTTGCTGCGAGTCATTAGATTTAGGAAATCCACAGTCACAAGCCTCCAAGGAACAAAATGCACATAACAACCAAAACACTCTGCAGGCCATCAAATGAAAGGAATCGATAGCTCATGGGCACTCATCCTTCACAAAAATACTTCTTCACCTGCGATAGCTTGAACCTCTAGGGAACAAGTTGAATTTCTCCATCACAAGGCAAAATTTGTAAAATTTTAAAGTGTAGTGATAAATCACTACAGTACTCTCCTTATGCTGGAGCAACCAGTGCAACTTCACGTACTCACTGTCATAGTGTCTAAGAGGGTAGCATTCCTCCTGTAAAGCGCTGACAAAGTAATTCCAAGTCCAAATTGGATCTTGGTCCCTTTTGTGTTGCACGCTAAATGTTTGCCACAAGTGGGACACTAAAAAGGACATTTTCAACACTGCAATAGAAGTCTTCTCTATGGAATTGAAATTGTTGACAGAGGAATATGCCTCCAATTGTTGCAGCAATTATCCAACGTGGCGTCGATTTTACCTTCGTACATTAGGATGTCCAAGTTTACTTGCACTTTGAAAGGTCTATGGTGTTGCACAGGAACATGCATGTTTGTGGAACGTTGCAATATCAGTCCAGGTTAGCATGAATTTGCAAAAACTGTCTTAAAGAGCTCTTGGCATTGTGCCTTGAGAGCATTGCCGATCATATTCCAAACATCTGAAGATGCCCCTGTTGTTCACTTTTGTGTGTTGGTCATTTTAGTCTTGCTGTAACATTCATTCAAATACTCAGAAGTTGAATCAAGCAAGCAACCTTCCTTTTGTTGTTGTGCATGCAGTTGTATAGGCATGTGCTAAACATTGATCTAATACCAATGATCTGGACTCCAAGAGGTCTAGAGGATAATCCTCTCTTAGCAAAAGATAAGATTATAAATTATGCAAAGGAAAACAAGAAACAACGTAATCCAATACACAATTGAAGAAAGCGGAAGACTTTTAGCATATATGTGTTACTTCTATTCAAACAGAAATGAATAACATACAATTGGGTGTTACAAATAGCAAGGCTAGGAATGAGAATTCCCTCGACCAAAAAGGGATGAACACATCAAACCGGTTTGCCTAGACTATTCATTTATCTGACCTGCAACATGGACCGAATGTCTAATATATAAATATAGTTAAAAAACAAGAGAAGAAAACGAAACAGTTCATTCCCAAACTGCTTGACCCTCCAACTGCTTGGTGGTTGTGTTCCCTAGAGGTTATGTTCTAGTCCCACAATCTGAAGAAGAAACCTTACATGGATGCCACATGTGTAGGACTGCTGATTGTGCAATGTCTACCATCTGGCGAGTGAAGGTGTGTTCAGTCATCTGCAGTGACACACGATGACACAATGACTTGCATGCAGGGTGTGCATGATGCTATTGGAGCTTGTGCACTAGAGCAGATTGCTGCTGAGGCGTACTCAAGCTTTTCTGAGTCTTGTGCAACTGCACTCTAAACATTCATGCTATAGACATACCTTGGTTTTTTACAATCATCATTACTTGATTGATGTAACCAGTGCACTTCATAATCAAGTGCTCATCCCAACCATTAGTACTTCTTTTGTTGCTTCAATTTCAGAATTTCAAGCTGCTACATGTAGCATAACAGTTTTTTGTCAGCCTGATTCCTTTGGCACAAGGAATGCATCTTGTCCATAATATATATACTTTGAATTTATTTGTGCTACAATGTCTAAAGGTTATCTTAACCTCTAACTTGCACAATTTCAGAAAGTTCTTGAAAAGACTGAATCTAAATATATGATTCTTCATAGATTGAGTGTTTACCTACCATTCAACAGGTTCTGTCAATTTTGCAGACCAAAGTTGTGATATTTGTTGCAAAGATTTCTCATTTAACATATGCTTCTCCAAGTTAAATAAACTTCCTGTTTTTTTCTACCAAATTATACTTTTAGCTGCTTTAACGTGATGGGCAATGCAAAGTTGACAAACCACATCATGATGAAATGATAAATTCTCATCAACAATAGCTTTGTCATCTTTACTCCTCTAGGTCAGAGGAGGACATCATTGTGACTCCAAAGGAAGCTCTCTTTTGGATCTACTCCAATGACTTTGTAACATTTCAACCCTACAGGGTGAGTGATGAGAAGAAGAAAAAATTGTTGCTCATGTTGTGCAATAGTTGTTGCAGAGTCTAAGGTGTCTCTCTCAAATTTTACTCATGCTTTCCATAGTCTATGCCAAAGGCTGGAGTGTTCCTGTAATATCCCCTATCCAGATTTGCCTTCAAAAACTCAAATTTCTGATTTCTAGTGTATTGACATTTCCTCAAACACTTTGCATGCTGCTGGAATATCACTGTATTTCTGAGTTTTCTATGTGGGAACAGCTTGTAGAATGTTATTTGTGATGTATTTCTAGTCTCAGCTCATATAAACAATTTAACAAACATATTGCATGCATATGCCAATAAGAAATATATCCAAAATCTGATATAAATGTATGGCAATTTGACAATCAGTTGGAATGATAGAGTAGAGGGATTCAAATTAAAGATTTGAATACATACACTGTTGTTTATGCTCAGAATATTCTGAAATTCAGATTACAAAAAAAGAACATACCAATACATAGAGGAAGAATGCTTCTTCTTCTAACCTCCAACTGAAGTCCAGCATTCTTAGAATTATGCAATGGCTGTTATAGAACAATAGATGGCTGAAAGAAGACCGATATATCTTCAGAACATTTAAGAAGACCAAACAGATCCTATTTGCATTCCCAGCTGCGGGGCCAGCTCACAACATTTCCAATGGTCTAAGCGCCTCTTTGAGAGGCCATGCCTGCATAAAGTATTCACAGCTCCCAAAAGAATTAGAAGATGTTCTCCTTTCTGAATGTAACCTCTACTAGATTCCACGTGAGGCTTCAAGAGTGGTGTGATCCCTCTTATCTCAAATAAAAACTTCCTTCGGCTGCAATTACCTTGAATGGGCTGCGGCTGAGGCTTAGAACCTCACGTAAGCTCTTCTAATACTTAATGAAATCTTCCAAAGTCACAATATTAATCTGAAGGGGTCCCGCCAGCTATAAAGGTCTTCAAAGATTGTTTAATGAATCAAAATCCATTCACAAAGCCTCACGCATCATTTTGTCATAGCTTACTCCATAGACCTGCGAACTCCTCCAGCCACGTACTCTCTTGAATAGTCAATGATAAAACTTTCAATCATCAAATATTAAAACTCTTTTAGGGAGCGCTTCACCAATACAATTTATACGGCCAGCATAAAGTAAGCGGCTAGTACTTAGGGCCTCCAAGGGAGCGGTCAGGGTGTAAACCCTCTCATTAATTAATATCTTCTGTTTAATCTGAACACTTTCACCTCCACACACTGCATAAAATCTTCAATCAAAATCTCACACAAATTTATTCAATATATTTTCCTATAAGTGCAAACATTCAAACTCCGCAAGAATACATCGTTCAACACAAGAACTCCTACAAATCGAAGCCAATAAGTGCAACTGCGAAATCTGAGTGATTCTGCCAAGGATGGGTTGAAATGAGTTTCCGTCCAATCAACCAAGAACCCAAGGGTTTTCGTTCGAGGACTTGCTAAACCAGAAAGCCAAAGCTCTCAAGAAAATCTCCCGTAAAATATCAAAATCCAGAATATCTCAAATGAGCTCCAAAAACCCCTTTTATAAACACCAAGCTCAACGCCTCATTAGGGTTGTGCAACCTTTTTAAATTAATTTTATAATCACCTTATGTCTCCCTAACTTGGCGCCCACCTCAAAAGCACTTTATTTAATTATTTAAAACTTTAGGCGCCAAATTAAAGTTACTTTATTAATTTAAATAACGTAAAGTTAAATATTGAATTTAACTTTAATATTTAACGTTAATTAAAATAATACTTTGAAACACCATTAGTCGCCAAGATATCATCAATGCAATCACCGACCAACCCAAAATAGAAATACTGTTGGAACCAACTGAAGCTGACAGATGATAACAGGTGTCGACACGAACTCTTTCTATAAATAGCAGCGTCCCCCAGGAACCAAAGAGAACAAACCCAGAAAAACCCAGAAAGATTGGCGCCATGCAAGCACTTACTATAAATAGTTAGTACGGACAAATTGTTCGAAATCCCTCCAGAAAGAGTCATACAACTCCACTGAATCATCTGAGTACACTGGCGACATCGAATAACTCTTCTGACCCGGCTGTCACAAACCCCGAAAGTCAGCTCCAACTGTGCTGCAAGAGAACCCGAAAATGAGGGCATTACAGTTTCATACATATCATGTTTTAGGTATCTTTTATCTCTTCCTCACTTTAAATCTATTATGGATCCATTGTTATCCTTTCATGAGCTAGCAGAATCACTGCTCTAATACCATTGTTGAGTAAATCTTAATTAAAATTGTAAAATTCTTGAAAATAAATGTCTAAAATTCTGAAATGTGAATTTCTCCAATTTGGAAGGAAACAGATTCAAGGGATAAACTTATTTTTTAAAATAAGCAGTAAAACTTTGTTCTGATTACAAAGAATAAACATATCAGCCCAAGCATGCAGTTTGAGCCACTCTCGTCATTAAAGAAGCCAATCTTCAATTAACTATGAATCATATAATTTCATTCCGGATATTCATATCCTCGTTAGAATGTCTTGCAATATTTATTGGCAAAAGTTCTTGCTCTAGAGATCACTAAGCTTTGTTTCACCATGAAGCAATCTAAAATTAACCCACCCTTGCTTCATCACGAAGTACAGTCAAATACTCAAGGAATAGACCTGAAATTAATATTTCAACCCCTGGTATCCTGATAAAGGAGAACCAGCATAAGTCCCAAAGCAATTTCATAGGGTTTGGAGGTAGAACTCCAATATTTTTGGTTGAATTATTGATACATTTAACAGATTTATTATTCTAATCAATACAACATGATTTCCGAGGAGGAAAAGTGACATGCAAATTTGAGGATACTTTCTGCACCTAACTGTTAACAAGAATACACCAATTGATTTATCAGTCATTCTCTCACTTGGCTAGCAGTAAATCCTGAGAAAGTGTTATACATATAATACATATATGTATGTATATATCTTTGCACGTGTCCATGCATGCGAATGCATGTGCCATGATCAAAACTGGCATAGATTGTGACGTCTTGCACAATATTATTAAATGAATTTGTTTTTGTTATCTTGGTGAAGGTCACATCAATAGTGTTGTGGCACTTTTATTTAATTTGAGAATAATGATTGCATAAGAAGCAAGGGCTGGTCCTGGCACTTGCATATTCCCTAAAGCAATATAGGTTGTGTTATAAAACAGAATAAGAAAATATATGTTACTGCAACGAGATCAATTTCTGCTATTTTTTTCTGTTCTATTGTTTAGCAATGATTACAAAGGCTTTTCTGAGTTTTTTTTTCCATGATTGTTGACTGCATCATAATAGTTGCTGGTGTTCTAACAGTAAAACAATAGCTTGTATTCATGTTGACTAAACACTTAAGCAAAAATTGCAGAAAAGGTGAATGGATAAGTCCTGATGCAAAAACATCCAATTCTATCAAGGAGTAGCTGTCAATAGCCAAAATTGCCAAGGAACCAAACAAAACCTATATATATCCCCAGAGATTCATATTTTCATTATATCAAAACTTGTGTTCTCTTTTTCTCCATCTTGCTGAAGCTTATGTTTTGTTATCATCTTATGTGTAATCTGGATGCTATGAGTTGTTCTACACGTCTGTCATAGAACTATGCAACAATTAATTATTTTCTATAAAATATAGAACCATGCAATTCCTGTCCAACATTCTAACGTTTATGAGACCTCTTAGCACCTTTTTAACAGAGCAAGACTCCAAGTTGCAAGAAAACAAATCAGCATTCATGTATTCATTTCTTGCCTTGATATATAATGTTATCAGTTGTCATGGTTCATCTATGATAGCTGTAGAACATATGATGTACACACACAGGGACATACACATATGTACTACACAAGTAAAGATGCATATCAAGTTACCAACATAATACTACACATATTGTAATAGTAAAATTTGCATACCCATGTAAATTCCCATTTAGTTTTGTGTCCATTTTAAGGAAATGACTTAATACAATTACATATTGTCAAGTGGCATGCTCTTGTGCTAAGTTTGTCTCATTCCCCAATCCTTATATGTCCCCATTTATTCCTGCCTTTACACATTGCCATATATTTAACCTTATCCCTGTCCGATGTGCACCTATTTACACACAGTTTCACCAAACTGCCATGCACCTGTTCCTGATCACAAGATTTTCATTTCCCTACCTGAGGTCAATCCCACGATGCTCAGGTTCAGTCCCAAGGGGCTTAGGATTGACCCCAAATTCAAATTTTTAAAATACAAATTCCAAAGTTCCCGCCCTTTTCTATTAGCCATTAGAAGCTTCCCTGGTACACATTTGCGCAACTTCTTGTTATGTCTTGGTATTTAAAGACATTGAATGTGCAATTAATTTATATGGTAGATTAAGGAGAAATCATTCTAGGAACATTTTGATTTGGAGCTTAAAAAGAACACATATACATCAAAATCATAATATCCATCTGCATGCTTGAAAGTGTTGTCTTCGAAAATTCGCCCAAGGCTGTAAAACCAGTCCATCAACGGGGTTGACCTAGGAGAACTTGACCCTAGCAATCCAACAACTTACCAAAGGTATTTTTAAATACTATCATCCTTATGCACACTCGGATATCAGAGGTTACAGCAAATCAGGTTGCAGAAGTCTGCTGCCTACCAGATCAGATCCACGCATCAGAGGATAGATCTGCACTGCTCAAGATCGACCCCAAGCCACTCGGGATTGACCTGCGGGGAATTCTGAGACCATTTTGATTCTGAGACAGTGACCATATCAAGGATATCATTTTAGATATTGGTGAGTGGATTCTTTGCAGCATCAGCATCATTCTTCATCATAGTTCCCAAACCTAAGTGTCCTATTCATTTGTATTTTATTCTTAAAATAGTGTTTCAATTTATCAATTCCCAACTCTGATTAATTTAGGTTAATTGTGTTTTATTGTTTGCATGTACTTAATTAACTTATGTTAATCGATGTAAGCTGTTTTTACACTTACAAGTTACAAATGTATATATTCCTGTTAAGAAAATAATTGCCATGATACAATGCACTGTACATCAATTGACACATACCGATAGCATTAAAAAAAATGTTTCAGATGATGCATGCACATAATTATTTATGAATGCAAGCAAACAAGAAAGGTGCATATCCATCCGAATATAAGTATGCATGCAATTAATATATGCTATTATTTTTGTCGATGCAATTCATCATGGCAATTGTTCACCCATGCAGCATTGTATAATGTGTGCATGAACATGTGTGGCACAGGTGCGCACATTCGGGCATACACAGATATGAAATACTTTAAGAAAGAGACTAATTGCTACTTCCAAGAAAAGGTCTGAATTTTTTAAAACATTGCAGTTGTATGCAACCACATTCACAACATTGATATGACCAAAGCCAAAGAGTAACTAAATCCAACTCCCATGAAACTAGCAGCTTATAGCACAATTCAAAAGATAATAACATCTTAAGATGTGAAAACGGGGATGCCATTACAATTCATACCAAGGAAGGTTTGGTAAGTTGGGATGTGCAGAATCTGATATAAAACTAGCACTTGCACCCATAGGAGGTTCAAGGAATATGCCGATAGGAACGAGTTTAGAAAATTTTCCGACGTGAATTTTTTTTACGGCGTGAGACAATTCCGAGCACTATAATGCTCACATATAAAAGCCTATTGGCTAATTAAAGGAATTTAAAGAAATGTCCATTGCTGATGATGGTTCAACAGGAATACAATGAAGTTATGCATCAGAAATGCTAAATACATATATTGTGAGTAGGGCAGCAAGAAGGAAAAATCAACATTTTCAATTTAGACTTTAAATTCAACTTTGCACCGTATATTTTAAGTTTGACTTATTGAAAGCTACACAAGGCCATTAGATGATGCATTAATAAGAATTATGCAGCTAAGCGGCTCCCAAGGGCTAATAACAAACTTCATAGTATACTAAATTTATACACCTCCAACTTATAACATTTCTGGAGGAAGGAGCGATAGAATCAAAATGCCTAATTAACCTTTTTATATCTGGAAGGCATCCCTTTCATGTCTCCATTTGGGTATTCTTAAGGAATAAAATTTATTTCTTTGAGTACAATAACTAGATTCTTCTAAACCTTTAGTTTTTTCATCATAAGTTATTTCAGAAAGCATTACCTTTGTATATCAATCTTTTCAATAAAGTATGGACAAAAGTAGTTGATAATTGAATATTTGTGCTTTGGAATATTGTGTGAAAATGTAATAATAAGAAAATCTAGTTATGATAAAGCCAAAAACACAGGTACTCACAATATCATTTAAGTTTGATTTGCATGCTCGACAGGTCCATCCACTCTTTGGTATCTTTGAAACACCATAACAAGCTTGATGCACCTGTTTGGAAATTATAAAGTTTAAACTATGAAACAGAATAGAAGATTCAATAATGTACTGATATAAATGAATTAATAATTAGTATTACAAACCTTGATCGAACAGCACCCACATTGCACCAAGCGATTGATACTTTCCTCATTTAAGTCACCACAGACACAACAGCCTACATCTGCCTCAAAATTTGAGCCAAGAGCTGTATTCTCCATCCTACACTTTTTTTGCAGTGGATCACTGCCATGTTTCTCTCCATGAATGCCTCCATTCTTTCTCTTCTTTATTTTGACAGTATTACAACCTACTCTTGGAACACGGCTGCAGGGACCCCATTTATATTTAATAATTATAGTAGCTAGCAGAAATCGAGTAAAACAATACAAGCGATGTCAGCAGAGTTACCCATAACATTAAAAATAACTTTCATGCTTCAAGCCAGGTTAAGATCATACCTTACATCTATCATCTCTGTGCATTCACCTACATGAACTTGAACCTTCTCATCATCGTCTGCTTGCTTCTGTTTCTTAGAGACTTTCGGAGTTGTTTTGACAATGTTCTCAGTTTCCTTCTTTTGAAGTGTAATTGAATTTAAGCCTTTCCTCATTTCTTTTGTAAGAGAACATAATGGCTCCACGAGAGGACTAATTTCAATTTTTGACACATCAGAATCATCCTTTGCCACAGGCATAGCTGCAGATTGAGCCCCATTTTCTAGTGCACAATATTTTGGCCTCCATATGTCGTCAGATTGGAAATAGATGTTTGAAGATGAATGGTGATTTGCCGAATGCCAATTTGAAGTACCAGTGGAAGCTGTTGAATTAGGTTTCAGGAAATTAGACTTGTTTTTACATTTGAAACGCAGTCTTAGTGTTCGCTCACCTCGAGGAAATGAGCAATGATTATTACTAAACTCACTCCCAAGAGCACTAGAAAGATCAGTTTGGCAAACGTTCTTTGATTGTGTTGATATACTGGGAGCAGAAAATTGAGTTGATTTATTTTCATGGTTATTCTTTCCACTTAATTCCCAGAGACTGCGCTTTCGAACTTCCTTGACATTTACCGATTTGCTTGACTGCTTCCCGTCACGTTGAGAATTAGCTTCCATAGTATGCTCAAATGATGCTTTCAACTCATTGGCTTGTCTCTTTTCCAATAAAGAAAACTTGCCCAGTTTTCCTTCGTTTTTATTCAAAGCTTCACTTCCCACTTCTGCAGCTGAAGATTGTTTTCCACCTTTGCATGGAGTATCCACATGACTTTTTGCATGCTTCAAAATTGAGCTAAGGGATGCCATTTTTGTAGACTTTAATACTGGCTTTCCATGGCCTGCTCTTATATTTCTCACAGCACTGAAATTTCCACATTGCGAAAGTTTATTTTTCTCTTCAGAGAAAACGATGTCATTATTTCTAAGGGATACACCCTTCCCAGAACCCATTGTGTCATATTTAGCCACCTTTCTTGAACTTGTTCTGTCAAAGTTGATCCCATCTACTCCATTCTGTTTTGGTTTTCTTTCCATCGAGCTTTGTCGTATGCGAATGACAAGCTTATCACCCTTAAAATGTACTTGTTGCACTGGTTCTTCTTTCCTTCTGTCTTCTTGAAACTCCTGTATCTTATTGTTAGATGTCAAAGGATTTCCTGAGCTTAATGTAGAACGTTTTCTCTTTGAACTCAACCCCTTCGTAAGATTTGATGAAGCACTGGCTGTACCATTTTGCATTTCACTCGCTTTTACCATTGTACATGAAGGAACAAATTGAAAATCTATTTTCTTGGCATGATTTAAAGGTACAGATTTTTTACTGCTATCCTCAAAAGGTGGGGCAGTAGCATCTAATCGTTTCCATTTCATTGTCCTCCGCTTCTTTTCAACCTTCCCAGTTTTACCAACTGTCTTAAGTGCCTGTTCACCGTCAGCAGAAAGGCATTCTATGGACTTATGCAACCTCTTTAATCTAAGGGAACTTCTAACCTTAGACACACCATTACCACCATTTGCTGTTGGATTAGGTAACATAGAGGGTGATACCAGAATATTTTTGTCCCCACTAACAGATGCCAGTTTTCTCCTTGTCCAAACGCCAGTATCAACAGCATCAGAAGAACAGCACTTTCCTATGCCTGATCCCTCATCAACAACATCACCATGCATTGGTTTCTTGCCTCCATAATCCACGTTGCAAATATCATCATTGATTACATGACCAGCATCTGAGAACTCGCTTAAAATATTGTCTGATATTTTTGAGCAAACGTTCGACATTTGCTCCTCCTTCTTAGGAGATCCAGTATCAATTAAACCTTTTCCAGAACCTTTTGCTGCTGTATCTGCAAGATGATCTTCAACCGCTTCCCTGCAATAGGTAAGATCTACAGGACTTTCATCCTGCATAGCTCCAGCTTCTGATGTCACTTTGCCATTGTCTTGCTTCCACTGAAAAGATTCACAGCCAATATTCATTATGTCATTTCTCTCAACAATTTTATTTTGTTCCTGATACCCTTTTTCAGCTCCACTGTCATTTTCACCAACAGATACAACAATGGTAGAGTTGGTCCCTAATGCAGCACTCATGGCATTTTCCCTTGATTCTACAATATGAGCATCTGCTTGAGAACCCTCTTTGAATTGAGAACTCTCTATATCTCCGGGATGATCCACGTTTTCTGAAACAATGACTTGATGGGAATCCTTCTGCTTATTTATACTTAGTTCCCCATCAAGATTGTTAAAACACTTTGGTGAATTTCTGGTAAGTCTGTCACATGAAAAGAATCAGTTAGCCTCAAAAGGATTGCCATTAAGAAGAAGCTTAATTAGAATTCATTTAAAATGGACCATTTTAATATAGAAATGTCAAATTACAGGAAGAGAATGGTGTAATAAAATGTGTATAGAGTTAGACAACATAAAATAAATCCCTTCTGAAAAAAAATTATCCTGAACAATGGAAAATGCAGATCATAATATATTTAAGCTCCTATAATTGTAAATTATGGAAAGAGATTGTATTTGATTTGCACTCTTGTAGCAGGGGTGTTTAGAGTGATTCCTTCTTAAGGCGTATTGCACGTGTACCCCTACCTTACGACTATTCTTCTATATTGAATATTAGGGTACAATGGCCCACCATCCATATCTTGTGTGGGTGATGTTGGTTTTATATCAGCTTATTTTCTATTATACAAATCGGCAATTTGGTCAAAGTGGAGCAAGTGCCTCTCCCCCCAGCCTCTGCAGATTGTAAGTCATTTTACCTATGTTACACAGGAACACTCCATCCCTCTAATCCCATTTCTACATGTCCCCATTCCCAGTGACATTTTCAGGACAGAGGAACAGCAAGAAGTGTCCATTGGAGTCACTGAATCACCAAATCAAGGACACATCCCAATATCGCCAAACATCCCAAGGACATCTAGTCATCCCTGGGATGATCAAGGACATCTAAGACATCCCTTGACTGTCACAAGAAAAACTAGGCATCCCCACAATCTCTTTTTTCTGATTTTAAAAAAGGAGGCCCCCACACCTCTTATCAAACCCAAAACCATCCCTACAACTAACCCACACTCCCATTTGCAACCCATAGACTAGTACAGATAAGGATACTCTTGCTCAACAAAGACCCTCCTAGGTGGTGGACATGGCATAGGAAGCATACAGCAGATTTGAGGATGCTTGCCACTTGCCTACTCTTGCAGGTAGTTAGTTAGTTCCTCTATTACAAAGAATAATTGGTCCATGTATAGCTTCATCCACTCGATCAAGAGAAATTGTCATGTCCCTATACTAGTGATTTATAATTGAATTGTAAATCAAATATGTTTATTTAAATGATGAATTAGCCTTATATAAATTAATATAATTAAAATATAATATATAATATATTTAGTTATATTATAATATTAAATATGAGTAACAAATATAATTATTAATATAAATATAAATATAAACAATTTAAATAATATTATAATCTGTAATCATTATAATATAATATTATTAATACTATAAATATATATAAATGGATATATTTACATATTCTACATATAATATATAAATAATATTATAAAATAATATTCATACAATATCTGCTGTAGCAAACAGCAGACAGCGATTAATAAGATGAAGACCTTTATATTAATCAAGTGATTGATGGCAGCGTTTCACGACAGAGAGAATATTCATTTGATAATATATGTGAGAATTCTTAAGTATGGTGCATATGGCAACGAATACATTAAGGGAAGATATTAATGAATGAGGGGCTGCGATTAGTTAATAAAAGGAGCAGCAATTACTTTATGAAGGCAATGATTACAATTATGAAGGCTGCGATTAAATAAAAAGACAAGGGCAGTGCTTGGTTAATAAAGGGTCATGACTCCTCGAAGAGTCATCACCCCTCTTAAGGGGTATGCCCTTCTATCATAAAGAAAGGGTATATATATATATGGAGAAATAAGGTGCAGCTAGGGACATAGGAAAAAATATAAAGAATCAAAAAGAATAAATATAATATTCAGAAAACTGATATACAAGGTTGCAAGAAAGAGATATAGGGAAAGGATCATACAGAATTATAAATCAGCAGCAGATTGGAATCATCAATCAAGCAAGTCGTATAAACGATTGTGCCACAGCAAGAGGATACATACCATCCTATTTAGAGAAGATAAAAAGAAAGAGTAATATATTTCTGAACATGTGTTTCCAGATCTGCATAAGTGAGGGGAAATACACAGATTTGCATGGAGAAGATAAGAAGATCATCATTGTGGGAAGCATAAATGCATATTTGAGAGAAGACTAAATATACTATTCAATTAAGAGGAAGGATATACAGAAATATCGATCAGTCATCCACACATACATATATATAGCAGCAGATTGGAATCATCAATTAATCAAATCATATAAATAATTGTGACACTGCCAAAGGATATATTGTCATCCTTGAACTGAACTATATATATTGATGAAGAGATGATAGGTAGGAAGAATGCCCTCCATCATGCTCTCATCAGGTTATGTTAAAGAGATGATAGGTAGGAAGAATGCCCTCCATCATGCTCTCATCAAGTTATGTTAAAGGGATGATAAGTAGGAAGCATGCCCTCCATCATACCCTCATCAAGAGATGATAGGTAGGAAGTGTGCCCTCCATCATGCTCTTGTCAAAATGTGATAGGTAGGAAGTGTGCCCTCCATCACACTCTTGAGCCTTGAAGGTGGACATAAGAGGTGATAGGTAGGAAGTGTGCCCTCCATCACGCTTTAACTTGCAAGTATTCCTATGGGATCCATCATAGGGTCGGCTTGAGAATTGGGTAACTATATGTTGAACTAAAGTTTATTTATGCTATATCATTAATTATGTTATGATGTATTGATTTCATTACTGTATTCTAATTTATTGATCTTTAACATTGCTAATGTCCCTTTCTAGTAGTTATTCTTGTGTGCAGGTTAAAGAAATCAAGGATATCCTAAAAGGGGACATTACAGAAATAGGCTTACCTCTAGACAAGTGGAGAAGTTAATTGCAGTTCATAGTGTCTTCTGGCTTCAACATCAACAAACTCCTAAGTACCAACAAACTCCAACCATGCATTGGGATGTTGATCCTAAAGATGCTAGACAATATGAGGTGGTGCAACAAGGATTGGTTGGGGTCCCAATGGATGAGTCACAATTTTATTTAGGGAGTGACTCAGAGTCATGGGCTGATTTTGATTTTGATAAACCAAATGAGGTGCAGCCATAGGAGGTCTATTTTTTGTATATTTTTATATTTATAATTGTACTGCTATGCTTATTATTGGACATTTTGTAGCCTTTGGGCATTTTGTTGTTATATATTTCAAATTCATAATGAAAACAATGACATTTTTATTGCTGCTATACTTAGAAATTTAGAATCAATAAAAATTGAACATTGAATCTCAAACTTGATGCATTATGTGAATATCTAAACTTGAACCTTGGCAACATGTACAACTAAACTTGTAAAATTTTCATATATATATATATATATACTGCCATCCCTGAAAAATGGCTTCTTGGACTGTCATCCCTGAAACACATTTCATCATTCCCTACCATCCCTGTCTTGGAAAGACCATACAACATAGCATTTACTGAAATTTTTCAAAGAAAATCACCTCAACTTGCAAAGCTTCATTCTCCTTCTAAACAGGTCTAATCAACACAATTCTTTCACCATCACAAAGCACTCTTCAAGGACTTTCCGGCAAGGGTTCACAAATAAAGATCAAAGCAATATTAAAATATATATTACCATGCCTAACACATTTGGGTCTAGTAGTAGGTAATAAGGAGTTTCACACCACAGACATCAACCAAAGCCCACCCCTATGTTTTTCCATGGGGGCACCTTGAACTATGATCGAGTGCGACCCATATTAAGGAACCAAGCCCACCCCCATGTCTTCTATGAGCTGCCCCAAACTTACCCCAAATTTTTAGGTAATTGTAAAGAAAATAGTTTGTAAGCATTTGAATTGGAAGCAGACCCCGAGAACTTTTACAAATTAAATTTTGATAGGGCTTTAGAGGGTAATCAAGGGTTAGCAATTTTTGGGCATGTTCTTCATGACTCCGGGGCCTTTTCATCAAGGGAGGTCCTTTTTCCTTGGATCCAAGACTAGCAATCAGGCAGAATGGATGGCAGTGATTGAAGGATTATCTTTGGCAGTTTCAGTAGGTAGCAAGAATTTGATACAATGGGACTCTTTTGTAGTCATTATGGGACGGAACAAAATGTCTTGCCATAGTTAGAAATGTACAAGGTTGTCGAAGAAAGCATGGGACTTGGTCTTTTGATGATATATTTTTGTTAAATTGTTATAGAATTGGCAACAAGGCAGCAAATTTGTTGGCCAATGTGGGAGTCGATCAATCTTCCTTCTCAGCCTTAGTTGGCGATTGGGTGCAGGCTTGGAAAGACTTGGGCCCTCTTTTAGCTACCTCCTTAAGCTTCAAATATGGATCCCCTCTCCATGGTGTGTGATCTTGGTTTTAAGTTGTGGTTTTCAAATCTCCTAGGAAGGTTGCAACTATAATCATATTTTTAATAAATTAGTATCTAAAAATAATATTAAATGGGATTGCTTATTTTAATGATTATTTCTGCCCAGTCATCATTTTCATTTAGATATTTCCAAGCCAGTTTTTTGGGACTGTTGGAGGTGTCCCATCTAAATCCTTATATGAACACTCATAACAGGAACCTTCTTCTTAAAGCATGGTATGGGCTTATTTCACCTGTTGTCTTTAGTTTTCCTTCTGCTGGTTTTTCTTGGTTCAAGTCCTAAGCTTGATCAAGGATTTTGGAATCCATTTTCTAGGGGAGTGGAGGGGATGGTGTCTGACAAAAGGCTTCACAACATTTTTCACTGCCTTAACTCTGAGTTACTCAATTTCAACAAATCCATCTTCGGCACAAAGGGATTTGGTGACAGGAGTATGGCAAGGTCAAGGATGTCTATCATGGCAAACTTTCTATTGAAATTGGAATTCGCAATTTAGTCAAAGTATCTGAGGGACTGAATCATACATGTGCTACCACCTGAGTTTGCTGCATCTCTTTTGGCCCAGAAGCAAATGTGAAACTATTGGATAATGGAAGTGTGTCAGTTCAACAATTAGGTTCCTAGGAGGAGTTATGGGTTCTTCAGAAAGAACTTCTCACAGTATACAATCAACACAGAGGGTTGTGGAACTTTTGTGTTGACTTTACTATGGTGGTGAAGAATGTCCATTTGAAGTCTCTAGCTTGTTTTCTATGTCGTCACTAGAAGATGGGGTCCTATGTTGTTTCGTTGATTCAGTTTAAGTGCAGAGAAGGCAAAAATTGTCAACCCTCTACTACTAGGGTAGGGCTAGAGATTATGGAAGATAGTACCAACACATTAGGGCATGGTGGAGATGTTGTGCAAACCTCTAATGGTCAAATGTCGAGTAGGGCTGAAAAGCCCATGTCCATAACTATTAATCTCTTGACCTTTTTTGTTTTGTTTGTCTTCTTTATCCTTGTTTTGCTTTGGTTGTATGTACAGGGGGTTAGATCCCATTTGGCCTATTGGCTGCTCTAGGTTTTTTGTCTCAGTTGGGTTAAAGCTATTTTTTTGTAATCTTTTGATTCATTTTGGCTATTTGGCAGGCGAGGGCCCCAATAGATCCCCCACTTATCTATCAAAAAAATGATCTATTACCATGAAAAATCTTGCTTATGTAACTATTGTACTGTTACTTTTCTAATTGGGGCTCAATCAAAGAAAAGAGAATTGTTTTCAGTAGAGTTTTGTCTCCTTCCTTAGAAGTGAGCTTGATGATACCTTTATTAACATCCTTGCCCAAGGAACCAACCTGCAAACCTCCTTATACACACCTAGAAGACATCCAAAAACCAATCCTTGTTCACTTTCTAAAACTAAATAGGGAAACCATCAACACCAAGAATTTGTCATTCTTCAAGGAATCAACCCGAGACTCAATTTCATCTACAATGATGTCTGCTTCAAGACCCCCAACATCATCCTCATAAAGTTTACTAGGAACAATCCTACTACAAAGATCTCTATTACCAATAATAAAACCATTAATACCATCAGAAGTAAAGAGATTGTTATTAAAGGAGAAGACTCTACTCATATCCTCAAGGTCAGAACAAAGCACCCCTCCAATCTCAGCAACTTCTACTTTCTCCCTAGCATGCTTGGCCTTAAGCATCCTACGGAAATACTTAGTACCTTTATCCCCATTCTTAATCCACGTCAATCTTGATGTAATTCTAACCCCTGGGCCAAATATGACTAATAACATTTAAATGCATGCTTAGCTTGGATCATAAGCCCCTAGAGGATAATATTTCCAAGGTCATATTGAAACCTATCTTCAATCCTAATAAGAGCTTCTTCCATTTCCCTAGCAGTCTTTCTCCTCTAGACAGCCTTAGTTTTCCAATAAACTCTTAAGAACTTTTGTAGAGCTATGACATTATCATTCCAAAGATAGATTTGGGAAGAGCAAAACATCCCTTTCACCAACATACTAATAGAGATACTACCATAAGAGACATGATATTTCTACAGTCCATGATAGTGTTTAATAGTGCTTCTGGATGTCAACTGCATAGAGATTTTTAGTATCAACATTTCAGATCACACTCTTTGATCCATTGTCAAGAAGAGGAAGAGATAAGACCATCTTAAAAGCCTCTATCTTGGAAATTAGAAACATTAAGCTTGAACAACCCATCAGATTTGCTTGGAGAGACATCAAAGGACCAATTAAAGTCAAAAAAAATCTCTATGGGATGTTGATCGGAGAGAGTGTAGGAAGCATTGTCACCACATGTTCGGTACAAACTAAAGGACAAAAGAAGTAGTCTCTGTTAACGTAAAAATCTATCCAGACTAGAGTACAATCTTTCGCAACCACTGTATTTATTACACCAAGTGAACCAGATTCCTTGGCTATCTTACCTGTTTCTCCAAAGATCATAGAAATTGAGCATTGTTTTCATTTTGGAATAGACGAGGAGATCATTACCTTTCCAACCAAATTTAGACCCCCCACTCTTGTCTTCTTTAGTCTTCACCATGCTAAAATCTCCCTCTATGATCCAAGGAACCTTGGGGAAATTAATAGCCAACCAATTACACATGGCAAACCTCTCTCTATAGTCATTCAAAGCATACAAAAACACACCCCAAATTGAGACCCATCATGGACAAGATCGCCCAGACCACCATGTTATGGGAAGAAGAACCAGAGCGTAAACACAAGCCCTGCACTTCAGGGACAACAAAACCCCCAGCATTTGTCGTGAGAAGTAGAAAAAAGAGTAGAACTTGACCAAATAAAGTTTATAGCACATTCCACTGAGAAACCAACACTTTTGACCTCTTGAAATAACAAGCAATCCAACCCTTTCTTAGAACTACATAACATTTTGACCATGGCTCATCTATCAACAACTTATATCCCTAACATTCTAGCCAATGCACTTCAAGGTCACTGAGAAGAGGGGATGGCTTGGTACCTTTGTAAAGTCTCTAAAAGCAATTGGGGAGGTTTTCCTTTTTCCCTTTTTAGAGATCTTAAGCCCAAATTAGGAGGGTCTCAGAGCTTCCTTTTCTTAACATCTTTAGCAAGATCTAGTAGTACAGCAACAGAGTTCTTACTTGAAATATCATCATCACAAAGCATGGAAGTTGTACCAATATGTATTAAAGCCTTGGGCTATTATCACTAGGACCAATTTTTAGTCTCTTGGAGCCACCCCTCAAAGCCAAGTGGACTTCAATAGAAACACCAATAGGTCCTCCAATCCTAGAAGATTCTTAACAGCTTGAGCATTGGAGAGAACTTGGGAGGACACTTCCATACAACTTACCATAGAATCCCTATTGAGAGTTCGAGTGACAAGGCCACATTCAACTTCCACATTTCCTTCCCCGCCCAAAGGATCAAGAGTAGGGTTAGAGGAAGCTAGAATCACTTTGTATTCAACAAAGGATTTAGAATCAACTTTTCTTACAAGACATTCAACAATATTCTCACTAGGGTTAGAATTTTCCCCATTTTGGAACCCATAAGTCACATTATAGGAGGGACAACAAACTTAGAGATAGGAACCTCTTTATTAGTACTAAGAAAATAACAATCTTTTCTCAAATGGCCATTGTGCTTATACAAAAGGCAAGAGCTAAGCCCACCTAAGCCTTTAATCTCACATTGAAAAACTCTATCTTCAAATTGAAACCAGATAACTTAAAGAATATCTTCATCCAATTTAACTAAAATTAGAACCCTAGCATTCAAATGGAGAAGGATAAACCTAGTGTCTTCCACCTTTAACACTTCCCCGAGTGGTTTAAAAGTATGTGGCAACAAAAACAAAAGCTGAAGGAGGAACATTTTGGATTTCCATCCAACAAGGAGTGGTATGAATGGCTACATCTAGGGTGTTAAGATCTAGTGACCAAGAGAAGGCCCTAAACATTGATTGAACCATATTCTAGAATGGCCAACTCAAAACCCTTTTCTACATATTGGAGTTCTTAAAAACACTATTGGACCATTCTACAAATTTAAACATAAATACCCAATTTTTCCCCCCACATTTAAGGAAATCAATCATCAAAAAAAAAAACCCTAAATGGCAAAGAGTCCTTGTTTAAGAGGACAAAGAAAATAGCAACATTTTTAACCTTTCTTCTTCCTTCTTGACAGTTTCAATCATCGTGGAATTAGCACAAACAATCAAGTCTTTTGTGTAAGGGAGAGCACTTACCATTTTTGTTTGAACCTCAAAATTCAATCCACTCCATAGTCATCCTTTGCAGAGAAGCACATTGATTTAGGCACCGATGTAGTCTTGTCTATACACAAGGCCTACTTGAATGTGTTTTGAGCAACTTCAACCCTTCTAGCTTTCTCACAACCAACATTATCAACACCTTGCTCAATCGTACGACTCACTCAGCATTTGCAAGTTTGCTTGAGTGAACTTAAGCAAATTTGTTGCACATTTGAGGAGCAAGTTTGTGCAATTCTAGGATTCCAAGCCAAAATTATTTTCTTTTCTTTTTTCTCACATGTATTGCAAGAATGTAATATCTTTCCAAAATGTTAGTTTTAGGTTTTCAAACATGTTTTGAATGCATTGAATTCAATTTGCATAAACTCTAATGCTGATTGGATGACATTGTTGCAAAAGATGTTGAACATGAGTAAGAGGAGTCATTGCCATCTAGTTCTAAGGTGGAGCTGCAACTGACGGCAAGGAGTAGGCCCTCACCCCAATTTTTCACTAGAATGGAGAAGTGGAAATTCTAAACTGTCGTGACTTGCATGGATATGCAATTTATGATGATGATTTTCATTGACAATCATCATAAATTCATCATACATATCACAGTTATCAGCTGGCTGTTGTAGTTCCATGATGATGTGATATTCTACTCTCTTTGTATTCAAATCTAATAGAAAACACTTACCCAATGTTTTACAAACTCATTTGATATATTTTATAATTGTGTTTTTGCATAAAATTTATGTTTTTTAAGCAATTTGAGTATTTTTTAAGTTGTCAAGACACCGAGTCGAAGACAAATTTGGATCTGTTGAGTTTTTGTTGAGTCCAAGTTTGCAAACCATGCTCTACACAAAGAAGGAGTCTCTTCTTAAGAGGAGCCAATAACAAAATAGGAAAAATCAAAACACTCAGACCAAAAAGAAGCATGAATCCCAAAATGGGCAAGTACCAAGAAAAGCAAAAAATAAAAAATACCAACAAGATTAAAACAAAGATCACAAATGCAAGGAACACACTAAGCAAGGAAACAATGAGACCAAGAAGACTTCATTGCCAAGAGGTCTAGGCTGCACGAGGAAGGAGGAAGCTCAAAGAGCTCTCATGGAGGATCACTTTTCATCTTCCTCACTAGGCACCAAAGCTCCTCACTCCTTATCATTGTGGTTACCCTACGAATCATCTAAGAGTGCACTTGTTGCATAGTATAAGGGCAAAGCAAAGAAAACTTCAACTTGTGACTCAAAATCCAAACACAAAGTCAAGTGTTATTATTGTTGTAAGTTTCGAAATATTATAAAGGAATGTTGGAAACAACAATATGATCTTATCCCATAAGAAGTTGTGGGTTGTGAGACTGTGCAGGCCATGGGCATGAATCCATATTGTTGTGATGGAGGTCCAAGTGAGTGCTAAGTTATGCTCAACTAAGAAAAGAAAATAGATGTTAGACACAAGGTAAATGAAAGAAACTATATGAATAAAAGCACAAATGTACCTAATGATTGATGAATGCTCAGGTGTGGTATGGTAGCAAGGTGGCAATCCTTGGGTGACATCACACATCATAAGAACCTAAATAGAGTACTCTCAAGCATGACACTAGTACAATGAGTGATCATGTAGCTTCATCAACATGGAGGCAAGTACATACCTTCAAATTAGTGGGTGCGGAAGCAAACACTCTTAGAGGCAAAGAGGCAGTACAAGCACACCTTATGTAGCCGTTGAAGAAAATATAGAATTGCTAAAGCAAGATTCTTGAAGTCATAGAGGGCATTAATAGTGTAGAAACAAACACATATAACTACGATGCAAGAGTATGTTGAATGAAAGCAAAAGCTGCAAGAGCGAGCAATTGAGCTAGAGAGTGACTTAGGTTTGGCAAAGGGTGAGGAAAAGGGTCTATGGTCATGTTCTAATACATTCTTGCAGACCCCTTTAAAGCTTTGGGATGCACCAAAAAAATCCCTAAGAAAAATCACTCCAATTATGCTTGTTATGAGAGCCCAATCCAAATACAATATCTTTTTGCGATCATTTACAATAATGCTAAGTTGTTGATCTAGGTATGGGAGCGAGTACGAGTTTTGGGTTCAGGTGCACCGGTACAACATTTTTTATCCCCTCAGGTACGGGTTCGTGTGTGTGTGTATGTATATGTATATAAATATATACACACATATATATAGATGTGTATATATATAGATACATAAACATTAGTACTCAATATAACTATAAATAACGTACACCCTTGAATTCTCACAATTTATTATGATATAAATGCAATATGAACAAAATGTTAAAAATTCATATAATTTCCACATCCAATATTCTATTGATCTCTGAATCAATGCTTTCAACATAGAAAGGATTTATCCATTATGGTCTCTTGACTCTCTTCCTGACTAGTCATGCTCCCTCAATCGATTTACGAGGAAAGGCAAAAATTAGAAGGATGTAAAAACATAATACACTTTTATTTTAATTCAAAATGAAGCATATTGGCATTAATTCATAGTAGGAATGCAGAGTAAAGATGAGATCAGAAAAGTGAAAACACTAGTATCTTGTAATGCAGTGTTCTACACATTTCCAAATAAATATAGACTAGAATAAGGAAATCTCTTGCAAAGATTAGATGGGTTACTCTTTCAAGAAGTAATATAGAAAGAAACAAAAAGAATATTTCACCTTCAAATATGACCCAGAATCACAACAACTCATATGGAATAAAAAAGAATAGTTCAATAAATATTTTAAAAAATAGACCAATAATGATATCTTACGATCAATGCACCAAAATAATTAATTATGCATGAACCTTCGTTTGGATTTGCCTAGGGTCTACCCCAGGCACCTTGGGTACCCAAGGTGCCTAGGCCGAAGCCCAAGGCATACCACAACTGAATCAAGACCAGAATCGGTACGAGGGATAATACTACAAAACCGGGTAACATAGCAATAATGGATGCCTCTATATATAGTCTCTCATGTAATATCCCTAAGGTTAGAGAAAATCATTAACCAAGGATATATAGCCTAGAAGTTACCCAATTGATAACAAGTGTCATAGATAATATGCACCACAAGAGGATTACCTTATAATGACATTTAAATAATATCATATACCTCAATACATAACAAATTATTGCTTTTGTAAAGTTCTCCACAACCATCAACAAAAAGTTGCCAAGGGTCATATGACCTTTACAATCTCCCTCTCTAGATAAAAATTAAAATATATTGCTTTATGTTTCTAGTTCTATATGTTGATGACCTATTGATCAAAGGAAGTTCCTCATCCTCCATTGTGGTAGTGAAAACTACCCTACATGACAAGTTTTTGATGATCGACTTGGGTTTGTTGCATTATTTCCTTGGGATTGAGATCAATCAGTCTACTTCTGAGATCACCATTGCACAATCCAAGTATGCCCTTGATTTGCTTGCACCGTTTCACATGGTAGACTACAAGCCTGCTCCAACTCCCTTTCTTTTTGGAGTCAAACTTGAGGTTGTGGTGTTCACCATTGGTTGATGGTACTTTGTATCGACAGCTTGTGGGGAGCCTCATTTATCTAACTCACAGTAGGCCTGACATTTCATACGCTGTGGGCATAGTTAATGGCCATAAATCGAGAGATCGTGCCCATGATGTACGAAGGAGCCCCATAAGCTATATTGGAAGGCAGCCAAGCATATTCTCCACTACATTTAGGGTACACACAATTTTGGGATTCACTATGCAACAAGTGTGGACATTGACTTGCAGCATACAAATTTAGATTGAGGAAGCAATTTTCACGATCGCAAGAGTATCCTATTCTCTCTTGAATAAAGTCTCTCAAAGGCTAAGCTATGTGATCCAGTGAGACAACTTCAAGGTTCCTTATTCGTGATTGCAGTGGATAAACTGAGTGAATACATGTGATCTTGCTGGTAATCACAAAGGGACTTACGTAGACTTCTTACTTCATTCAGCTTATTCCTCCTTTCAGTGTGGATAATATATGTACAATGCTTCAATGATAAAGAAAAGGAAAAAGATAAAGGTTTAGAGGAACTAATCTAAGGTCAACAAGGCAATGATGATGCATGAATAGACAAACTCCTTAATAAACCTAACTCCACTTCGCCAAGAATGCCTACAACTACATGGAGTAGGTGCAATCTCCTAAGGATAGCAAAAAGTTTTCAAATCATGAAAGCTCGTATAAGCACCCATTAGACGGCGCAGCTCAAACAAGCATCCACAATCGAACTTAAGCAAATTATAATGAAGCTCAAACTAGCTTTACACAACACTTCACCAACGATGAATGTCAAAAGCATGAGCTAGGAGTTGATCAAATATTCCATACATACATGCATCACATCAATGAGCTACTACTCTACTTCTAATCTACTTAGAAACATCTCTTCATTTCATCAAAATACAAGAAACCATGTCATTTCACAAGACAACACTTAACACCAAGCGAGCTCCAATGTCATTGCATTAATCTTGAGAAATATTTACAACAATCTTCAAGTACTCTTAGAGAATTTCGAGAGTCTCTCTCTACTCTACTCTTCTAGTCTACTGCCTACTGACTATATTTTACAAATGAGGCAACAAGGCCTTTATATAGAGTTTCAGGATTACAATGAATGGCCTGGATCAATTCAAGTAGCCAAGGGCCCAAATCATGCCATCTCAGCAATTAGTTACAACTTGCTATTTTTAGTACATAAGAGAGGCAATGAAGGCACGTTTTCCAAGAAGATAAGCTTGTAGTGAAATGATGTGGCGAAATATGATTGGCTTGATGATGTGTATCTGCCACGTAGGTGCCATCTTAGCAAGTCTCATGGATTCTAACAGTTAATTCAATTTGCTTTCGGGCATATTCCCCAATTGTATCATCTGTGTGATGATGTCTTCGAATGTGATTGCTTTGAACTTGAACGTTTGGGAATGTACCCTTGTTGATCTTCTCTTGTTCTTCTGTAAGTCGGATGTGTATGATACATGTTGCTCATTTGTCTAACTTTGTAGTACTTCTTCTCTTCGCAGGGTACATGTTGATCTTTGGGGAATGCTTCTTTGTAGAGAGTAGTGAGGATGATGATGTTTCATGGAGTAGGAGACCTCTCAAAGACTTGAAGATTGATAGATGGATGTCTTTGATGATGCAAATGGTGAAGTGTACTTGAATGATGAACTTGAAGTGTTCCTTTGGAGTGGCTATCTTCTATCTTCACTTTACTACTTTCATGGAGGTGGTTCTAGGCGCTTGCTCCTTAGATGACTCTTTAATCCAGTCCACGCTCCTGCAACACAACAAAGAAACATTGTCAATCACTTGCTATCATAAAGAAGTCACTTCTAAACACTTATTAACCCTTTGCAAGCTTAGGTGCACATCTTGGTGTGTGAAGATAGGAAAATGCGCCTAAGACCAAATAGCCTCATACTTGTCATTTTAATGATTTCAAACAATGAAAATGACTTAGAATGTTTATCCTCCTTAAGGCGCCCACTCAAAGGTGTCATTTCATGTAATTTCCTCCTAGGCGCTCATTTTGGTTTGCAGAGGAATGAAAGTGCGCCTAAGCTACTTTAGTGCAAATTGATGTTTTTTTTATGCTTGTAGATGCTTACTTCGACCAAGTAAAGACCTTTCACCAATGAATCATGCCTTTCAAGGCTAGGTGCTAGAATTAGGTTGCACAGGTGAAAATGTGCGCCTAAACAAATTTAGCTTGTTTCTTGGCATTTTAACACTTTCAAACTCATGTTTAGACTTCCCAGAGACTTCTTCATCAAGGCGCCTACTCTCAGGGTTTCCAACACTTTGCTTTCAAGCCTCATGCTCTCTAGGTGACAAAGTTGGTATGTAGAAACAAGAAAGTGCGCCTAGGCTACTTTGGATTGTTTTTGGCATATTTATGATTTCAAGCACTTGTCAAACTTCCCAAAAGAATACTTCATCCCTAGGTGCAATTTTCCATGTTTACATTCACTTTATTGCCAAGGCACCAAAAATGGTCTGTGGAGGTAGAAAAATGCGCCTAGTATACTCAGGTTACTTCTTCAAATTTTCAAGGATTCCAATTAAATGCAGTGTCTAAGGGTGTTTTGTCTTGAGGTGATCAAATTTTAGGTTCAAAGCTTCCCTCTTTACTAGGCGCCAGAATGATATTCTACAAGTAACAAAGTGCGCCTTGATCATCTTAGTCATTTCCTTATGAAATTTTTCAATGTCCAAAGCATGTTGAGGGTCAAAACACCATACTCTAGAAAGAATCTGCCTTAGGCGCAAGTTTGAGTCTCTGGAGGTGCAAATTGGCGCCTAGCTCTGGATGAATGAATTCCTTGAATTCAGGCAATTGAAAGTGTCTTGGGGGGTTTAATTCTTCAAGGTGCACATCTTCTTCATCAGTTCTAGCATCATTTGTTCAAGGTGCAAGTTTGAGGTTCTCCAGATGATGAAATGCGCCTTGACTCTCTGAGGTGACTATACTCCAACTTTAGGCGCACCTTTTGGTCTCAACAAATGGTAAAGTGCGCCTAGACTCATTAAGGCTCTTTCTTGCAAGATTTTCTAAGTCTAAGCCATAATGAGCGTCGATACAACAATTTCTAGCAAGATTCTTCCTTAAGCGCAATTTTGGGGTCCTACTAATGCATATTTGTTCAAGGCGCACATTGAGTCATGTAGAGAGACCTAAATGCGCCTAACTCAACTTTGTGAGGTTTTTCAAAATTTCTAGGTCTTAAACACTTTATGTTGATCCTAGGCGCAAAATAGGGCCTTTGAACGATGTCTTGTCCTCCTCCCATCTTAGGCGCACTTTGGTGTTTGGAGCTTAGGCGCATATTTGAGTTTCAGAGGTGAGAAAGTGCACCTAACTACTTAGAGCAAATTTGTGCCTGAGAAATGGAAGTCCCCAGGGTTAGGTATATTGAAAAATATATTTAAGTATAAGTTTGGACTTATACTTTAAATATTTTTCAATATACCTTCCAGGATGTTTGAGATAGGTCTCGGATCCATGGGATTTAACATGCAAATTCTAGAATTTGCGGGATCCACTGTAATGTCCCCAATTTCTTGGTTGTCAAAAGCTGTTCTAATTCCCAACTTCCACTCTAGAAATTTAAAATATCCTGCAAAACATGTTAGAGCAGATTTACAACAATGTCTTTTTATTACAATTAGCATATTTAGATGAATAAAATCTAGTTACCCAAGAAACTCAATCATAAGAGAGATGAGGGATATGGCTTTGATAGGGTGTCCCAGATCCTCTACCCAAGGCCCAAGAGCGGATATACCATCCCCCTTGGCCTCATGTGGCGCATGCCATCCATATGAGGTGGTGTACCTAATGAGGAGTCCGTTGTTCCGTTCCCCTTCCTTCTTACCATCCCCTTTCCTTTCTTTATAATTGGATCCTTGAGGGTGAGTACTTATGATAGGAAGATGGAGTCACAAAGGGTGCCCCGAAGGTTATCTCTCCTAAGCCCAAGAGCGATATTCCATTATACCCCCTTGGCCCCAATGGGATTTATTAATCCCCCCTTAAGGGGTGGTGTACTTAGAAGGATACCCCATCGCCGTTCCCCTCTTGAAACACATCCCTTTATCACATACTCTTATACAATTATTCCTATAACATATTTATTCCATATATTCAATTGTAAATAACTACTCATGTTAACCATTTTAGTTTAATATGTGAAATTATACACAGCATTCATACTAAGTTACCAGCTTACTAATGGTAAACATTAGTACTTAGATTAGATTATTCACGTGGAACTTAAAGTAACAATCATAGTAATTTACTTATTAACATATTAGATCTTACTGATACAATACTAATTACCACCGATACCTCTGTTGCTGCGGACTGAGTGAATTGCACATACAGATCATTAAATAATCTTCGTCAGATTCTTTTCCTTGCTGCCCGCTGCCTCTTTTGCTCACCATTCGCTCTCTATTTATAACCCCCGATTGCTTGAATGGGTGCGATCCTTCTTTAGTGACGTCTTTCCCTTGTGAGGGATCACGTCCCTTCTAACCTTCGTTTGATATTTGTTATCATTGCTACCTTTCGGGAGATAGCGCTAGGAGGTAGTTAATATTGGGTTTTTGATATCATATTCAATATTAATAGTATTGAATTAAATATATTTATATATGTATATTTCTTAATAATGATAATCGGGTTTATATTAATATTTGATAGAGAATGCCTTTATTCCATTTTATAATTACAATTGTTTGCAATAATCATTATTATTCAGATTGATGTATAATATCATCTATAATTATGAAAATAAGGTTGCAAATATTTATGATTTTTTCTTAATAAGTATGGGGGCATTACAGCCCTCCCTTCCCAAATTTGCTTGTCCTCAAGCAACTTAAGATTTGGATGATCAATTATTTTAGCTCCTTCCCAAGTTGCATCTTCGGTTGGTAAGCCTTTCCATTTGATAAGATATTCCTCAATGATTCTATTTCTTAATCTTTTCTCACGTACACTGAGAATCGCTTCCGGCTCCAAGATTAGTTTCCCTTCATCATCCAGTGGTAGTAATTCTTCACAGGGAATAATGTGTTGCCCCAAGACTTTCTTAAGACGGGATACGTGGAATACATTATGGACTCGGCTGTTTGTAGGTAGATCTAGTTCATAGGCGACTTCTCCTATTTTCCTTATTACCTCGTAGGGCCCATAGAATCGGGCTTTAAGCTTCTCCTTTCCACTAGCCTTGAGTGATGATTGCTTGTATGGTTGCAACCTTAAGAAGACTAGATCTCCAACTTCACATGTTCGTTCGGTTCTCTTCATGTCTGCATATATCTTTTGTTGGTTTTGGGCTTGATGGAGATTGTCTTTAAGGGCATTCATTATATCCGTATTTTGTTGCATGAAATCATTTACTCCTTGTACACGGCTATCCACCTGAATCAAATCTCCAAAAGATGTCGGGGTGTACCCATATAATGCCTGGAATGGGCTCATCCTTATGGACATGTGATGAGTGGTATTATAACAATATTCTCCCAAATGGAGCCATTTAATCCAAGTGTTTTGCTGTCCCATCACATAGTTTCTTAGATACCCTTCTATCCATTTGTTGACGATTTCTGTTTGCCCATCTGTTTGTGGATGGTAACTGGTGCTGAGGTTTAGCTCAGTCCCCACTAATTTGAATAATTCCTGCCAAAATAGACTTAGGAACCGGCTGTCCCTATCACTTACAATGTTTTTTGGAAGACCATGCAACCTGAAAACTTCCTTGAAAAAAATCTCAGCTACTTGAGGTGCTCTAGATTCTGTGGATATAGCCATGAAATGGGCATATTTGGTTAGGCGATCAACTACCACATAAATGCAATCTTTCCCTTGTACCCTGGGGAGTCCTGTGATGAAGTCCATTGATATACTTTCCCATTTTTGGTTGGGTATGGGTAAGGGTTGGAGTAGTCCTGCTGGATAAGTATGTTCCTCTTTGTTCCTTTGACATGTCATACATTCTCTTACGTGTTTTAAGACGTCCCCTTTAAGGCCTTTCCACGCAAACCTTTCCCTGATCTGTTTATAAGTTTTGTAGTACCCCTGGTACCTGCAGTTGGGCTGTCGTGATAATTCTTTAAGATTTCTTGCTTTATCTTTGACCCCGGTGTAATGTAAATCCGTTCTTTGTAAAGGATGAGGTCATCAATCATCCGATATCTCTCATCTTCTATTTTTCCTTCTAATAAGTCGTTGGAAAATGAATCTTTAGCATATTCAGCGAGTATTGATGTTTTCCAATTGGTAGATATTGTTGTCATTGTTCTTAGGTATGGCCTTCGGGATAGAGCGTCGGCTACAATGTTGTTTTTTCCTTTCATGTACTCGATGTCAAAGTTGTATGCTTGTAATTTACTTACCCACTTTTGTTGTCTATCATTTAAGTCTTTTTGGTTTAGAAAAAACCTTAGACTATTGTGATCAGTTTTGACAATAAATTTCCCACAAATAAGGTATTGCCTAAATTTTGCTAGGGCGTGCATAATGGCAAGCATTTCCTTATCATAAACTGGATAGGTCCTCTCTATATCTTTAAGCTTTCTACTTTCAAAAGCTATGGGATGTTTGTTTTGCATTAATACTGCTCCAATGCCTTCTCCCGAGGCATCACAACATAACTCAAAAGGTGAATTGAAATCTGGTACTGCTAGCACAGGGCAAGAGCTCATTACTTCCTTAAGTTTCTCAAAAGTTGTTTGTGCTTCTTCATTCCATTTGAAAGCTCCCTTCTTGGTGAGGTCCGTGAGTGGTGAAGTTAGTTTTGAGAATCCTTTCACAAATCTTTGATAATAACTGCATAATCCTAGGAACCCTCGAAGATGTGTTAGTGTTTTGGGTTGTGGCCAACTACGGATGGCCTCAATTTTTTCTTCGTCCACCTTCACCCCTTGAGCACTGATTTTGTGACCTAAGTACAGAATCTCCTCCACGCCAAATTCGCATTTGGATAATTTGGCAAATAGTGATTGTTGTTCTAGTATTCCCAATACTTCGTCTACATGCCTCAGGTGTTCCTTCCAAGTTTTGCTATAGATTAATATGTCATCAAAGAAAACCAATAGAAATTTTCTCAATTGTCCCCGGAAAATATGATTCATGCAAGATTGGAAAGTAGCCGGGGCATTAGTTAACCCAAAGGGCAGAACAAGAAATTCAAAGTGGCCATAATGGCATCTAAAGGCTGTTTTCGGAATGTCCTCCTCTTAACCTGATTTGATGATATCCTGACCTTAGGTCAATTTTTGTGAACTATACTGCACCATGGAGTTCATCAATAAGTTCATCAACTCTAGGGATTGGGTATCTATTCTTTATGGTTTCCTTATTTAGTGCCCTATAGTCAATGCACATTCTCATCGTACCATCTTTTTTCTTCGAAAGTACCACCGATTAGGCAAAAGGGCTGGAGCTTGGCTGGATATGTCCTAAGTCTAATAACTCCTTTATGGTTCTTTCAATCTCCTCCTTGTATTTGTGAGGGTGTCAGTAGGGGGTAGTGACTACTGGTTTTAATCCTTCTTCCAATTCAATGGAATGTTCAAAGCCTCTTTTAGGAGGGAGCCCCTTTAGAATGTCGCTAAAGACCCTCTTATGTTTTTTCAATATTGGCTGGATATTCACATGTAAGGCCTTCCCTTTAGGAGTGGATTTATCTAAAATTAAACATTGGGCTACCCATTCGACTTGGTCATGCCTAAAGATCTTTTCCATTTTTTTGGCTGAAATGACTCTAGGGGGATCCATCTGATAGGCCTTGTAATTTTACCTTCTCCCTGTTGTGTTCAAAGTTAATTTCCAACTTTTGGAAATTTATGTTGACATCTTCTAGCGAGTGTAGCCATGGAGTGCCTAGAATTATATCGTCGTCTCCTAATTTTACCACATAGAACTTGTCATTTAGTTTGTATTTTCCCATAGTGATGTCGAGTTGGGGAATTTTCTTTGTGCATGATCTAGAGCCTCCATCCACCAAGGCTACTTGAAATCCTTTAAAGTCTTCCATTTTTAGTTTTAGTTTAGCGGCTAGGCCCTCATCTATAAAATTATAAGTGGCCCCACTATCTATGAGAGTTGTTACCTTTTTGCCTTTAACTACACCTCGGATTTTGAAAGGACGATGCTTTGATGTTTTTGAGATGGAAGCCAAAATCCCTCCTTCCTCCATTTCTTCTTCATATCTTACTTTCTTATTCGGTCCTTCTTCATATTCATTTTCTGTTACTTGACTCGCTTCCATTTTGTGGACTTGGCTCCTTTTTCGCCCACATATGTGTCCAGGTTCCCAGTCCTCTTTGCATTTAAAGCATGCTTTATTTTTCTTTAGGCTTTTCCGGTCGCACACATGTCCCATTTCCCATACGTCTTTGCATTTAAAACATAATTTTTCCTTTTGGGTTCTATCTTGGCCACAAATGTGCCCCCTTTCCCATTTGCCTTTGCAATCAAAGCAAAGGCCCTTTCTTCTCAGTTCTAGTCGGCTCGTATAAGAAAGGTATGGTCTCTTGTGTCTATCTTCCTTGGGAGATGTTTTGTCTTTGGATATTATATTTTTTTTTGGAGATTTTCCTTTATCTGTTTGGGCATGTTCGAGCCTAGTTGCTTTAATGATTGCTTCCTGGAGGGTAGAGGGCTCAAAGGCACTTACTAGGCCTCGTGTGGCATCGGATAGTCCTTCTATGAATAAGTAAACAAGTCTTTTTTCCGATATGCCTGGCACCATAATGGATAAATCTTGAAATTTGGCTATGTATTCTTCGATAGGTCCCTCTTGTCTAACATTTGTCAATTCTCTAAAATATTCTTCAGGTTGTTTGTGGTCAAACCTCTCAATAAGTTTTTCCGTAAAGGTGTCATAAGTTTTTATACTTTGGTGATCTTGGGTGGTTAGTCCATGATACCACCATCTATAGGCTGTTGGTCCTTCCAAATGTAAAGCAGCAAACTTGATGGCATCTTCTTCCGTCATTTTGTCTAGAGATAGGTAGGTGTCTAGTTTTTGAATCCACTCTTGGGCTGTGATTTTGTTTGATCCATCGAAATTTGGTATTGATATTTTATCCACCTTGTGTTTTAAATTCTTGTTTGTTTGGTTCCTTGGTTCCCTATGTGAGCTCTTAGTCCTAGCTTCACAATATGCGGGAAAAGAAATATCCTTCTTAGTTTGTGGATCAAGTCTTGTATATGCATCTACCAAGTAATCCCAATCTTGATTTTGTACCCCTACTTCCTCTTCTCTTCCTAAGAAAGAGGGTCTAGTTATCCTAGAGGTAGATTTTAGTGGGTTATCATTTTCGGATTGACTTGGAGTGGTTTCTCTCCCATTTTCCTTATGAGGTCTAGTGTTGTTTAAGCTGTTGTTTATATTCTCTATTGCTTCCAGTAATGCTTGGTTAGTTTTCTGATTTTGTTCTATAAGGGCTTGAGTTTTTTGATCATTATTTTCCATGATGGCCCTAAGCTCTTCTCTCATTTGGTCATTCATGGTATTGTCTTGGGCGTTGTTCTTCCTAGTTTGCCTCTTTTAGTAAGTTTGCATAGAACTTCTTCTCACAGGATGGCAGGATTATGCTCTGATACCACTTGTAATGTCCCCAATTTCTTGGTTGTCAAAAGCTGTTCTAATTCCCAACTTCCACTCTAGAAATTTAAAATATCCTGCAAAACATGTTAGAGCAGATTTACAACAATGTCTTTTTATTACAATTAGCATATTTAGATGAATAAAATCTAGTTACCCAGGAAACTCAATCATAAGAGAGATGAGGGATATGGCTTTGATAGGGTGTCCTGGATCCTCTACCCAAGGCCCAAGAGTGGATATACCATCCCCCTTGGCCTCATGTGGCGCATGCCATCCATATGAGGTGGTGTACCTAATGAGGAGTCCGTTGTTCCATTCCCCTTCCTTCTTACCATCCCCTTTCCTTTCTTTATAATTGGATCCTTGAGGGTGAGTACTTATGATAGGAAGATGGAGTCACAAAGGGTGCCCCGAAGGTTATCTCTCCTAAGCCCAAGAGCGATATTCCATTATACCCCCTTGGCCCCAATGGGATTTATTAATCCCCCCTTAAGGGGTGGTGTACTTAGAAGGATACCCCATCGCCGTTCCCCTCTTGAAACACATCCCTTTATCACATACTCTTATACAATTATTCCTATAACATATTTATTCCATATATTCAATTGTAAATAACTACTCATGTTAACCATTTTAGTTTAATATGTGAAATTATACACAGCATTCATACTAAGTTACCAGCTTACTAATGGTAAACATTAGTACTTAGATTAGATTATTAACGTGGAACTTAAAGTAACAATCATAGTAATTTACTTATTAACATATTAGATCTTACTGATACAATACTAATTACCACCGATACCTCTGTTGCTGCGGACTGAGTGAATTGCACATACAGATCATTAAATAATCTTCGTCAAATTCTTTTCCTTGCTGCCCGCTGCCTCTTTTGCTCACCATTCGCTCTCTATTTATAGCCCCCGATTGCTTGAATGGGTGCGATCCTTCTTTAGTGACGTCTTTCCCTTGTGAGGGATCGTGTCCCTTCTAACCTTCGTTTGATATTTGTTATCATTGCTACCTTTCGGGAGATAGAGCTAGGAGGTAGTTAATATTGGGTTTTTGATATCATATTCAATATTAATAGTATTGAATTAAATATATTTATATATGTATATTTCTTAATAATGATAATCGGGTTTATATTAATATTTGATAGAGAATGCCTTTATTCCATTTTATAATTACAATTGTTTGCAATAATCATTATTATTCAGATTGATGTATAATATCATCTATAATTATGAAAATAAGGTTGCAAATATTTATGATTTTTTCTCTATAAGTATGGGGGCATTACATCCACCAGATTTCAGACTTAGCCAATTTTCAAGATCTCAGGACATACATCAGGGGATTATGGTTTCCACCACGAAGCTATAGACTCAAACACCACTGACCTCACCATGAAAAAGTGCTAAGACATCATCCACAACTAAAGCAAAGCATCAGAGCTCAAAAAAAAGGGGGGTCCCCATTTGCAATGGGGCGATGTGTGATTAGGTCACAACAGCAAGTCCACCTCAATTTACAGCTTCTCTCTTGGTTAAGGTCCAATATGTTGGTTAAGCAAGAAGCAACCTACTCTTGCTCTATCTTCCACTGAGGACAAGTGGGTTGTTAATGCTGCCACTGAGGCCATTTGGCTTCAACATATCCTCACTGAGTCGAGTATCCAGTATCGACGATCATCTGTCATTTTATGTGACAATCAAAGTGCCATCCAAATCTCACAAAATTGGGTCCACATACACTACATTCAAGAGCTCATCCATGGATAGGTCATTGATCTCCAATACTACCTGACTTCAAAGAAAATAGCCAACATTTTCACCAAACCTTTTACAAAGAGCAAGTTTCTTCATTTAAGAGCTCTATTGGGGGTGCGAGAGGCTTCATCTAGTGGGGGCTACTTAGTCCTCTCTACTCTTTCCTCTCTCTACATTTTTTAGGGAGGGGCATCCTCTCTGGGGGCAGTTTTTCTCCTCTACTTCTTTGAGAGGATCATTTTGTACATCAGTAAGTAATATGGCTACACATTTGTCGAGACCCATCCATTTCATCTATCCATACCCACCGAAGCTACGCTTATGGAGGGGAGTCTTGGTGCATATTTTATTTTTGCATTTAGTTTATTTACTTTATCACATATTTGCACTAGGATAGGATAAGCTTCCTTAGGTAGGTATCTACTTGGGTAGATTTCAAGTGTGACTTGTACTTCCTTATTTAGTGGAAATGTTGTGCACACATGTGACTACATCGTCTTTATCCCACATTGGTTGTATATTCACATCTCTTGGTGGTCTATCCTATATATACTCACTTATTCTTCTCATTTGTACATAAATTGAGTTTGTATATTGCAATCCATTGATCTTTTGATCTATGTGTGCTTGCCTTTAGTTTCTTGGTCTCAAGTGGTTTTCAAAGCCAAATCTTACACATTTTCCATTCTACAACCTTTGTTTGATAAAAAATCCCTAGGTATTTCCATTTCTTTTGTGATGAGCTAAAATTACAGCAAAAGAACCAAATACTTTGGGAAGATCATCCTTTGTTTATCCAATCAATAGCCATATGAAACTGTAACTATTTCATGCTTCACAAATATAGCATTGTTGATTTTATGGTTTCCCTTGTTTATGATCAAGACATTAAGCATATGTTCAACATATGACTTAAACTTTGTTCTTAGTCAAACAACTTAATTGTTCAAGATCTCCAACTGAAAAACTAGTTCTCCAACTAAAAAACTGACAATTTACAATTTCTAGATAACACATCAAAGGATATTTCAACCATAGTTACTTGACTTGGACACAACACACACTCAACATGCTAATTTTTTACTAGAACTCAAACTCAACAAATTCAAGAAACCATGAAATATAGACATCTTTAAGGAATTAAAGGTTTTTCAACAAAT
Organism: Cunninghamia lanceolata; assembly: GCA_027924645.1. Classification (NCBI taxonomy): domain Eukaryota; kingdom Viridiplantae; phylum Streptophyta; class Pinopsida; order Cupressales; family Cupressaceae; genus Cunninghamia; species Cunninghamia lanceolata. The sequence continues at coordinate 440,216 of BSBN01001243.1, read as the reverse complement.
TCAAGAAACCATGAAATATAGACATTTTTAAGGAATTAAAGGTTTTTCTATAAACTCTTCTCTGAATCAACTTTAAAGATATATAAAGCTAAGCAATTACAAGTTACTTTGATCACACACAAGCTATATCACAAGGTTCGTGTTCGTGTTCAAGTTCGGCAAAGATAAAATTCGGATTATGTTTGGAAAAGATAAAATTCAAAAAAAAAATCATGATTAAGTTCAACTAATATAAATTTGTAATTTTTTTTAACATACGAAATAATAAATTATAATAAATTTTAAAATATTTAAATATAAATAAGTTTTTAAATTTTAATTTTAATATTGTAAATATATTAAATTTTATATATTAAATATATTAATAATTAAAAATCTAAATTAAAGATTTTACAATATCAAATTTTAATATAACAAAAAAAATCGTCACATTCTACATCTTAATGTATTATTTTTTACAAAAACAAAAAATAAAATAAAAACAAAACCTTAAGAAAAAAAAAGACAAAAAGGGCAAAATCTAAAAACAAATCTAGTGTGGTAGGGCTTTGTCTCCCGTTACCGCAACTTCCACACAACACGACACAGTGTCGCACAACTCTATAATAGCACTAAACAGTCAATGAACAAGCTCTCCCATCTAATAATGCATGCCTCCAACACGGGCTTAGCTGCTTAACTCTCAAAACAGCAATCAAATTGTTGCAAATTCCGTTGATCCTATCAATAAAATCTTTCGGAGTGTGGTCATCTACAATAGTGAGCAATAGATGGTCAATGCCAAATAGTGAGCAGCAAACTGAAATGAAAAAGACGAAATATAAGTTTGGAGATTGAATTTCTTATACTTTAAATATTTTTCAATATACCTTCCAGGGTGTTTGAGATAGGTCTCGGATCCATGGGATTTAACATGCAAATTCTAGAATTTGGGGGATCCACCAGATTTCAGACTTAGCCAATTTTCAGGATCTCAGAACATCAGGATCTCAGGCATCAGGATCTCAGGACATACATCAGGAGATTATGGTTTCCACCACGAAGCTATAGACTCAAACACCACTGACCTCACCATGAAAAAGTGCTAAGACATCATCCAAGACTAAAGCAAAGCATCAGAGCTCAAAAAAAGGGGGGTCCCCATTTGCAATGGGGCAATGTGTGATTAGGTCACAACAGCAAGTCCACTTCAATTTACAGCTTCTCTCTTGGTTAAGGTCCAATATGTTGGTCAAGCAACCTACTCTTGCTCTATCTTCCACTGAGGACAAGTGGATTATTAATGCTGCCACTGAGGCCATTTCGCTTCAACATATCCTCACCAAGTCAAGTATCCAGTATCGACGATCATCTGTCATTTTATGTGACAATCAAAGTGCCATCCAGATCTCACAAAATTGGGTCCACATACACTACATTCAAGAGTTCATCCATGGATAGGTCATTGATCTCCAATACTACCTGACTTCAAAGAAAATAGCCAACATTTTCACCAAACCTTTTACAAAGAGCAAGTTTCTTCATTTAAGAGCTCTATTGGGGATGCGAGAGGCTTCATCTAGTGGGGGCTACTTAGTCCTCTCTACTCTTTCCTCTCTCTACATTTTTTAGGGGGGGCATCCTCTCTGGGGGCAGTTTTTCTCCTCTGCTTCTTTGAGAGGATCATTTTGTACATTAGTAACTAATATGGCTACACATTTGTCGAGACCCATCCATTTCATCTATCCATACCCACCAAAGCTACGCTTATGGAGGGGAGTCTTGGTGCATATTTTATTTTTGCATTTAGTTTATTTACTTTATCGCATATTTGCACTAGGATAGGATAAGCTTTCCTTAGGTAGGTATCTACTTGGGTAGATTTCAAGTGTGACTTGTACTTCCTTATTTGGTGGAAATGTTGTGCACACATGTGACTACATCGTCTTTATCCCACATTGGTTGTATATTCACATCTCTTGGTGGTCTATCCTATATATACTCACTTATTCTTCTCATTTGTACATAAATTGAGTTTGCATATTGCAATCCATTGATCTTTTGATCTATGTGTGCTTGCCTTTAGTTTCTTGGTCTCAGGTGGTTTTCAAAGCCAAATCTTACACATTTTCCATTCTACAACCTTTGTTTGATTAAAAAAACCCTAGGTATTTCCATTTCTTTTGTGGTGAGCTAAAATTACAGCAAAAGAACCAAATACTTTGGGAAGATCATCCTTTGTTTATCCAATCAATAGCCATATGAAACTGTAACTATTTCATGCTTCACAAATATAGCATTGTTGATTTTATGGTTTCCCTTGTTTATGATCAAGACATTAAGCATATGTTCAACATATGACTTAAACTTTGTTCTTAGTCAAACAACTTAATTGTTCAAGATCTCCAACTGAAAAACTAGTTCTCCAACTAAAAAACTGACAATTTACAATTTCTAGATAACACATCAAAGGATATTTCAACCATAGTTACTTGACTTGGACACAACACACACTTAACATGCTAATTTTTGACTAGAACTCAAACTCAACAAATTCAAGAAACCATGAAATATAGACATTTTTAAGGAATTAAAGGTTTTTCTATAAACTCTTCTTTGAATCAACTTTAAAGATATATAAAGCTAATCAATTACAAGTTACTTTGATCACACACAAGCTATATCACAAGATTCGTGTTCGTGTTCAAGTTCGGCAAAGATAAAATTCGGATTATGTTTGGAAAAGATAAAATTCAAAAAAAAAATCATGATTAAGTTTGACTAATATAAATTTGTAATTTTTTTTAACATACAAAATAATAAATTTAAAAATATTTAAATATAAATAAGTTTTTAAATTTTAATTTTAATATTGTAAATATATTAAATTTTATATATTAATAATTAAAAATCTAAAGTAAAGATTTTACAATATCAAATTTTAATAGAACAAAAAAAAATCGTCACATTCTACATCTTAATGTATTATTTTTTACAAAAACAAAAAATAAAACAAAAACAAAACCTTAAAAAAAAAAGACAAAAAGGGCAAAATCTAAAAACAAATCTAGTGTGGTAGGGCTTTGCCTACCGTAACCACAACCTCCACACAACACGACACAGTGTCGCACAACTCTACAATAGCACTAAACAGTCAATGAACAAGCTCTCCCATCTAATAATGCATGCCTCCAACACGGGCTTAGCTGCTTAACTCTCAAAACAGCAATCAAATTGTTGCGAATTCCGTTGATCCTATCAATAAAATCTTTCGGAGTGTGGTCATCTACAATAGTGAGCAATAGATGGTCAATGCCAAATAGTGAGCAGCAAACTGAAATGAAAAAGGCGAAATAATAATGAAGCCTGTGAGAAAAATCCAAAAATACCAAATTGAAAACACATTTCTAACATATATTTTAATTTAAAAACCCTAAATATTTCACCATATGAACTTTAACGCAAACTAGAACAATTTTTTTCCATTTTTCATCAAGTTCGCCATATTTTGAATTTTTCGCTTTAAATTTTGCGAACCCTCTGACATAGCACACAAGTATACATCAAACAAATGAGTACAAGAGTGGATTTGAGTTAAAGAAAACAAGATTTATAAATATATAAATATTCTCAAGTGTTTTTGGTGTACAAAACTCATGGCTTATGATATACATGGCATCAAAAACAAAAATCACAACATGGAAGACATCAATTATGGTAGAGAGGAGCTTGTCTCACTTGGCCTAGAATCGCTAGCTTTATGTGGGGTCATGTGGTTGTATCTCAAATAGGTTTGTAATGCTACTGCAGCAATAGTAGCATTAGTTAAGATCAAGATTGGATTTGCAAACCAAAGTATAATTGTAATTCAATTAATCATGATTTAATTAGGAAAAACTCAAGGAGTAAAAAAGGCCCAAAAAATTACAAATATATGGAAAAGAAACACTATTTTTGTTATTTCTAGCCAAAAAAAAAAAAGAAGTTGCTTTTCCATCAGGCACAACCCAAAACATTTTTTGTTTTTTGTTTTTTAAAACAAATGTGGGGGTCTAGGGGTGGCAGCCCCAAAGGGGTTTAACGGTGGCACCCCTCACAAGGTCATAGGGCATGTTCCTTGTCATGGATATAGGACGAGGTCAAGGGGAGCACCCTTGGCGTGTTCCCTGTAGCTGCAGCAATATAGGTCGGGGTCAAGGGGAGCACCCCTAGGGCATTCTCAACAACAATATAGGACGAGGTCAAGGGGAGCACCCCTAACACATTCCCTATGGCAATATAGGTTAGAATCAAGAGGTGGAGCCCCTACCACCAAGGCCAAATAAAGACTTTCGAGGTTGCAAGGACCTTCATGGTGCATGCCATCTTTCATAATTTTATCGCTTTTAACCAAGCTACAAGATTTGAGACTCCAAACCCTTTAAAAATGCAAGTGTTGAATCCATAGTTCAATAATTAGGCCCTAACTATGTGTTTTTTTTTTGCCTTTTTAGGGTTTATAAATTCGTATTTATTTATTTTTTCAATTTTGCAGGGTTTTTATTGTTAAAATTCCAATCATGATGACTAATTACCTAATGCTTCGAAAACATTGAATCAATCACACAAATCATTGAATTTCAACTGCGGAAACGAAGAACAACAAATATATAATTTACACCTTCAAATCAGCTTTAGATTCCTTCGAAAGCTTCCAAGGCAACCTCCACAACTATCAAACTAACAACTGCACAGAAATATTACACTATACTGAGTTATCGTTCTTCTATTTTGCACCTATCTTTATACTATTCAGCTAAAAAATCTGATCTTCCAAGAATAGCAATCTTATCTGACACAAGAGATGACTTGGAAGATAAGTCTAAATCATTAGTTCTTATCAGCACTTTATTAGACTTAATTAACTAAATAAAACATTTTCATTTTATAACTTAAGTGAATTACAAAATAGAAATAACTCGAACTAATTGCACGTTCACACTGAACCTACGCAAAAGTTCCGAGCTGAGCTAAAAATTCAACACTCCCTCTTAGCGAGGAAGGAATTTTGCACCAATCTAAGTTTGACTCTGCATGCCTCAAACTTTACTTTTGCTAAGGGTTTGGTCAAAATATTAGCTAACTATTGATTCACCGCTTCCTGGAGGCTAGCAGACTCAATGATGTTACTCATCAATGCTATGTAGTTAGGAAACTTCTTTGGAGGCCTACTCTCCTTGAATGTGCTCCTAGGAGCCTCAACATGCCCCTGAGCAAGGAGCATTCGTCAACCTCTATTCAAACCATCGAGGTCTCCTAACAAAAGAAGGGGCTGAAGTTTCTCCCTCCTCACCTAAAGGTTGTTGTCCTGAACTCGAAACAATTGGAATCTTTGGAGATTCAACCTTCGGAGCTTCCTACTCCTCATCCTCTGTTATTGGAAGGAACTCCTGAGACTTTCTAGATGCAAAATCCTCCTCAAACATTACATCCCTACTGACTACAACTTTCCTTAGCTCTAGAATGTAGACCCTATAGACCTTTGAAGTCTCAATGCAACCTACAAATAAACCCTTCCTGCTGGAAGGTTCCAATTTTGTCCTCTTCTCTACTGGTATATGGACATATATTGGACAACCAAAGATGCAGAAATGACTCACCTTTGGCTTCACACCACTAAATGCCTCCTCTAGTGTCTTGTCCTCCAAGATCTTGTTAAGACACCTGCTCTGGATGTAAACTATTGTAAGACATGCTTCTGCCCAGAGAAACATTAGCCAGTCCAAGTCATGAATCATGGCCTTAGCAACCCCTATAATGGATCAATTATTCCACTTTGCAACCCCATTCTATTGTGGGTTGTATGGAACTATTAACTCCCTCTTTATCTCTGCTTCCTTGCAGAAACCTTTGAACTCCTTGGAGATATACTCTCCCCCATTGTCCGAACTCAAGACCTTGATCTTCTTCCCTACCTGGTTCTCAACTAGAGATTTGAACTCCTGAAACCTATTTAGACCTCATCCTTGGTCTTTAAGAAGTAGATCCACGTCTTGCGAGAGAAATCATCAATGAAGGAAACATAATACATGCTTCCCACAATTGATCCTACTGACATCGGTCCACACACATCCGAATGCACTAAGTCTAAAATCCCTTTAGACCTATGCTCACTGCTTAGCCTCAGCATGCTTGCCAAGTGTGCATCCTCTACAAACTCCTTGTTGTTTAATGCTAAACTCTACAAGTCTTGTGACAATCTCCCTTAGAATAGGCAACGCTGCGTGATGCAGATGCCCCATTCTTTTGTGCCATAACTCGCACAAATTATCACTGTTATGAACTAAAGATGAAACTAGATCACCCTGTAACCTATAAGGTTGCCTTCTCTAACCGCTATAACTTGTGTTGTAACTAGGCTAGATTCCTTCAGCGTGATAAGAACTTGTTGATCCTTGAATTCAACTACAAAGCCCTTATCCTCCATTACTGAAATTGAAAGCAATTTTTTCCTGAGACCAGGACCAAGAAAAACATCATCAAACTCCAAAGAGTTACCTAACTGTAAACGAAAGGAGATTTTACCAACTCCTACTAGATACTTGGCATCATTACAAAGCTCAACTTGAATTCTTCCAATTTGGTAAAACACTTTCAAAGTTTCAAGCAAATGTCATATGCCTAGAGGCCCCACTGTCCACATACCAAGCATCCTTTGACATTGTGCTGGTAGAAAGACAAGAAACCATTGAGAAATCTTTCTCAAACCTGGAAGCAAACTCATTCATCTTCCTTCTACTCTTGCTTACCTTGGTTCTTCTTCTTGTCTAGACACTGTGTTGCATAATGACCAAACTTATGACAACTGAAGCACTTGATTTTACTCAAGTCCTTCTTCCCTACCTGTGAGGATGAATCCTCGTCCTTTCCCTTATCCTTATTGTTCCCTTTTCCTTTATTTCCATTTGTTTATCCAAAGATAGCTGAATTTTTGTCACCGCCCTTCTTGTTGGCTTTTGACTCCATTTAGGTTTCCTCCTAGATAGAACCATCCCACGGTCTTTCAAAGGAAGGAAGCTTTTCCCTACCACAAATGCCCTGAACAAAAGCATGTCATCAACATGAGAACCTATTCAAAACTAAGTTCACTAGCTCTGCATCTTCCACCTTTTCCCCAACTGCTACAAGTTGGTCACGAAGTTGAGTGACCTTCATCAGGGAACTGGTGACAATATCCAAACTAGACATCTCTATGGATCTAAGTCTGTTCCTCAATATCATTTTCCTATTAATGCTCACTCTGGAAGACTAACCAAAGCGTCAAACATCTCCTTGGTTCTTTTCTTCTCTAACAAGTGAGAAATTAAATGATTGTTCACCGCATCAAAGATCATCCGCTTGGCTTTAACCTCTTTCTTCTTGTGAGCTGCCAATTGTTACGGATCTGTAGGTGGAGACACCTAAACTAATAAGATATCCAAAGATCATTTTCCTCTAGTAACAAAGTCACCCTGACTTTCCAAGACAAGAAATTTAATGGGCCATCCAACCTATCCTTGAAATAGAGACTAGGTGAGGCCATTAAAAATATTTTTCTGTAAAAACATACTCTCAAATCCGGAAATAATGAAACTGCTCCAAAAATTTGAAAATACCCTTGTATTTCAAAAACCTAGGTCTGAACCCTAGCCACGTGGCTTCCCTAGCCACTGTTGCAAAACCCTAGTCGCTGCCCTATTAGTAAACCCTAGCCACTATTCAACCTACTCACAAAAATTGTGAAAAGAAACTGAAACAAAACCTGCAATAAAAACTTGCCCTAGTCGCAGGCCTGCAAAACCTGGCAAATTTTGTGCTTAAAAAAACATACAAATAAAACCCTGGTCACGGATTTACAGCTACAAGAAGGCACGATTTTTTTCCGAAAAATGCCACGATTTCTTCTAGAAATCCATCGCAATTTTTCCACAAAGAATGACCTGTGGAGCTGCAAGATTTAACCAACGATACATGAAGAAATATTGGTGTGATTCTGCACGACTGTTCTCTAATCCTAGCCGTGGATTTTACCAAAAATCCATCACAACTTTGTGTTGAAAGACTCTGCGAACTTTCCTTTAAAAACGACATGATCTATGCAAGAAAAAGGCACAATTTCATCTAAAATGCCTACACAATTTTACCTCAAAAAGGTCACATGATTTTCCTATGAACCCTACATGATTTTCCACCTAAAATTCCCTTGAAATTCCTTCTCCAAGGCCTCGAATTCTTCTTTCTTTCAAAGACTCTGATACCATATTAAAATTCCAATCACGATGACTAATTACCTAACGCTTCGAAAACATTGAATCAATCACACAAATCATTGAAATTCAAGTGCGGAAACAAAGAACAACGAACATATAATTTACACCTTCAAATTAGCTTTGCATTCCTTCAAAAGCTTTCAAGGCAACCTCCACAACTGTCAAACTAACAGCTGCACAGAATTATTGCACTGTATTGAGTTATTCTTCTATTTTGCACCTATCTTTATACTATTCAGCTAAAAAATCTAATCTTCCAAGAATAGCAATCTTATCTCATGCAAGAGATGACTTGGAAGATAAGTCTAAATCATTAGTTCTTATCCACACTTTATTAGACTTAATTAACTAAATAAAATATTTTCACTTTATAACTTAAGTGAATTACAATATAGAATAACTCGAACTACTTGCACATTCACACTAAACCTATGCAGAAGTTCCGAACTAAGCTAAAAACTCAACGACCCACATGACTTGTGAGTCTACCAAACTCGACGAATCTGACAAAGAATCGCCTAAACTCTCAGCTCAATCTGCAAGCCCTTAGATGGCCTAGCTCGGCCCGGGAGTCGCCAAGCCTGCCAAGTACCCGGCAAGTCTTGTGACTATAATTTTGACTCAAAACTAAAAGTATTCCAATGACAAATAAATATAATAAAAAGTTAACTGCTCTGCACTAAGAGAATGAACATTATTTAAAGGTTCCCATGGATACTTGTCATAATCCAATTGACTTTCTTACTAAGTGTATAAAAGGTTATAATGTCCAAAGTTTGTCTTGAGTAGAGAATACGGTTCTCAAAAGTTGGTTCTAAAGCTTTTGTAATATCAAGTTTCATTCTCTGATGGCTTTGTCATGGTATCAGTAGATCTTTATTTGAAAGCGACATACCAGTAGACAGAATTGAAGATATTCATTAATAAAGACAAAGGGACTAATGTTTCGTTTTTCCTTATTATTGCAAAGCTATTAATAAAACATTAGTGCATATAAGCACGACTTAGATGACCTGAGCAATGGCCTATCATTTGCAGCAGGCAAGCTGCAACCAATTTGCTGACCAAACGCCTCTTTTGTTTGAGAGTTTTTTAGATTTTGATCCTCAGAAGAAGGTGCATTGCTTCGTGAACTGCTTGGACCTGCATATAAGAGAAGCATAGAGAGATCATTCTAAGAAATCAAAATCAGACATCTGTGATTTGTCAATCTCATAAATCACATGCAATCAGAAAATTGAATAATAAACATCAGTTTCCTAAACACAGATCACAATAACTTTAGCAATTATGTTTGAGATAAGTATAATGAAATGCTAATAACTCGCACCAAGGAAATCTGTGTTGGCATGAGGAGCAACTAAGTCTTGATCACTTCGAACATGGTGACTTCCACCAGCAATTTCTAAGAAATTGCCTGGACCTTGTTTATCCCGGTGATGCATTCCTTGGTTTGGGTCACATGTGTTGGATTTTTGTCGATCTTCATTGCAACTCCTTTGCACTGGAATAATCGTGCTGCCAAATATCCCTCCAAGCTGACCTTGTTCACAGCTTGTGTCTGCTTTTGGTTCTTGGTTAGAATTATTTGGCATCATTTCACTTCTTTTGCAAGCATTGGTTCCACCCATAAAATCAAGCATACACCTCAACTGTTCTTCAGACATGCGCTGAATTTGACGTACATCAACATCGATTTTATTCGCTGCATTATCTGCAATTCTGGACAAAGTTGCAGAAGCTGCTGTTCTGGGAATATTTAATTGTGCTGCTGCTGACAATAATGCAGGCCCACTATTCTTTGACAGGGCAGAATTTATGGCTCTTAACCAAAAAGCATCAGGATGATCACCAATGGATAAGTTAGAAGATATTGGCATTTGATTAGGGCCATTTCTGCTATCTATCTCAATAGGTGATGGAGTAGCTTTTTGTGTTTCACTCATTAAAGATTGTTTAGTAAGCATGCTTACATCTGGTGGAAGAAAATGCCCTGGAATGACCTCATGTAATGGCCTGCTGTCAATCCTCTGTTTCATTTGAATCAAAGAAGCCGAACTTCCATACATATCACAGGCAACACTAGGCCCAGATGTCGTACCAAATTTTGTTTGACTTGAATTACATCCATGTTCTTCAATTTGTGTGTATCCCTTGTTGGGAATGCTGATAAATTTGCTTCTCAAACCCTCTGGTATATCATGCTTAATAATACCATGAGAATTAGGATTCACGTGCATCAGCTTGTTAACAAGTTGCTGTGGGTTCCCCATAACTTTATTCATAGTTGGACTTGGTGAGTCGCCTACAAGACCATTAGGCTGCTCACCAGGCTGAAGATACATAGAAACAACTGATCCTCTCACAGAATCCCCTTTTAAATGGTCAATGCATCCAGATTGCACCATATTTGTCCTTTCAACTCCACGTGGTCGATTATCAAACCATCGTTCTTTCCCTTTCTCCTTGTTGTCTGAGTAACCAGGAAGAATACAGGTAGCATTTTGTTGGGTTCCCTCTGCTACGCTTGGATCATAAACTGCACAAAAGATTCCCACATCCCCATATGCTCATAATTCTCAAAATTATGAACAAACATTGTGAAAGAACTAATTAATTGATTTAATTGTTCAAGTTGTTATATTCACTATAAACACAAATTTAATAATAAAACATAAAGTTTTCATCAGTGCAACCTGTAAATGCCAGAATGCTATATATTAGCTTAGCATTACCTCTCTGCAACATACGCTGAAGAAATAATGATTTCTGTCTGTCTATAGCAGCACTAGATACTTGAGAATCTAAGGAGTCTGGTAGTGAACCACCAATGGCATGTGTTTGCTGAGAAGGTTGACCAAGTCTGAGCTCAAAACCTGATGACATGGCATCCTTCTCTTGTGGGACTGGCTCCTGTATGTTACTCAAGTTGTGTAGAGTAAAACCCTTCTGAAAATTTTTTAAGCCTGCTGGATTTTGATTGGTAATAAGAGCCCGGCCTCCACTATTAATAAAATCAATATATTCAGCAACAGATGTGCTTACATAATTTGGTGAGCCTCTATAAGAATTACTGCAAGACATGTCTGGAACCTTTGACAAGTCATCCTTTAATCTTTCTAACAGAGGTTGACCCAGTTGAGTGGTCATGCTTCCTTTACAAACCCTGTTAATGTTCTTCAATAAAGCGTCGCGAACCTCATGCACATTTTTCTGAGCTGAATTAGGGAAGAAGCCCCCACCAGATAAGCCTTGAGTAACATTTTCTTCATAAGAGTTGTTACAGTAAACAGGATTATTCCAGAACTGTGTATTTCTTGATTTCACAGTTGGATGATCCATTTGATACGACAAAAGATTTTCCTTTTCCATATTTTGTGTGTTAGCAGTCTTACACTTGACCGCTCCAGTTTCACTTGAATTTCCATCATTCCAATCCCAACCTTTCTCATCATCTGGAACTTTCACCTAGAATTCCAACCAAGGTCAAGTCAAAACACAACCAGGAAAACTACCTAATTACAAAACAGAGGATAGCTTAAGATGGGTAATGACTGCTTCAAATTAACCAAGTATCAATGAGAATTTACATAACCTCTCTAAAAACAGATTTAATTTTTACATCTAGTTCATCAGTCAAATCCACCTATTGAGGTTCCATTTTGGAGTTGCAGTTACCTGCAATTTTCATGATGAGTTTGCCTCCAACTGAATGAAGAAAAATATAAACCTGCAAACTTTAGACTTCTTAAATCTGGAGCAATAAAGGATTGCAAGAGACTAACCTAGAAGCATGCATAGCAGCATATGTCAGGACTCAGAACAAAGGTGTTTCCTGGGGATTGAACATGGGATGTAATAGAATGGAAAGACATGTTCACTGAATTATTGAAACATGGATTTGCATCCATCCAGACCCACATCTAAAATATTTTATGTATTCCATTCAACTAAGAAGACCAACTTCCCAATCTAAGGCTCATGTCTTTCTAAATTATTATCTTATGTCCTTTCACATATCATAGTTGTTACAGAACATTACTTGTCATTTCTGAACTTAGAAGTTTTGCTATTATGCAACGCACGGCAGCAATGTTTGCCATTGCTAATATAGATAGATACTAGACGTGATAACTAAAAACTTACCAAATAATTTGAAGAGAGGAAAATATAACTTCAAGAAAGGCATGAAACAAAAAAAACCCTATGTAATGTCCCCTTTTAAATTGTCCTTATTTTCTTTAAATATAATAAAGTATAAACCCTAGCTCACAATAATAGTTGCACAATTAATTATAAGTATGAAATCAACCTAGAAATTGTAGTTGTAACAGTTTATTTTAATTCAGAAATAATATTTAAAATGTATTTTCAGGTAAGACGAATCGTATCTTCTATATCTGCTGATAATCTTTCCCAAATCTGCAATGATCTATCTTTAGTAAATTGTCTTCGAAATGTCTTTGGGTCTGCCTGAATCAGGGGTTTTCGTCCACTAACTCAGCAATGGAAATTAAGGGGTTTTCCTCCTTTAATTCCCAAACTTGAGGGATTTCGTCCTCAGGTTGTTGAACCATGGTTCACGCTCCACAAGGAGTAATAATAAGATATAAAATGTCTTCACAATGGTGGCTCTGCTCAGGTCCAGCCCGAGTTCACCCAGGGTTCGTCCCTAGGTAAACACCAGGCCATAACAGCCCCAAACCAATACCCATACCATAGTCTAGAATTCAGCAGCCTATTTCAAAGAACCCAATAACAAAGATTATAGATAAATTTTGTTATCAGATTACAAAAATGGCATCAGAGATGAGATTCTTTCGTTATTCCTTCAAGGGCATCATTTGTTTCATTTTCTTGCACATTTTTAGTTTTATGGTCAAAGTGTTTGTATTTTTATAAGGTAGTTGCTCACACATAACTCCTCCTTTTGTAATAAATAAAGCAAAAAGAGTCATATGTAATCATCTGTGAGACCATTAGTATTAAGGAAAACCTCTCAAGCTTCTATCCTTGCAATTTTGTAATGAGAGAAACTTCATTGAATATCTATAATAAGAAAGATGAAAGCTATGGGGGGCTTCTAGGCCACCTAGTACTCGTTATTTGTGATTTCATATTTAAGATCATTTGGTTTACTTCAATGATCTTTAAATGATTGTTATATTGGTTAGTTTGTAAGATTCACATCACCTTAGCTCTCTACATTATTTTGGATTTTGGTGTAAATTTTACTTTATTAAACCTTAGGTATATTCATCTTGCTTAAATGGATATTATAGATAATAGGCATTTTACTTATAGATATTCTATTTAAATAATTCAAGGATTAATTTGCTTTATTCTCCTATTGTATTCTCTGTTCAAGTTCCTAAAATTAGATTTAAAAATTTAACAGATGATTAAATCATATATGGCATCAGAGCATCTTTCCAGCTATCCTACAAGAACTTTGAGCCATAATCTTACATGGTATCAGAGCATCTTTGCAGCCATCCTCTTACATGGGTGAAGTTTCTTATCAAATTACAAAGCCAGCATAATAGGACGATTGTTTTCTTAGTCTACAAGGGCATCATTTATTTTATTGTGAATTTTAAGTTTAATGTTCCAATTGAATATGATGGATGTCATGTCCTGATATTAAGACATTGTTTAAATTAAAGATTTAAACATTATGATTAAAAAAAAAGGTAATTCACCTTTCGTGAAATACGATATTTAGTCAATCTGAATGATAGAAATAATTGTGTATATTTGAGCAAACATATATTATTAATAATATATTTAACAACAAGAGTATATTATATTTATAAAAGACAAATATAAATATAATATACAATATATAAATAAATATAATAATATAAATATATATAAATATTATAATCAATACAAATATTATATTATTACTATATAATAATATAATGATCAATATAAAATAAATGTTAATATCATTATTGTTATATAATAGTATCATTAATAAATATTGATATAAGTATTAATATAAATATTAAATACTTATAATTATATAATCGAAATATTCTTAAGTGGCTGTATAAAAGCAGCGGTCACTTTAAGAGTTTGGATCAATTATAATAATGCAGTGATTATTATTATCACAGCATTATCATATATAGATGCCATTGCATATTAAAGTAAAAGGATACGATGGTCAGTAAAAAGGTTGCGAATGAGTTTAAAGTTAAACAGATATTAGTGTAAGGGAAAAGCAGCAATCTTAAGAGGTATGTCTATTCAATTGGAAGTGTGTGTGTCTCTTTAGGGAGATATATTAAGAATTTGTAAATTTCTTATGAGAGGTATCTATCACATGAAAATAGGATCTGATTTTAAAAAGAGAGAATAGAATAAAATATAGAATGAGAATATTTATTAAAAACGAATAGCCTAAGAATATTATAAGTTAACTTAGTAACAATCTAAGATTAGTCTTAGAATTGCATACAAGCAAAAAAGATACATTCCTCTCTGCAATAGGAAATAATAGGAGCAGCATCATATACAGCCAAAGAATAATTCTAGGGCTCTGCCGCAGCCAGACACCATACACAGCAAGGTACATCATAATACTCTTACTCCATTAATAAATGCTTTACCTGATTTGCATGCATATACCTTGCATCTAACGAATAATGTACTCTGATAACTGTGTAAAAGATATCTTGGTTTAGATTCGAATAGGCATTAGGATTAATAAGTGTATTTCATGACTTAGTACTCTAAAATCCGCTCATTATGTTAATTAGAGTAATTCAAAGGTATGCCATATATCATTATTGTATTATATGCTTCATGATTACCTGAGATAGGCAATAATGCTTGGAAAACATGTTGAATCATGAGATTAACATATAACCTCATATGAGATGGTGAGTCTAAGATGTATAGTAGCCAACATGGGTATGTTTTGTCCCTTGTCTCAGTAGGTGCAATGGCACCCCTTGGACAAGTGGAAAGTGGCCCTTGTCTCAGTAGGTGCAATGGCACCCTTTGGACAAGTGGAAAGTGGCCTTTGTCTCAGTAGGTGCAATGGCACCCCTTGGACAAGTGGAAGTGGCCCTTGTCTCAGTAGGTGCAATGGCACCCCTTGGACAAGTGGATATGGCCCTTGTCTCAGTAGGTACAAAAAGGTACCCCTTGGACAAGTGGAAGTGGCCCTTGTCTCAGTAGGTGCAATGGCACCCCTTGGACAAGTGGATATGGCCCTTGTCTCAGTAGGTACAAAAGGTACCCCTTGGACAAGTGGAAGTGGCTTTTGGCTCCAGTTGGTGAAGAAGTCACCCCTCGTGCCAAAGGATTAATAGTGAACCCATGATTGGCCAAAGGGCATCCTTTCACCTCATCTCGTATGAAGTTAAGAGTTAATGCATGGATAGTGATGACAAATATATATATACTGATAGAGATCAGGACATTAATGATAAAGAATATCATAGTGAACTTAAGAGGAATATATGAAATATAAGTGATAGAGAATGCGTATTGAAAGTAATCACAAAGATTATGGAAGCAAGATAGAAAATGATAATTGATGTTAATTATTGAAAATCTAAAGGCAATGTTCTTATGTAATTGAATATATCATTTATCTATTGCTATAATTGAAATTAAGAAAGTTTGGTATAATAACGTTCTCTTTGCAAGTTGGAAATGTGTTCAAAGTTTTGAAAATGTTGACTTGTGACAAGGGGACATTACAATGGAATTCTTCATGATAACCTTGTAAGTGTCATCATTGCATATATTTTTCACAAATTGTTAGAAAGGAAGCCTCCCCTGCAATTGGAGTGGGAATAAGTCCTACACACTTCCTCAAAGAAAGTTTTGGGATAACAATAGCTCAATCTCTCATCTTTATCATCAAACTAACGAAGAATTGAGTTCCTTATCTATTAATAATGTGCATAACCCTACCTGTTGCTTTCAAATGACCAATGCCCCCAAGGGATGTTGTTAAAGTTTGAAGTTGTTGCCTCAATCCTTCACGGAATATGTACAAGACTCACCCAAAGGACAATGACAAATGCACTAAAAGCATGTGGGAATATCATCAAGAAGGTGATTTCCCTCTACATTTGAGGGGTTTTGTATTTTTGTGTACTTTTTACCAAAAAGCACAAAAAGAAAAAGAAAAGCAAGAGGATGAGAAAGTGATGCAGTAGAATCCTTGGGCAAAATAACAATCATGCATCACCCAAAAATTTGGTACTTTATAGGCATAGCTAGGTGCACCCATATGAAAAAATTTCATATCATGTTACATTTCAAGCTAAAACCTTGTTTGTTCCTTCAATCATTAGTCATATTTCAAACCTTGACATAGTCATCCATGTTATGTTTGTCATCTCTAGTCAATATCTTTGCAGGGCCAATGAAAGGAGCTTTCTAACACATCTAGAGAGACAAAGATTGAAGCTCAAGCAAGGGAGAAAGGGCAAAAATTCATCAAGTCATAAAAATGTTGCTCAATAGATGAGCATGTGCCTAATAGTGAGAGGACATGAAAATTGCAAGTGAAAAATTGCAGACCCATATAAGGGAGCGCACCACATAAAAGGATGACAAGATTTTCATAAAGTAAAAAGTGCAGTAGTGTAATGAAGGGTTCTACATAATTGATCAACAGACTTTTCAAAAATTGAAGTTGCAAATACCATATATAGGTATGCACCTGGTAGGGAATAAACAGGAAGCTTAAAACAAAGTTTGCGGACAGTATAGTGAGGCGTGCATCCAAAGGGAGTTGATGAATTTTCAAGTTTTCAAAATGTTCACCTATATACTGAAGCACACACCATTCTGAAAGCAATCATGGTTTTCAAAACAAAATATATGCAACAGTAGTGATCAGGTGCACGCCATTGTTAAGAAGAGCAGATTTGAGTTTTCAAAATGTACAAAGGTATATAGAGGAGTGCACCATAGGGAAGAAGAAGAAGTTTTCAAACATGAAAATCTGCACTGTTATATGTAAGAGCACACTTCACCAAACACAAACAGGTTTGCAATATGCTAAAAGGGCACCAAAATCATGTACATGAGATTTGATCAAGTGGTTAGGGATTGATCAGACATTTCCCACACGTATTCCCGATTGTTCAAGCATTACCACTGCATAAGTTTTCACAGTAGTTTTCCACCATTTGAACACACAAAAATAGTAGTCCATTCAACACCTATAACACGGTTTCAAAACACCAAGGTTTGCGAGTTTGCAGAAGACAAAGAAGTAAGAACAGTGATTTCAGTCTCTGAGAACAGCAGCTTGAAAATCTTCATGATGTCTCTGATTTCAGACAGATGTCAGCAAGATCGGGACAGTTGCAGTGAGCAGATTTTTAGTGTAAACCTACAGTTTTTTTAAAGAACACGAAGGTTCCTTGCATATTTTGATGGGAATTATAAATGGTATGGTCTTTTAGTCTTGTATTATAAATTAGTTAACACACATAAGATAGTTGGGAATTTATTGATAAAAGTTTAAAACTACTGGAATGTGCTGTTTTTGGTAATTCAAGGCAGCAAAGCATTGCAGCAGTCCTCAAGGGCATTTCAGTCAGGACAAACAATGTGAAGTTATCGTTTCCTCCACTTTTTGTTCAAAGTGCTTCAAGGTCAACAGTTTTAAGTTCTGCAGCAGTCACGCAGTTGTTGCAAAAGTTTTCCACCGCAATCATGTAATTGCTGCATAAGTTGTTCTGCATCAGTCACGCAGTTGTTGCAGAAGCTATTCCAAAACAGTCATGCAGTTATTGCAGAAACTAGTCTGCAACAATCATGCAGTTATTGCAGAAACTAGTCTGCAACAATCATGCAGTTATTGCAGAAGGTGTTCCGCAAGTGTCATGCAGTTGTTGCAAAAGTTGTTCCACAACAATCACGTGATGGTTGCAGAAACTATTCCACAACAGTTTTGTAGTGGCCATAATGTTAAGCTTCCACAACAGTTTTGTAGTGGCCATAATGTTAAGCTGGAGAAAAGCAACGCTCTTATCTTGGATCCTACTGGTTGAGGCAGGGTATGTAGGAGAAGATGAAGAATCTATTTCGTATAAGCCTCTCATGGTTGTCAAGTTCAATTATACAGCAGCTCCAGAAGGCATTGAGCATATTGATGAAATTAATAAAATCACAAGGAAGTCAGAAAATTTAAATATTAGGAGTGATGTGTTTGGAGAGGGTGTTCTGCATGCATTGTTTGAAAAATGCTAGAAGGAATGGTTGTCGCATCATAAAGAAGGGGCTCACAAGAATTCTCGCACTGATTAGGTTGTAAACGTCATAATGAAGGTCTTCTTCAATTACAACCCCAATAGAATCAAAAGGCACTTGATTTTCTTAGATCCTTCTTTTATGTGTTCTCGTGCTGAGAGACCCAATAAATGCTGGAAGTCTCAAGTTAGTTCCTCTTCTCTTTGTTGCTTGGTCCTCAATTGGCTCTTCCACTAGTTGACCATTTAAGACTCATTACACTTCAATCTTTGTAATATGTCATTGTCAATGGTTATTATTGAATAACTTTGTTAACACTGGACTCTAGCCAAGCACAATTTCACAAAGGCAATGGCATAATAAATGTTTACATCAAAATGCTACAATACCATTTTACAATATTTGTAGAAATAGAATTACATACCGAGAATGTAATATAGAAGACTATAAGAGAACAACAGCTTTATTGAAAAAGGCAGTTACATAGAAAACTATAAAAGAACAATAGCATTATTGTGAAGGGTAGTGTACAATACAGTGCTTGGTACACCGGAGGACCTATAAAATTCATGCCCTTTCCTGGATATTCAACTTGAAATTTACAAGACCAAATGGTTGACAATTAAGACACACCCATCAACCTAGCCATTCATAACTAAAAAGTGATCAATATAATACCAAAGTGAAGAATACAATAATTAACATTGGCTTCAAAAACAAGTTTTTTCTTGATAACAACGGTAACCTGACTGACTACAGTAATTAAATTTAGTATTCTAAGCCGTGAGAGTAACCCTTATATTTCCAATTTCAGCTTTGCCTTTTTTGTGTTATTGCTAGACTCTTGGACCTAGGTTGCTTCAATCCGGCTCATCTTTTAATGGCTAACAGACTATCATTCTAAAATATTTTACATATGGTTTACAATATTAATAGACACACTCTGAACTTATTGAGAAATAAATAAAATTCAAAAACCTCTGTAATAAGTGTGCACATAGCCCTCTCGGAAAATGACATTCCCAAAAAGCGCCCATGCCAATTGCACATGTTGTTGAGGCCCACAAAGAAAGTCATTCTCAATGTGTTTGTGATGTTCGCTAGGAGCCAGGTGTAGCAAGGCCACATGCCCCAAAAGCACACCACATACCCAAATGGGAATGGGGTTAAAAACAATATAAACCAAAAACAAAAGGTTAAAAATAAATAAACTAAAGTAAGCTAAAGCATTTTCACCAATCCCTTCAAGCATTCTAACAGTCACATTACATGCGGGTATTGTTTTGACTACACAAATTCCACATCCAAGTCTGAGTTTTCACCTTTTTACATCAGCGGATATTGTATTAACACTTTTCAAGGAGATAACATAAGGATTTTTTGCAAAGAGGGAACGGTTTTACACAAAAAGCAGGTATTTTGACCGTTTTAACTTTGAACACTAACAAATGTCAAGCTTCCAATTTTTCAATAAAGGGAGCAGTTTTGAGTGATAAATCTGAGACTTCATACAAATTCAATGAGAACTAGACATTTTTTAAAAAAAATTGATGTTTTTTTGTGCACTTCATGGATATGAAAATAATTTTTTTCTTATTTAATGCAAAGGCACCTTACCGCTATTTTGGAGATCTGCACCAGGCTTTACACACACATACCTTGCACACTCCCAGACCCAAGTAACCTTAAAGCTTAAAGTAATCACAAGGGAAAAATTTGAGATATTTGCAATGAGTGTATGTGTCTGTACATAGAAAATGGTTTCCAGACAGCACCATATTTTAGAAGGTCAATACTGAAATATAGAATATAGGTGCAATCAATGGAAAGATAAAGCTAACCCCAAACTGAAAAAAGAAGGCTTTCCGCCACATCACAACAGTCTCCCCATTCTCCATGTGAACTGCAGATCCAGGGTTACAAGAAGCTTGTCCTGCATGCTGTGAAAATTTAACCACTGTCAATACTATCTTTTATAATCATAAATTATTGTGCATAGCCTAAGACTACATAGACATTTGCATATAGCCTTATTGTACATAGCCTAAGACTATATAGTCATTTGCATATAGCCTTTCCTAGGAAACAATCATATCTCCATATGCCACTTTCAGAAAAAGTATATTACCTCACTAAATTTAGCTACAGACATATGATGGTTGTGGCAAGTACAGAGCACTCCTAGGCGTCCTGTATCACTGAGAACAAGCTCTCCACCTTTCAAATGTGGATGTGATCTCAAAAAGGTCAGTATACATGAGAGATCATTATTTCTATTTTACTGCAAACAAAACATCACACAATCCAATTCAAATCCTTTGATAAGGAAACCTCAAACTAGTATTAGCTTTCCATTTCTGTAGTTGCAAGTTTGATTTAGCACAAGATAGTATTTTAGGCACAAATAGAGGTACACAATAATTTTTTCTGAAGGAAACCTATTAATCGAACAGGACTTACTCAGCATGCCATTTGTACCAACACAAAACACACGTGGCCTAGCTTTCATCACTGACATAGATTGCTCGGCGTCATTATACCGTGTTTCTGTCAATGTCTTTGGCAAGCGTGTGCTTTGAATGCTGTGTACTTGTTGTTGTCGAAGGTTTGCTGCCTCTGTTAGCCACTGTGGAACAGATGTGTGTAACTCAGTCTCACTATCATGAACAGTTGGACGAATTCCCTGCTTAAAAATGTCAGACACATGTGAACGGACATTGCCTGGATCAAAATTATCAGGAAATGCTGTTACTCGATTATAACCAGTGGGCAGCAATTCCCTCGATGTGCCAATATGAGACAATTCTAGCCCATTTCCAAATCCTCCATTTCCATTGATTTGACTGACAGAGGAAACATCTGAGGCAGTCAATGGAGGCCAAGATCCATTCTCTAAGGCATTGATCTGATAGAATGGTGAATTGCCTGCCAGAACAGCAGAACGTATACTTGAAGACTGTTGATATTCAGAACGGAATGGTTGAGATGGCCCAGACAAAAGAGCTAGGAATGAATTACCAAGTTCAGGCCTTGCCATTTTAGTACTGCAACCTGAATACCCATAGCTTGCTGTGTTTGGTGCCACGGGTTCTTGTCTAATAGTACGCTCAATAACACACACTTCTTGTGCAACATAAGGATGTGAAAATTGTCCAAAATTCATTTCTATCTGCAGAAAAAAAAGTGCAGAAAACAGAAGATGTTATGCAACCCACTATGAATTCAAGAAGACTCATAAGATTAATGCCAAAGAATTAAACACGAGCTGACTAAGGAGTGAGCATATCTTGATCCATGTTCACAATAAGGGGAAACTTCTAACAGAAAATTGACACAACATACATTTTGATCAGATTGAAAGAAAAAGGGAAATAAGCAATATATCTACTTCAAAAGCCAACAAAGGAAGCTGTAAATATAAATGGTATAGATTTGCTCATCAGTTCAAAATCTATGAATATTCAAATTATCAATGAAAAGTTATGCAGTCTGCACGAAACATTAAAATTAAAAACCACAAGCATAAAAGGAATTAAACAGTCAACTTTTTGTTCTCCTTTTTCGCTTGAATTAAGAAATAAGAATCAAGAAGGCATGTTTCTTGAGAAAGTGTAAACGTTACTTTTAAAAGATTGTGGTCAACTGATCAAAATATATCCCTCACTAGAAATGGTTTTTACTCAAAGTTCTGAAATCTATAGTCACCCTAACATTTTTGCAAGAACTTGCACTAAGAGACATACATTATGGTAAAATTCACTCATCTATATAATTTACTGATTCAGGCCCAGAGGAATTGCTGATTGTTTGTTAGTGAAGTGATCCAATTCAAGTTCGCAATCAAATTTAGTGATGAATTCAAAAGCTTGGTACAATGAAGTCTGACAAATTTGTAATCGTGTTTAGGAAGAGACAAACTATAAAGCTCAATGCATTTCACTAAGAGGCCTCTTGATACAATAAAATGTTGCACGTGAATAAAGCATATGGTTATTCCAGGAAGAGAAGATAAGAATAAAGAATTAATCTGTTGTATAAAAGAAGGATTTGAGAATAAAGCATTGCTAATTTTCAAGAAAAAGGGATATGAAAATATAGCCACGCCAAATCTAAGGATTGTCTTAAAAGGATAAAGCAAATAAAGCCATGAAAAGGCCAAATATTCCTTTATGAAAACAGGGAAATAATAGGATTATTTTTGGAGGAATTATATCTCTACTTCTAGGAGTGCATCTAAATATACAAAAGGGTTCCCTCATCTTTAAGTATAAAAAAAACTTATTGTTATAGGAATTATTACTTTATGCACTTAATACATTGCCAGTTGCTTTGTCTTCACAGTTGAGAGTGGCTTGCTTGAGCAGTTTGACTCTTCTCTATACCAGTGGTATCAGAGCAAAATTTTATTGTTTTTATAGTGAAAACTTCATTTATTGATCAGCCATGCAATTATGTGGATTCTTTCCATAAATTCATAAAGTTAAACAGAAATGAAGGTGCCTCACCCTTTCCTCAAATGAATAACATATTCATTTGAGCTGTAGATGGTTCATGCAGTTTCTCTTTCAATGATTTCAGCAGCAATCCCCTCTTTCCGGTGAGTTGTACCAACTTATGCATTGTAATAAATAATATTAAGCTTAATCTTCTTCATGTAGTCCATAATGTTGTAACTCGGTAAATAATTTGTTGGCAGTGATCAAAGCTGCCTTCTGGAAGCTTTAGTAGATTTTTTATCCACACCCTTGTTAATCTCTCGAAAGGCTATCATCATCATTGATAGCCCTTGAAGTGAATGGTCCAGATGGCCTACCGAAGCTTTAGTGGCATAACAAGCTAAAAATTATACATAATGACATATCTCAATGACTCCTCTTCCATCATCCATGAATCCTCCAATCAGCATAGGAACATCCAAGAACCTCAAAATTATCAATCATGACACATCTCAAATTTTGTTTTAGTGGCTTATAGGGTTCAATCTTTGGAGTGTTCACAAATCTTGAAATATACCTAACAACAAAATAAAGATCAGGTATTGTGGCTGTAAGATATGTCAAGGCTAACTTTGGAAAAAAAAAAAAGACTTGTCAGCCTTTCTGGAATCACTATTAGATCATAATTGCATACTAGCCTCCATAGGAATAGAAAACTGGTTACAATCGCACTTATCAAACTTGTCTCACAAATTTTTTGGATGCTGCTTCTTTTGAGATGTCGGAACTCCCATCATTATTTTGTCAAAACTCTACACCTAGACAGTAAAGTAATTCATAAATCTATTATGTCAAAATTAGAGCACAAATCTGATTTTGGATGTTGACTTGTGTTGGTCTGGTTATTTGTGACGATTAAGTCATCCGCATATATAAGGACAACAATAATATCACCAGAATTTTTTACTGTAATGTGCCGCCCCTGTTTGCTCTTTTAGTTTAATATATATTATGTTATTTTTATTATTTTTGTGGTCTTTCAGACTAGACAGAAGTTGTAGAAGGGGTTTTTTGTTTTGCATGTGATTGTTTTGCCAGATAACAATGAAATATATGACATGCAATGATAACCCAGAAAACTGTAATAGATATGCGAAAAAGAAAAATGACCCAGATCATAAAATCACTCAAAATGAATTATAGAGGCATACCCATTTGCATATCTTCAACTTGATACATATGTTGTACATGCACCAGCACTACATGGGCTATGGAAGCACCTCCAGAATGCATACATATGAAAGTACTATCTCAAACAATTGCTGGAATATAAATACTGCAACCCTATACGCCAAAAAGAGAGGTATAGAAGCTGCAAATGAAGTGTCGATCAACTCCCAGCAGACCCACGATTTTCCCCAACTGCTGTACGGCCCAAGTGGAGTGTAAGATCAGCAAAAACACAAGTGAAACCCCCTTCGAATACCTTTGTTCTGATCTGCATGCAGTTACTTGCTGATGGCAACTCCAAAGGAAGGGAAGTAACACCAAAAACTCACACAATATTCCCAGCAAATGGTACGGCCCTCACTAGCAAAGGTACGGCCAGCAAGGAATGAAGACCAATGTGCCAATAACTTCTCAAAATGTAGTCTATAACTTGGAAAATGATCTTCAATATCCCTCAGCAAATGTAGTGGCAACAAATTGATAATATCTCTCTGAAATCTCCTCCGCGACAATACTTGTACTCAACCCTTGAAGCACAAATGCAAACACTGAGTGTATTTGCCTCTTCGAGCACTCGGAGATGATCTTTCACACCTGCGGAATGATGTTACTCATGGGGGTTTTCGTCTCCAAAAGCCATGGTTTCGAATTTCTCCAAAACCCTCAAACTCTTTGCAGAGCCAAAGCCAAAGCAAATGAAATAATCCAACCTGCCAAATGAATTGTTTTTTCCCTTTTTATAATTCCTCTAAGGGGGTCGATTCAACTTTTGGAGGGAATATTTTATTTGAAGTCACTTTTAATAAACTCAAGAGGAGCGCTCAACATTATGGCTAAGTGACTTTATTAATATTTCATTTTTTTGACACTTAATCATTATAACCCAAAGTCCAATATTAAATAAACATTAATAATTTACGAACTTTAAAACGGAGGCCCACATGATCTCGGAATCGAGTGATCTATAGACTGTTGGAAAGGTCTCACCAAGACACTTCATCTCCAACACTAAAAATCCCAAAACGGACAAAAACCCTAATTTGCCAAAAATAGTAAGTCCAGGCCTAAGCAATCAAATCCACCCTAGAAAGTCGACTCCAATTGCGCTGCAAGAGGACCCAGAAAATGGGGACATTACATTGACACATAAATTTAAGATCTTCTAAATCAGATGTGGTAAGATCAATCTTTATCCTATAAAAAGCCTTCAACAACTCTCACATACAAGGTGTTCTTTGTATACACTAAGATAAGGTCTCTAATATATCAACCTTTGAACATGGAAAAGCTAGAAAGACTCTCTTACTGGGTAGACTTCTCGGACAATAAGGAGGAAATATGTAGAACAAAAAAGAGGATGGTTAAGTGTAATGTCCCAAATATAGATTTTTTGTGTTTTCTGATTTTTTTTTGTATTTTCAAATTTTCTGAACAAAAGAATAACTGGAAACAGCAAATTAAAAGAGAAAGATAATGCTGATAATTACTGAATTTATTTATATCAAACCCTACCACTGATAGGTAGAAAATATGAAATCTTAGGGCACTTGAAATGGGCCAAATCTGAGTATTACTCTTAATGTTTGATAGCAGCATATGATACTCAGAAAAACCCTAGATCTGATAATTGATTGATGGCAAAGTACAGTAATGGCGCTGGACAAAATTTCTGAATTTTACAATGTCAAATCTCATACCAAAAATGCAGAAATGAATAATTGGATGCTGGATCTGATTTATACTGTTGCAAAGAAGGTTGGCACGGCTGCCACAAGGACTGTTCAAACTGTTAGTGGCTGTGAATGATGTCCGATAGATTGCACGACAGCTGGAAGGCCTCCAAAATGCTGATCGCCCCTCACAAGCTGGTCCAAGAGCTGATCACCTACCAACAATAGCATCATAAGGTCACTCCCCCTCTTCTTGAACCGTACAACAGCCTCTAGGAGTGGCTGATAATCTGGAACAGCAAGTAAATAACGCCCAAATCCTTTTGAATGCAGATTGCCCTTCCAAAATATGTGAATTAATGCTGATAAGGCTGGTCGCTTTTCTAAATCTGCCAAATAATTGCTAATCGCCTCTCAACAATGTCACTATTAGTGCTGACCACTCAAAATAACAGCTACAATATGGTTCGCCCAGCTTTGTAGGAAGTTGTATGGATGCTAGAATTGTGAATGAAACCCTTAACTCTGAAATCTTCAATTTGCTTGCAAATCTGATTGATAATATCCTGAAATTTCACACAAATTGTTGAATTAGCACACCATGCAAACCCTAGGTGGATTTGTCAATGCCAGAAAATTGAGAGTTTTTGTCCTCACCTCCGGAAAAAAATCCAATAGGGTTTTCGTCCCCCTGAATCACAAACTTGCAGCCAAGGGTTTTCGTCCTTGAATGCAAGATTGAACTCAAACTCAAAATTGAAGAATGCCAAAATGAAATCCCATCCTCGCATGAAAATAAGCACCTCCTTGATATACCTTTTCAAATTAGGCTCTTAGGTCCTAAATTTCCCTCCAAGTATTTAAAAATGCATTTTAATTTTTATTTTATTTTATTTCTATTTAAAGTATTTAAAAATAGTAGACATGATATTTCCACAGTCCATGATCAAATGTAAAGCTTCTAGAATCACTTGTATTTTAGTATTAGTGTTTAAAAACACCTTTTATTTTAATTATAATATTATTATTAAGTTGCCCTTAGAATTAGAAATTATCAAGCCCAACTTAAATAATATTCTTAATTATTTTAATCCGAAAAATGGGACATGACAATCCACCCTTCCTAGAATTGCTTGCCCACAAGCAATTGCAAACCCAGATGCTCAAGTATCACTATGCCAATATGACGAATCATGTTGTAATGTCTATAGAGTCTGGACCCTATGCTTGTCAAATGAAACAACTTCCGCCAAAAAAACCCATGCATGCTCGGACGCATCAATACCATTGAACCATCAAGAGGAATCATGCCACAATGCTCATAACATCTAAACCTCACATCTGTCGAGTGGAACAAACATTGTTGATAATCATCATGGAGTCTACTCCATCCAACTCCCACATCTACATGCTCCCCTTCAATTAAGCCTCCTACCCAAGGCATGAGAATATCCTTCATACACTCCCTTAAGGCCAAGGGCTGCCCTAAGAACTCACCACCATTTTCCTGGTGTACCCATGTGACCCTCTCATGTGATGAAGTATCCCAAACTCTTGCTCCATGACTATATCCTTGGACTCCAATGAGTCCCATAATGTCAGTGTGGGCTGGTCCCTCCAAAGTGTGGCACAAATCAGCTTGCATGTAAGCTGGAAATAAGTCATAACAGTCACAAGTCACTCAGAATTCCATCCAAATCAGCACTAGGATGGCTGGGATGATTGTAACCCTCCATTAACATTACCATGCAAGGAAACCCTCTCAAATTGCACAAATGTGCAGCTGTTCATGACTGAAAATATTAAAACCGACAATATAGAAATGATGTAGCAGCTGCAAATATGACAAACCCATGCAAAATTCAGCAATGTGATCAATGGAGAAGCAGTGGGTAGCCATACAAGGACTGCAAACTCTCTATTAGCTTACAGCCTTACACCAACTGGAAAATACTCTTTCCTATGGCTGGGAATCCCTACAAAACAACTTGTGTTAGTGCCACTGAAGTAACAGGGTGGCTGATAACAATGATAACAGCAGCTTTAGGGCTAGAAATTAGGTCCATAGCTGTCCTAGGAGTGCTTCCGCTGTCATGTGATGATAACCCTCATCACCATTCATCCCCCTCATGCCTTGTGGGTGATCTTTTGCACAAATATCCCAATTTAGAGTCATCCTATCATGCTCATGTTGTGCTACCCTAGCATTCATGTGAATTTCTCTTATCATTGTACCATGGGCATACTGAAAATTCCCTACAAAAACCATAAGTATAGAGGCTAGGAACACCCATATAAAAGCTGGTAACAATTTAGTAACAACACCAAACTGAAAATTACTCAATCCTATAACTGAGAACACCTGTGTGGCTACAATTGATGCAATACTTGGAAATGATGAAAATAGCAACCCCCAAACTGGAAATAATGTGGACAGCAGTTTTTGTCATGTTTCCTTGGCAATTTGGGTGCAATATGTGAGCATCACTTCCTCCCCTTATGCCAGGTTTGTATTTTTGTACAATCAAATCGGAATTTGGGCTTCATCCCTTAATCTCACAAACATCCTTGAGGTACCTTTGTATTGTGCCAATAGCTTCCCTCATATGAAAGATGCCTCCCTCATGCCTCTTCTCCATTTCTTGGTGAGACCCCTTAATTGATGACCCTCCTAAAGATAAAATCATGAGTGTCACCCCTTGATGTACATGCCACTTAGTCTTGACAATTTTTGGAACCCCATCCTTGATGCCTTGAAACACTACCTCCTTTCCCTTAGACATCATTTCTATAATAAACTTTCCAATAAAAAGTGACCAATGCATGCCCAAAATTGTACTCATCTCTCCTAGATTTATGACATAATAACTACCTCGTGTTCCAATGGATCTTACCATGATTCCACCAGCTGTACCTTTCAAAAATGGCATGGATCAGAATGTATGTAGGCTGTAAAGTGGCTGCAAGAGTCATATATCACTTGAAATGTCTTCCAAAACAGCAATATGTAGGCTGGAATAATGGTACTCAGTAAACCCAATAGCTGAGAACTGCTACACACAACATTAAGCAAAGAGATCTTCTCAAAATCTGCAGGTCTATAGCTGCCCATGGATGATAACATCAGTCCAACACATGAGATTATCAAAATATGTGATTGGAACATAGTACAACAGCTGCAACACTGGATTTCTTTGGCCAAAATCAAGAATGTAGATGCAAGAACCCATCCTGTAATGACTGAAAATGCTCTAACAGTAGTAATAAACTGAGAATTCCTCCACCGTGCGACTGGAAGCCCTTCTATGACTGCAGAGAAAGTATGGAAGAGGCTGGAAATATTGAGAACAGAAGATCTAAACTCAGAAACCATTTTCATAATGGCCCTTGGTTCATGTTTCTTGCAGCCAACACTTATCATATATAGTTGGTGAAGGCTCCATTTTGCAAGTATCTCATTTGGTGACCACCTTAGGAGAGTGATATTGAGTATATCCAATACAAACCAAACATTATCATAATGATGTATCTTACCTAAGAATAGACCCTCGGTTGTCTCTATGCATTGAGTGATTCGAGCTACTTGGTCTCTTTGAAAAGACACCTCCCTTCTTTTTGTTGTAGCCATACTTGGGACTTCAATCACTATACCTTGAAGTGTTACTTCTTTCTCTTCATCCCTGAATTTCAGCTCCATAGTGAGTCCTCCAAGAGGATGCAACCATTGCAAACCCAATATTTGCCAATTCTTCCTAGACCCATGATATAGAAGTCTTTGCATAAAGTGATGACAATTTGTTTTGCCTTCATGATCCTAGGAATGATGAAGCCATTTCGTGGCATCTCATCCTTCTTAAATTCTCCTTCACCCATCCAAAAGGGGCAACCCTGTATGTAGCTTGACTCCAATAACACCATACCATGCTTAGTCATCAAATCTTGAACATTCAATTGACATCTATTTTGCTTACCATCTTTCCGCATCAAGCATCCCGCAATGACTAGCTCCATTTGGCCATCACCTACGATCTTGTCCTCAAGTGTGATACTTAGCTCCCAAGATTGATCTTCCTTTGCCGAAATGGGAATTGTTGAGATACCCTCAACACTTACATCCTTGTGACTCAAAACTCCTGAAGTAGGGTCACTCAAATTATTTTTCTTGAATGCATGCTCATCTGCAATGCTGCTCTGAAAATCAATCACATGCGGCAATGTCTCACCATTCAGAGGATCGAAGGATAGCTCATGACTTGGCACATCATCCTCCCTCTTGAGCTCTTCACATCCAACAAGTGATGCCTTTTCCTCCTTGACTTCATCAATATTTTATTGGAACATGCAATTATAAGAAGTCAATAAAACATCTTCTTCCGACAAAGGATCCTTACCTTCAACTTGCATGGCATAACTCTTTTGTCCTTGCTCAATGGTTTGTTCTGTAGCAATATCTTCTCGCTCTGGTTTTGGTTGTTCTTCTTGCTTCCCGATTTCCTCCTTAGCAACTTCTAACTTTTCCTCTTCCTTTCTCGATCTTCTTATGTAGTTGTACAAACCTCTTTTTTCTAGATACTTCCTTTCAAGTAACTCCAAATATTCATCAAAGGGAAGTTGGGATCTAAAATTATCAGACCACTCTTGATACCAGTCAAAGACTTTGGTGACCTCAAATTTGTAATTCATTCTTTCCTTCTGTATGTTCATCCATGTCTCCTGATCTTTCCAATACCATTCTACTCTCCTATTCATTCGCTCCAAGATATCCTCAATTGAATCTAAAGATCTTCCTCTTTGATTTCCATTATGCTGCATTAAAAGTTAGATTTAACCCTATAAGTTGGCAAGATCAAAGCTCTAATACCACTATAATGTCCCAAATATAGAATTTTTGTGTTTTCTGAATTTTTTTGTATTTTCAAATTTTTTGAACAAAAGAATAACTGGAAACAGCAAATTAAAAGAGAAAGATAATGCTGATAATTACTAAATTTATTTATATCAAACCCTCACACTAATAAGTAGAAAATATGAAATCTTCAGGCACTTGAAATGGACCAAATCTGAGTATTACTCTTAATGTTTGACAGCAGCATATGACACTCAGAAAAACCCTAGATTTGATAATTGATTGATGGCAAAGTACAATTATGGTGCTGGACAAAATTTCTGAATTTTACAATGTTAAATCTCATACCAAAAATACAGAAAATAATAATTGGATGCTGGATCTGATTTATACTACTGCAAAGAAGGTTGGTACGGCTGCCACAAGGACTGTTCAAACTGTTAGTGGCTGTGAATGATGTCCAATAGATTGCACAACAGCTGGAAGACCTCTAAAATGCTGATCACCCCTCACAAGCTGGTCCAAGAGCTGATTGCCTACCAAAAAAAGCATCATAGGGTCACTCGCCCTCCTCTTGAAGTGTACGGCAGCCTCTAGGAGTGGCTGATAATCTGGAACATCAAGTAAATAACATCCAAATCCTTCTGAATGCAGATCGCCCTTCCAAAATATGTGAATTAATGCTGATGAGGCTGGTCACTTTTCTAAATCTGCCAAATACTTGCTAATCACCTCTCAAAATTGTCACTATTAGTACTGACCACTCAAACTAACGGCTACAATATGGTTCGCCCAGCTTTGTAGGAAGTTGTGTGAATGCCAGAATTGTGAATGAAACCCTTTAACTCTGAAATCTTCAATTTGCTTGCAAATCTGATTGATAATCATAATATCCTGAAATTTCACACAAATTGTTGAATTAGCACGCCATGCAAACCCTAGGTGGATATGTCAATGCCGGAAAATTGAGGGTTTTCATCCTCACCTACGGAAAAAGATCCAAGAGGGTTTTCGTCCCCCTGAATTGTAAACTTGCAGCCAAGGGTTTTCATCCTTGAATGCAAGATTGAACTCGAACTCAAAATTGAAGAATGTCAAAATGAAATCCCATCCTCAAATAAAGGTAAGTGCCTCCTTGATATTGGGCCCTTAGGTCGTAAATTTCCCTCCAAGTATTTAAAAATACCTTTTAACTTTTAGTTTATTTTATTCTTATTTTAAGTATTTAAAAATACTTTTATTTTAGTACTCATGTTTAAAAACACCTTTTATTTTAATTATAATGATATTATTAAGTTGCCCTTAAAATTAGAAATTATCAAACCCAGCTTAAATAATATTATTAATTATTTTAATCTGAAAAAGGGGACATGACATTAAGCTAGGGACTATAAGACAATAAAGATGGCAAAAAAGTAATGAAATATGCAAGACAGTAAGTAATATAATTTAGTAAGCATGCGATATAAGCAGATCTCCTTAAATAAAACAGGTAGGACAAAGAAATACTTACCTCAGTCAACTTGTTGGGACATTAACCTTCCTCTTGGCTTGAGCACTTGTGGAGAGGTGATTATAGGTGAAGTCAAGATGGATAGAACAAATCCTAGTAGACTATAGTTGAGGACTCCTAAGACATGGCATACATTGTTAATGCATTGCCTATTTATGAGTCTTCAAGGCCTTATATTTCAACTTGTCTTCCTTTGGTGAAGGCTCCTTAGAAACTTTGGAATCCCCTAAGTGAAATTTGCCTATTGCAAGTGCAGAATAGAGCAGATTGCATCTTGTTGTTTTAGAAATGACGTTGAAAAGCCTGTAAATATGGGTCTGATACCTGACTACATCATTTTATAATTAGTTGATGTCGCCAGCCATGGTTGATGATGTTGCATAGAGCTAATGCTAAAGGCATGCAGAAAACATAACCAACCATGGACAGTGACATCAACCAAATGGAGTTCAATGGCAAATAGGTTCTAAAGGGTCTAAAGGGTCCAATAAGGGTAATTTTATATCATAGGATCAACATGAGGACATTAAGGGGTGAATAAAACCGCAAGAGGACTGAATGTGGATAGAATTGGGACATCATGAGGAAATTACGAGGAAGGCAACAATGTACAACAAATCTATCAACAAGACATCTCATGTTCGCGCACTCCAATCCAAATATGGGAGGTTGATGAACCAACAAGTCTCAACAAAACAAAAATGTTAGTAAAAGCACTTTAAGGTGCATATATTCTTCATCTTCAACTTTGAATCTTTCTTGTTGATACAAAGACAACTCTTCCTCCAAGAACCAATTAGAGAATTAGCTTAGAGAATTAGCATGCTCTTTGCATCCATTTGATAAAGCTTCTAGTCAAATTGTGACGCAACGGCTTCAACCAATCAGATTGCGACCATCTTTGTTGTTGAAGCAAAGGCCTCACCATTGTCAATACCCTCATTGTTTAGGCAAATCCTCTTGCCACCAACCTTGCCTTCTGCCATAGTTGGAAAACTCGTACGATGTATACAAGTATTCATATTGTGAGAATCACTGTTATACTTCCCAATCAAATATATATATGATAATAATATGTGTGTGTGTGTGTGTGTGTGTGTGTGAGAGAGAGAGAGAGAGAGAGATAATACATATATTATTATTATTATAATAGATAGTAGTTACTATAAATATAATAAGACTATAATTCAATATATAAAATATAGTTATATATGTGTTCATTGATCGGGCCTCTTAAGAGACACTGATCTCATATAAAAAAAAAGACAAAATAAATAAAACGAGGGAAGACTTTAAGGAGATGCAGCTCCAAGGCAGCGGATGCCTTTAAAGGTAATCGCTGTGTCTTTTGAGAAAAGGAAACTCTTCATTGAGTTTAAAAGGGATCGGCCCCTCCTCCCAAAAGGGGATTAGAAAGGAAATATATCGATGCATATGAACATATCTGAGTCTTCAGGAAGGGATTAGAACAGTCAGCAGGAAAGAAATTAAGACAGCAGCAAGAAAAATCTTCTGCAGAAACAGACAGACAGCAAGGTAAGTATAAATTTATTTAATATATAAATTACAATTACTAGAGGATATATATATATATACATAAATGAATATCTATGCATACATAACGTCATCTTATAGTTGATACAAAACCATGTGACATATTGCAATTCAAATGAAATGTCTTATATATATGCAAGGTAAGTATCAATTTATTTAACATATAAATTACAATTACTAAAGGATATATATATACATAAATGAATATCTATGCATACATAACGTCATCTTATAGTTGATACAAAACCATGTGATATATTGCAATTCAAATGAAATGTCTTATATATATATATATATATATATATATTATGATAATAGTGTCATCTCACAGTTGATACGAATCCATGTGAATGATTATAGTTTATAATGAAATGTCTTCTTTATACATAACTAAATCGATATCCATATTTAGACTTAAGATCTAACAATGATGAACAATTATACAAACAAGGGTACCAATGACGGTATTTCGATTTGCAAGTTGAATGTCTTTAAATCGTGCATTATGGTAATAATAAGTACAAGGGAATATTGAAATGAAGACCATGTCTCCGTAGCCCTTATTATTTCATCAAGTAGGTATTGTAGGGAAAGGCGGAGTAATCCCATCTTCTGTGTAGACCCCAAAGGCTAGGAATTAGTTCCCATGGCCGGGTCCGGAGGTCTTGTAAGTAATCCCAAAGGTCAGGACATAGTTCCGTGGCCGGATCCGAGGCTCCGTTTATAGACCCCAAACGCTGGGACTAAGTTCCGAAACCGGGTCCAGGGGTGGTTTCAGCGCGCCCTAGCATGTAAGATCCTAATTCCTTGGTGAATAGTAAGAGGGGAGAGTATGGATCTGAGTTATGTTCAATATTCATCCTAGTGTACTTATGGAATGTATTATATAATAGTTATGAATGACAAGAAGGAAATGAATAATCCTTGATACAAATGACCTATTATCTTTTGATCTTATCACTGAAGTTTATTGATCTCTAATGTTACTAATGTCTCCTTGAGAATCATTTTGAATGCAGATTCAGGTTTAAGTGTTTCCTCTACAAAGGGGACATTACAAGTGGTATCAAAGCAGTCATCCTGCCATCCTGTGTATACTATGTGTGCCTTACATGTACTCAAGTATATTCAAGGTTTACTTTGTGACCCATGTGTAAGCTTTATAACATATGTTCATGTGAATACCTTGTGTATTACGTGTATTCTTCATACTCATGTGTATACTTGGTGACCTTGGGATGGTGGACGAGTCCACGGTGTAGTATGGGATGCACCGAATCCTCTTCCCAATTGTTTGACAGTATACTTCATCACTATGTATTTGAATGTACTTGTATTCGAGTGTGTACTCTATGACTTGTATTCAAATACTTCATGACTATGTACTCTATGATTTTGTATTTATATTTGAGTGTATACTCTATGATTGTATTTGTATTTGAGTGTATGCTCTATGACTTTGTATTTGTAATTGAGTGTATACTCTATGATTTTGTATTTGTAATTGAGTGTATACTCTATAATTGTATTTGTATTTGAGTGTATACTCTATAATTGTATTTGTATTTGAGTGTATGCTCTACGATTGTATTTGTATTTGAGTGTATACTCTATGACTTTGTATTTGTAATTGAGTGTATACTCTATGATTGTATTTGTATTTGAGTGTATATTCTATGACTTGTATTTTGTATTTGAGTGTATACTCTATGACTTGTATTTTGTATTCGAATGTATACTCTGTGATTTGTATCTGTATTCGAGTGTATACTCTATGACTTGTATTTGTATACTCTGTGATTTGTATTTGTATTCGAGTGTATACTCTATGACTTATATTCAAGTGTATATATGTATTCAAATGTATTCAGGTGTATACCTTGTATTCAAGTATATAACTTGTATTCAAGTGCATTCAAGTGTATACCTTGTGGCTTATGTATGCTTGTGACTTGATGTACGCGCCCGTATACCTCATGTATTATTCGCATATATGCTTCATGCTTTTTGTATATACTCTATTTTATGTATCACGTGTATTGAGGTGTTACTTCATGTATCCTCAACAACGTGTGTTCTTATAATTACTTTATGCTTAAAAACTATGAGAATGTTAAAAATGTTGTCTTTCTAGTGGCTCAGGCTACTTGGTTGTCTACTTGAGCTACTTGCCTACTTGCTTGTCTACTTGAGCTACTTGCCTACTTGTTTGAGCTACTTGCCTACTTGTTTGAGCTACTTGCTTGTCTACTTGAGCTACTTGCCTACTTGCTTGTCTAGTTGAGCTACTTGCCGACTTGCTTGAGCTGGTTGCTTGCGTTCTTGAGCTACTTGGTTGTCTACTTCAATTTTATTATGTAAATGGAAATTGGTGTAATCACTTCTATATTTAACATCTTGAGGAGATCACTCACAACCATTCGACCATGAGGTGAAAAAAAAAAGGGAAGAGAATTTCATCTAAGAAAGATATCCAAAACATCATTAAAGAATTCAATTGAGTTTCAGGACCACTAAGGTATCATATCAACCTAGGAGGGTCAATCTCTTAAAAACCAAAACAACAAATTTGAGGGGATATAATAAAGACAACTAGGAACCCACAAATGGGGAGAAAGATCTTAAAAGAAATGTAGAAATTTATAATAGGAAGTTTTCAATTTGACCTTCCTAACTTAAAAATCCATTTTCAACATAAGGAGCAAGAGGTCACTTTACAAGATGGCTCTCCAAAAGTTATTTCTTGCAAAAGAAGGAGCAGATATTCTCAATCATCCAAATCTTAAGTTGCTTGAGGACAAGCAATCTTAAGTGGGGGGGACTGTCATATCCCCATATTTGCATTACATTATACATTATAACTTATGTATATCCAAGTATATATTTTACATATACTCATACAATGTATACAAGTATTCATATTGTGAGAATCATTGTTATACTTCCCAATCAAATATATATATGTGTGTGTGTGTGTGTGTGTGTGTGTGAGATAATACATATATTATTATTATTATAATAGATAGTAGTTACTATAAATATAATAAGAATATAATTCATATATTATTATTATTATAATAGATAGTAGTTACTATAAATATAATAAGAATATAATTCAATATATAAAATAAAATTATATATATGTATTAAAATATAGTTATATATGTGTTCATTGATCGGGCCTCTTAAGAGACATCGATCTCATATAAAAAAAAAAGACAAAATAAATAAAACGAGGGAAGACTTTAAGGAGACACAGCTCCAAGGCAGCGGGTGCCTTTAAAGGTAATCGTTGTGTCTTTTGAGAAAAGGAAACTCTTCATTGAGTTTAAAAGGGATCGGTCCCTCCTCCCAAAAGGGGATTAGAAAGGAAATATATCGATGCATATGAATATATCTGAGTCTTCAGGAAGGGATTAGAACAGTCAGCAGGAAAGAAGTTAAGACAGCAGCAAGAAAAATCTTCTGCAGAAACAGGCAGACAGCAAGGTAAGTATAAATTTATTTAATATATAAATTACAATTACTAAAGGATATATATATATATATATGAATATCTATGCATACATAACGTCATATATATATACATGCATATTATGATAATAGTGTCATCTCATAGTTGATATGAATCCATGTGAATGATCATAGTTTATAATGAAATGTCTTCTTTATACATAACTAAATCGATATCCATATTTAGACTTAAGATCTAACAATGATAAACAATTATACAAACAAGGGTACCGATGACAGTATTTCGATTTGCAAGTTGAATGTTTTTAATTCGTGCATTATGGTAATAATAAGTACAAGGGAATATTGAAATGAAGACCATGTCTCTGTAGCCCTTATTATTTCATCAAGTAGGTATTGTAGGGAAAGGCGGAGTAATCCCATCTTCTGTGTAGACCCCAAAGGCTAGGAATTAGTTCCCATGGCCGGGTCCGGAGGTCTTGTAATCGATCCCAAAGGTCGGGACATAGTTCAATGGTCGGATCTGAGGCTCCGTTTATAGACCCCAAAAGCTGGGACTAAGTTCCGAAACAGGTTCCACGGGTGGTTTCAGTGCGCCCTAGCATGTAAGATCCTAATTCCTTGGTGAATAGTAAGAGGCGAGGATCTGAGTTATGTTCGATATTCATCCTAGTGTACTTATGGAATGTATTATATAATAGTTATGAATGACAAGAAGGAAATGAATAATCCTTGATACAAATGACATACTTATATTATCTTTGATCTTATCACTGAAGTTTAATGATCTCTAATGTTACTAATGTCTCCTTGAGAATCATTTTGAATGCAGATTCAGGTTTAAGTGTTTCCTCTAGAAAGGGGATATTACACATAGAACACACACACCAATCTAGCACATCTTCTGGAGCCAATACATGACATGCCACCTATCAGTACAACACACAACGAAAATTCTAACCATTGAGAGATGAAGCATCAAACATGGAAGCTCAACTGATTCAACTTTCATATCGTCCTTTGTCTTCAAAATCATGTAATCTATAAATGTACATTTATAACATAAAACAGATAGGAGTAACTACACAACCATACATCTCCCTCGAGAGTTTGCCATGTATAAAATGTGAAGGTTAATAAAACAGTTTGTTTCAGTTCACGTATTCTTCTCTTTCCAAACCCTTGTCTCATTTCTTCTGCACACTTACAACACATCCAGGGCCTCATTTAGAGTGTTGTCCCCTAGACCACTTAAGATCTAGATCACTTGGACTCGCAAGTCCTAAGTACAGACCCAACTACATTAACAAAGTGTAGAAGTAGGTTTTAAAACATGCATTTTTTTCATGTTTCCCTCATTTGGTCTTTGACAAGTGCAAATAGAGCAAAGAGGAGTAATCAAAAAGCAATTGGCGGTTTGATTCGAAGATTAAATCAATATTGGAAAGCATTTGGCAAAGATATTTACTATTTTTGTACTTTTTTTCAGAATTCCAAAGTTCAAACACTAAAAACCTTGCTGTCATGCTGCCCAAATTTTCTGTTTTTCAGATTTCCGAACCCTCCCTACTAGTGTTGCATTTTGTTTTGTTTTTCTAATGTCCTTTCCTTTCTTTTTTTCTTCAAAATTTCATTTTCCAAGACTCAAAAACCTACTGAAATTTTCTGTTTTTTTTCAATGTACACAATCAGCAATGGTAATGGAAGACAGCAATCGGAAAGACCCTACATGGAAGCATGGCACACCAGATGAGGCCAAGGGCATGGTGACATGCAAGTTTTGTGAGTTAAATATGAGAGGAGGAATCAATTGGTTAAAATTTCACGTTGCACAGATTGTCGGCCGGGGAGGTAAAGTTGTGTCCT
Source organism: Cunninghamia lanceolata (assembly GCA_027924645.1). NCBI lineage: Eukaryota > Viridiplantae > Streptophyta > Pinopsida > Cupressales > Cupressaceae > Cunninghamia > Cunninghamia lanceolata. Next base: position 401,127 of record BSBN01001243.1, on the reverse strand, counting down.
CAAGTGCCCCAAGAAGTGAGGAGAGAAATGAATGCCCCAATTTCTAATTATGAGGAAAAGAAAACAAAAAGGAAGAGGACAAATGAAGCAATAGCAACACTGATGAATTCCATGGCCAACCTTAAATCATCTAAAGGTTCTTTTTATTGGCCCATGTACTCAACATTCCTCTATTGAAGGAGAGTTCTAGCCATCTACATTATTAACCAAAAATCTTTGTTCCTCACAAAGTTTGAGTGGCACTACATTCACTTAAAGGTACCGCTTGGAACAAAGAGAATCACCATGAGGCTAGGATGTCAGTGCAAACTTATATACTTCAATAATATACTTTAATGTGGTGAACAGCCCACAATGGGGAGGGTTGGTAAATGCATTAACAGTTGTCAGTGTGGGGTTTAAGACTCCAACTGCTAAGGATTCAATGGCCCATTGCTAGAGGAAGCCGTCAAAAATACACGTCTTGTAGTAGATGATCAAAGGAAAATAGCGAAAAAAGGGCTGCAACATTTTATCAAATGGATGGACAAATGGCAAGAACAATACACTAATAAACTTTTTAGTGGCTTCAAGTGTCACATTAGTGTTCTTGAAGTTCTTAGATGCCTCGTATGAAGTCAAGAATCCTAGGACTTTGTGCAATTTGTTGGACTAGGTGATCCAGAAGGTTGGGTCGAGAATGTTCTCCCAATTATCACGGACAACACAACAAAATATGTAGTTGTAGGGGGACTTATTCATTAGGGGGATCCCCGCATTTTTTGGAGCCCTTGTGTTGCTCATTGCTTGGATTTAATGCTTGAGGACATTGGAAAGATTGAAAGGATTAAAAGTGTGGTTGAAAACGCTAGACAAATTACCAAATTTATCTACAACCATAATTGGGTCCTTAGTTTGATAAGAGAGCACACAAAAGGCAAGGAGCTTGTGCAATCGAGGGTGACAAAATTTGCCAACTTCCTCACTTTGCAAAGCATTGTAACCTCAATTCCTTCTCTCAAGCAATGCCTACTCTCCATATCCAAAAAAACAAAGGAGGGGCAAAGGCCATGAAGATAGTTTTTGATGAGGTGTTCTTAAAAAATGCATAGGAGATACTCAGAGTAACAAACAATTACAAACATAAAATTTAACAACATTGGAGTTCTTCACATATCTGAATGCAGCATTGGAGTTTATTAAAACAACAATTTAATTGATCGCTCCCAACCAGATTGGTCAGTTAAAAATCCGGCCACATCAGTACTAAAGACGGAGTTAGTACAGGGGAGATATTGGATTTGATCACTAGGCTGTTAGTATTACTGTGGGATTATTCTACTTTTTACAGCACTCATTCCCATCCAACTTCAACATAACAGAGATCCATGGATGAGTAAAATTGGAATCCTCTATTATGTTTTGCTGTTCAAGTTATTGACAATTGTTGTAGCTATTAGTATCCTGCACTGTTTCAATTCACAAGCATTCAGAAAATACAAAAAAATTTAAAAAAATATATAATAATAATAAAATAAAAGGGCATACTAGTGCTACAATGGTATCAGAGCTGGATCTTGCCAGACTGTGAGATTTTCTTCTTATGCAGCCAAGTGACAAAGCCAGTAGGTATCATCAAAGGGGACTTAGAAAAACTCAACATCAATTTCCTAAGAACAAAGAAACGGAAACCCCTCTGGAGTTTCAGGCAGAAGACACAAATATGGATAGAGAGAAGAAAAATTGCAATCATGGAGATAAGATTGATAGGAAGTTTGACATTATGTTGGATATGACAAGGCAGATGTTACTTATGATGCATAACAACCAGAAAACACAGAATGATGAAGGAAATTCCAACAATCAAAATAGTGAGGCAAGTCCTTTTGGAGCCAATAATAGTAACCATAATAAGCAGAAAAGTCACACACATAGAACCATGGTTCGGTCTATTGATAGACCTCTTCTTCCTACTTTCATTCAGAAGGAAGAAGAAGTTCCTATGGGAGAAGCACAAATCTCAATGCAAGATGATATTAACACCATGTATGCAAAATATAGAGATCTCCCTCCAAAGATTCAAGAAGCAATGACTCACAAATTACACGACTATGAAAAGAAGCGGGAATGGACCAAGAGTTGAACCTAGATCTCAACCAAGACAACATGACCATCAACAAGTTTTGGGGAAGCTAACACTATCCACATTTGATGGTTCTAATAAGTGTATTGCCTGTTCGTGGGTGCAGAAATTAGACACATATCTATCTTTGAAACCTACGACCGAGAATGACGCCATCAAATCCATCACCTTACACTTGGAAGGCACAGCCCACGAATGGTGGTACCACAGGTTGGTTGCCCAAGGTCATATTCTAATTGACACATGATGAATTTTGCAAAAGGTTGATTGAAAGGTTTGATGGAAAAGATGGTAAGGTTCTTTTTTAGAGAATTGGCCCAATTGAAGCGAGAGGGAACAATGAAGAAATATGTGGATGAATTCCAAAAATTATTTGTAATGGTGCCTGACGTTACAAAAAGAAGATTAATTGTCCTTTTTAACGAAGGGTTAACTGAACCTCTTAGGGTTTGATTAAGGCATTTGATCCATTGACCCTTCAGGAGGCTATTAAAAGCATAGTTCCGAGACTCGCCCGAACTCGCCAGAACTCGGCGAGTCGCGAGCCGAGCAAGGTCTGGCGAGTCCTGGAGACTCGGACTCGGACTCGGCCTTGAAACTCGCCGAAACTCGCCATTTCTTGAAACTCGCCGAAACTCGGCCCAAACTCGCGAGTCCCAATGGTGAAACTCGGCCGGCGCAGCATGAGTGAAAAGTTGAAAAAAAAACATAAAAAACTCAAGTCAAAGTTGATTTTTTTTGGACTTATATTGCCTCTATTACACTTAAAGTAACTTCATTTCATTTTCTTGGCAAAATAGGAGGAGAAGAGAGAGTTGTGAGAAAAAATAAGAGTGTGCATTGTAGGGCAAATAGCAAGGAGGTAGAACCGTAGAACGAAAAATCCGTCATTAAATCGCATTGGAGCAGCTTCATACTTAGAGTTGGTGCATTGAGAGCTCTCTACCGGCGATTGGAAGGAGTTTGCAACTTTGCATTTCATTTCAAGGTTGGTTTTTTTTGTGTTTTTTAGCAAAAATTGCATTGTTTTGTAAAATTTCAAATTTTATTTTGAACAAAGTTACAAACCCTACTTATTTTGTTTGAATTTTGAACTTTGAAGTTTGAAACTTTGAACATTCAACAAATTAAAAAACCCTACCTTTTGTTTGAAGTTTGAAGTTTGAACATTCAACAAATTAAAAAACCCTACATTCAAGTTTTCAACAATCAACAAACCCTACATATTTTTGAAAGTTTGAAACAAACCCTACCTTTTGTTTTTGAAAATTGGAACAATCAACAAACCCTACCTATTTTTGAAACAAACCCTACTTTTTTTTTGCATTAGTTTAATAAATTAATAATTATAAATGAATTAACAAATGTTCATTTTTTTTGTGTTTATGTGTTATTGCAGCAGCCTTGATTTCAAGTTCAAATTGTATTTTGCACAATGTCTAACTCTTCACACCCAGTTCGAAAGGACCCAGCTTGGAAACACGCTGAAAATTTTCCAGGGCAAAAAAAAGGACAAACAAAATGTTTTTATTGCAAAACAATTTTTCATGGAGGCATTAATAGATTGAAATACCATCTTGCACGCATAGCCGTCCATGATGCTTTGGGATGCAATGATGCACCTATTGAGGTTGTTCGTGAGGTGCAAATACAATTAGAAACATTTGAAATGAAAAAAGCGCTGAAACAGAGGCAAAGGGAGGAGTTAGCGTGCATTGGTGGTGTTGGAGAGGCTTCTTCCAAGCCTCCATTTCATCCTAGTGCTAGTGCTTGTGCTAGTACTTCTGCTACTGTTGGTGCCCATGCTACTGCTAGTGCTGCCGCTGCTGCTAGTGCTACCGCTACTGCTAGTGCTGCCGCTGCCGCTACTGGTAGTGGTAGTGGTAGTATTAGCATTGGTCCTAGAATTCGTAAATCTAGGTTGGATTCATTTTTTGTGCCACGCACTACTCCTGGTGCCCAACCGTCACTTGAGAGCACGGGTTGGAACAAGGAGGCACATGACGCAGCTAGACGAGCAATTGGCGACTTTTGGTACTATTGCACCATTCCATTCCATGCAGCCAGGTAATTCTTTTTTGTTTGATTGTTTTAAAATTTATATTATTATAGTTTGATTCTTTGTCTCATGAATTTTTATATTTAAATTTTAGATGTGTGTTGAATTCAAATTTAAAGTTAAACTCTCCTTTTTACATGTGCTAGGTCTCCTTATTGGCAAAATATGCTTGATGCCATAACTGTTTGTGGGGCGGGGTTCAAAGGCCCTACTGAAGATGACTTAAGGGGCCCACTTTTGACACAAAAGGTGGCTGATGTAAAAGCTAAAATAGAGGAGCAGCGCTTGGTATGGAGCAAGAAGGGTTGCACCATCATGACCGATGGTTGGACTGACAGAAAAAATAGGACGCTGCTGAATTTTCTTGTTTCCTCTTCAAGTAATTGTACTTCCCTCAATGCATTGAATAATTTGAATTTTAAATTTGATTTAACGATTAATATTTTTAATTTATGTTTTATTGAACCATTGATTTTGCTTCTTTTTTCAGGTGGCACCGTGTTCATCAAGTCAATTGATGCTTCAACACATGTAAAAAATGCCACATACCTTTGTGAGGCTATAGAGGAAGTCCTATTTGAGGTGGGTGAGGAGAATGTGGTTCAAGTAGTGACCGATAATGCAGCAAATTATGTTGCTGCAGGTAGACTACTGATGGAGAGGCACCCAACAGTATTTTGGACTCCATGTGCCGCACATTGCCTTGACCTCATATTGGAGGATTTAGGCAAGCTTCCATGGATCAAAACATGTGTGGATATTGCCAAAAATATTTGCAAATTTATATACAATCACACATGGGTCCTTAGCCTAATGAGGCAATACACGGGGTTAAAGGAGTTGGCTCGTCCTGGCATCACTAGATTTGCTACAAATTTCATCACACTACAATCCTTGATTCGGTCAAAGGGACCTTTGAGACGTATGTTTGTTGCTGAGGAGTGGACTTCCTCATCCTATGGTACTTCCACCGCAGGGATTGAAGTGGCAAATTACATTTTTGATGAGCCAGGCTTTTGGACACCTGCTGCAGAGATTGTGAAGGTAACCGTAATATTCAATTCTAGTATTCTTTAATTTTTATTCATATTTTCTTTTATTTGTTTAACTTTATTTTATTCACACTTAAGTTAATGTTTCACAATATTTGCAGTTCACCGAGCCCTTGGTAGTTCTCCTACGAGTTGCTGATGGGGAGAAGCCCGCAATGGGCTACAAATATGAGGGCATGGATAGGGCCAAGGAGGCCATTAGATCAATCTATGGGGGAGTTGAGGGTAAGTATCGTCCCATTTGGGAGATCATTGATAGGAGATGGCAGCACCAGCTTCACAAGCCCCTCCATGCAGCAGCTTATTTCCTAAATCCGGCATTCCAATCCCGCCCTGATTTCAAGGCGGATGATGAGGTTCTTGGTGGGCTCTACTCAGTGATAGAGCGGATGGCGCCTGCAGTTACTAGACCGATAGTCCATGAGATAGAGGCCTTTACTAGTGCACAAGGAGAGCTCTTTTCTCATCTAATGTGCAAAGAGAGTAGGACAACATTGCAGCCAGGTAAAAATATATATAAGGGCATAATTTTCCTCTTTTTATATTATTATTAAATGTTGAAACTTGAAACTTGAGACTTAAAATTGGAAATGAGATTGATTTTTTTTTTCTTTCTCTCATTTCAGATGTATGGTGGCAAATGTTTGGTGCTAAAACACCAAACCTTCAGAGGATTGCCATTCGCATATTGAGCCAGCCATGCAGTGCTTCAGGTTGTGAGCGTAATTGGAGTATGTTTGAGCACATACACTCCAAGAGGCGCAATAGATTGTCCGTGGAGAGGTTGAATGACCTAGTGTATGTTCATTACAACCTTCGACTTAGACACAAACAGATTTTTGACCATGACTCCACCCCAATCAGGCTAGAGGAGGTCGATCCACAATCTGAGTGGATCACTGAGGCTACAGATCCTATCTTTAGTGATGAGGACTTTGATTGGGTTGACCAGGCAGATAGAGAGGCTGAGGCTGTAGCCATGGCAGAGGAGGTGGATAGAGCACGAGCAGACACAGGCACATCTGATGTTGGTGAGGGTGGCATGGAGTCACAGGCAGAGATTATGGCTGCTGCATCATTGAAGACCTACCATTTACGCCTTCGTAGGAAGGCGAAGGATGCAAGCTCCTCTGAGCCATAGACTTCTAGTTATTGTTTTGATACTTCATATTTGCTTGGAACATTTGATCATTTTGATGTCATGGATTTCATATTCCATGAGTTTTGTATACATTTGACTATATTTATATATCTAAGTGTGTTATTTCCTTCAGCAGCTCAGCTACAATTTGCATTTATACTTATGTGATCGATGTATACTTGTGTATGTGATCCAATTAGCTTCTATTTGATGATGTTATTGTGTCTTTAAGGTTTATTTAATAAAGGGTGCATGAAACAAGTTTTAAATCCTTAAAAATCTCTAAATTTCTTGGGTTTTTCACTTTGCCGAGTTTTTGCCGAGTCTGCGCCGAGTCTAGGCGCCGAGTCCCGAGTCCCGAGCCGAGTCGCCCTCGCCGAGTCTGCGCCGAGTCCGAGTCTCGGAACTATGATTAAAAGAGCTTTGAATTTAGAAACTTCAATGGCCAAGAATAATTTTTATCAGAAAACCCCTCCTATAGGGCATAATAAGAAACCTTTTCAAAAAGGGTATTCTCAACAAAAGGCATTACCACCAAAGAGCAATCTGGATGAACTAGCCAAAAATGAGCTCCGCCAAAACAAATTGTGTTTTTCTTGCAAAAAACCATGGGAACCTAAACACGGATGTTTGGGAAAAGGTCAAGTGCATTACATAGAAGTAATTTTTGATGAGGATTCAAAAAGGGAGAACCAGAACTAGAAATTGAAGAATGTGAACCTGAATCAAAGATAAAAGAGGAAGGTGAACAACTCGAGGGCGCACTTGCAACATTGTCAGGGGCTCCTAAATATCATCCTTTCAAAGTACGAGGAGTTTTGCAGGGGCTTAAAGCTATGCTCCACGGGGACGCGTCCCCTGCCCTAGAACCCCCGTCCCCATACCGGGGACGTTTCTGGGACGCGGGGATGGGTAGGAAACATCCCCCCTTCCTCGGGGACGCGGGGGACGGCCCTGACCGTCCCGAAGACGACTAGCCGTCCCCTGCATACCTGAATACTTTTGCAACGGATTTTAAAAAAAAAACACATTTTTTTAAATTAAAAAAAGGGATGGGGAGGCCCACAAGGACCCCCACATCCCTTTAAACATACCCTAAACCTAAATAGAGATCATATCAACCAAAAAGAAAAGAAAAAAACATAACTCATTTTCACATTTTGCATTTGTGAACAACAGCAGTTTGAAAGGAGAAAGAGGACCAACAACAGTTTGAAGAGAGGCTGATTGGGAACAGCCATATAATATATGCTGATTGGGGAGGCTGATGTATTTTTGATATAATATATATGCACATTGTCATTGAAAACAATTAAATTTTGTTTATTTGTTTGCCAATTATCATGTGACAAGCTGAAAACTAAGTTCAAGTGTAATGTTATTGTTATGTATTCATTTTTTAAGGTTCTATAATGTCTATAATGAATGCCTTATCAATGTTATCATATATATATTCGAAATTTCCCTATATTTTTAAAAAAATCTTATTTTTTAGTAGCCGTCCCCTAAAAAATGGCCCAAAAAAAAATGTCGTCCCCGAAACTCGTCCCCACCCATCCCCGCCCGTCCCCGAAACTTGGGGGAGCATAGGCTTAAAGTTATAGTTCTAATTGATAGTGGAGCAACACACAACTTCATTGATGATGGGTTGGTTGCTAGAAGAGGATTGTAAACAGAAACTTTCAATGGATTCAATGTCATAGTGGCGGATGGTTTTACCATTTCATGCACCAAGAGAATTCAGCAATTGGAGATTACTCTTGGCAAACACAGGATGCGAGATGACTTCTATGTGGTGGGCATAGGAGAAACCAATGTGGTTTTAGAAGTGCAATGGCTACACTCATTGGGAGAGTTTACTCAAAATTATCAGACTATGAAGCTAAGGTTCAAATCATAAGGCAAAGAAGTAGTGCTACAAGGCATTACTAATGGAGCTCCTAGAGTTGTATCAACAAAAAGAATGGAGAGGTGTTTTAGAATTGGTCAAGTAGAGTAGGCAGCACAATGTTTAGTAACCTCTACAACTACTGCAAGTAAGAGAGCTTATCATGTGGACATACAAATGCTCTCAGACAAGCATAGCATGGTCTTCAATGACATTCCTCCAGGATTACCACCTGATTGAGGATTTCAACATATAATCGAACTAGAAACCGGAGCAAAACCAGTAATTACTACTCCTTATAGACATCCAAGAAGATTTAAGGAGGAAAATGAAAAAACAATTAAGGAACTTCTAGAGATGGGTCATATCAGGCCAAATTCTAGCCCTTTTGCATCTTCAATCGTCCTAGTAAAAAAGAAAGACAGAACTAGGCAAATGTGCATAGATTTCAAAGCTTTGAACAAGAAAACTATAAAAAATAGGTATCCAATTCCTAGAATTGGAGTTAATTAATGAATTGCACGGAGCAGTGTACTAAAAAATTGACTTAAGGTTTGGGTATCATTAGATACAGGTGAGAGAAGAGGATGTGTACACTGTATATAACTACTTTTTGATGTCATTTTGGACATTTTGAGTTTTTAGTTATGCCCTTTGGTTTAACTAATGCTCCTGCTACCTTCCAATCATGTATGAACTATGTGTTCAAAAATCAATTGAGAAAGTTTGTCTTAGTATTCTTTAATGATATTCTGACCTACAACAAAACATGGGAGGAACATCTACAACATTTGGATGAAGTTCTAGGAATCTTAGAGCAACAATACTTTTTGCGAAGGAATCCAAATGTGAGTTTGGACTGACAAAGATTCTATATTTAGGATATGTTATTAGTGCTCAAAGAGTGCAAGTAGATCAGCAAAAGATACAAGCTATTTTAGATCTCTTTGGGCTTTGTAGCTACTATAGAAGATTTGTCAAAGGATTCTCTCAATTGGCCATTCCATTGACAGATTTGACCAAGAAGGGAGCATTTGCCTGGACAGAGACAGCTCAATAGGCTTTTGATAAACTCAAGAAAGCAGAAAGTTCATGTCTTGTACTAGCCATTCCAAACTTCTCACTTCCTTTTGTTCTAGAATGCAATTCCTCCAGTGAAGGAATTGGAGCAGTGTTAATGCAAAAAGGACATCCAATAGCTTTTGAAAGTAGAAAGCTAAAAGTCATTGAAAAGAGTTATTCAATCTATGATAAAGAGATGCTAGCCATAATGCATACTCTTGACAAATTTAGACAATATCCAGTTTGTGGAAGGTTTGTGGTCAAAGCAAATCACAATAGTTTGAAGTTTTTTCTCAACCAAAGAGATCTGAATGACAGACATGGGTGTGTAAGCTTCAAGCCTATGACTTTGACATCGAATATGTCAAAGGTAAGACTAATGTGGTAGCCAATGCTCTATCAAGGAAGCCTTATTTATGTTCATTATTGGAGATTTTTGTCGATTGGAAGGCTAACATAATAGTAGAATATGGGAAGGACACATTTGCTACTGATATTCTTTAAGGAAAGATACACGATGATAGGTATAAGGTAGTAGATGATCTTATTCAATACAAAGACCGAATTTATCTTACCCCAAGATTGAAGGTAAAGGATAAATTTTTGAAGGCCGCACATGACACACCACTGGCAGGGCATCAAGGTTACTTTAAGACCTACCAACAAATTAGGAAGAGATTTTCATGGAAGGGTCTCAAAGAAGTTATTAGGTACATCAGGAAATGCCTTGCCTGCCAACAGAACAAAATAGAACATGTTTTTCCTACAAGGTTATTGCAGCCTTTACCAATTCCAAACCAGAAATGGGAAAGTATCTCAATGGATTTTATTATAGGACTCCCTAAGGCACAAGGTAAAAACTACATATATGTTGTGGCTGATAGACTTACTAAATATGGTCATTTCTTTGCCATATCTACCGAGTTTAAGGCACCTCAAGTGGCTGATTTATTTTTCAGAGAGGTTTTCAGAATGCATGGTTTGCTGAAAAACATATTTTAGTAAGTGATAGATATAATAGGTTCCTCAACTTGTTTTGGCAAGAACTCTTTCATTTAACAAAAATTGAATTGTCTCCAAGTCCCAGTTATCACCCACATACTAATGGACAGACGGAAATAGTCAACAAATGGATTGAGGGCTATTTGAGAAATTACGTAACAGGGCAACAGACAACCTGAGTAATTTGGGGGAACACTACTACAACACTACAAATCATATGTCCTTTGTGGATTTGGTCATCACATATAGCAAAGTACCAAGGGCAAGAGATCTAGTTAAGCAAAGTCAGGGAATCACTCAAGGAGAACCTATAGAGAGCACGGAATCAACAAAAGTTATATGCGGATCAACATCAAACTAAAAGACCATTTAAAGTAGGAGATATGGTCTTCTTGAGGCTACAACCTTACAAACAATCCTCCTTGAAGAAGAGTGAAGCAAAGAAATTGAAACCAAGGTTCTACGGCCCTTACGGAATCAAGCAAAGAATTAGGGAAGTTACATATGAACTGGAATTGCCAGAGAACGATTAGATTCATAATGTATTTCATGTCTCTTGTTTAAAAAGAGCATTAGGAAGTCAAATTATTCCTTCATTAGAGCTACCCCCACTAGATGATGAAGGAAAATTGACTCTGATTCTTGAGGCTATTATAAATTTCGTAGAAAGAAAGCTAAGGAACAAAACAATGACAGAATATTTGGTCCAATGGAAAGATCGTCTTGAAGAGGATGCTACATGGGAGGGTGTGGAAATTCTTCAGCATCCTACTTTTGTGATTACTTGAGGACAAGCAATCTTGGGAAGGGTGGATTGTAATGTCCCCTCTTCGAAATTAAACCAAGATTTAACCCAATGCCCATTATACATTTCCCACGGGTCTTGGGAATTCTGCACTAAGAAAATGGGCTTTAATTATTTTCAATTCAAATTGTTAATGATCTGAATCAAATTTAACTACGCAAGGAGGAAGGAAGAAAATCTTTCGATTGAATTTTTGTATCAATCAATTATTTAATGAGCGGCCCAAATGCTATGTTTTCACTGTGGAACAATGTCTACACACGATACCTACTAGGTTGCTATTTTAAACAACGTCTACAACCTGTCTGAAGGTGAATCCATCGAGAAAGGTTGCCTCGTTTACAGACCTTACATTGACTTCCGCTGCTACCAGCTTGTGATCGATGAGATAAATGACTCCGCACTGACATCTCTACAAGTTGTTAAGCTCTTAGCAATATCCCTGGCAAGTCCTCGATACAAGGAAAAGGCGATTTTCAGCCTCAAGGAAGGGTTAAGAAATATTATAAAATAAAATTATAATAAAAGCTTATTTTTAATAATATCAATCAAGGGGCATTTGAAGAGTTATGCCTTTTGGAGGAAAAACTCTATTTAAGAGAGGCAACAAGGAGAAGGAGGCATATTGATTAACCATTGTATTTTCTTTTTTCTACTCCTTGTTGGAGCATTGGACTTTGGTTCAATTAACCTGAGGACAAAAACCCACAATTCCTTGGAGTGATTTCACACAGAAGTCACCATTGTGCGGATCTGATTAATATCTAGTTTGTAATTAATTTCCAATTGAGTCCAATCCAGCAATCTCACAACCTGCCGCATTTCCCAGCAGCATCATTTGGACTGATCACAGCTGCAAAACTTTGATTGGATAAACTATACTTGATTGCAGCCAGTATTGAACAATCACATATCTGAACACAGCATTGGAGTTTATTAAAACAACAGTTTAATTGATCGTTGCCAACCGTATTGGTCAGTTAGAAATCCAACTGTATCAATACTAAAGACGGATTTAGTACAGGGGAGATATTGGATCTGATCACTAGGTTATCAATATTACTGTGGGATTATTCTACTTTTAACAGCACTCATTCTTATCCAACTTCAACATAACAAAGATCCATGGATGAGTAAAATTGAAGTCCTATATTATGTTCTGTTGTTCAATTTATTGACAATTATTGTAGCTATTAGTATCCTACATTGTTTCAGTTTTGTTGGCATTTCAATTTGCACCTCTGGAATGCGAGTTGGAAACGGACAGCTATGCACAGATAAACTGCTCTTCGAATTAGGAGGGGAATTTCCCTCTTTGTTGATGATTGCTTTAAAGATAAATAAAACTAAATTGCCTATCTTTTTTATTCTCAACTGCGAGCACAAGATTATAAAACTCTATCGCTGCAGCAGAGGTTTTTCTCTTAACTTCTAACTATAGCTAGGCCTAAACTAAATGACGCTTTTGACAACCCAAGTAAATTCAGAGCTTAGGAATCAAAAGTAAACAGGGAATGATTTGTTAACACAAAAGCTCAAATAAACTTATTACAAATTGCACCCGAAGACTCATTGTACTTTTAGGATGAAAAATAAAAGTAAGAATATGCAAACAACACATATGACGATAAACTAAATGAAAATGAGACAAAAGAATCAGAGCAATGTAAGGCATGAGATTTCCTTTCTCAATATCAAGAAGCTATTACAACTCCAGGACAGTAGTATTGCAGCGAAGACAGGCATGCAATATGTGATCAAACACTGGATTACAAATGACACAAGGTGAACAAGCACTTGAATAACAATTTGCAGGCAAGAATAGGCTCGGCAAATTTTGCTATCACAATTACAATTACTAAACAATGGGCAAGGCTGCCCTTATTTATACACAAATCAAAGGAGTAGGGAACCCTAAAATCTCCTTGATCCTAGCTATCCAACTTGCCAACTTGCAAGTTCTATTTCTATTCTAGACAAAAGATTCTAACTAACACCTGCTTTAAAGGATGGATAAGCTTGAATGAAAACGACAGCTTTAAATTGGAAAAGCATTGAGTTAATTGTCGTTTTTTGAGTTTCATCCTTATCTAAATTGCTGCTCCGTTGGTGACATCACCCACTGATATTTTGTGAAACAATATCCTCCAAAAAGCTAGTAACCACTTTCTTGCCAGGAATACTGATACTTTCCAAGATGATATTCTGATTTTTAAAAAGCAAATTTTGAGAGAAAAAGCCGGCACGTGGGTTTTGTAGACAATCTCATTCTGAAGCAACCCAGATCGTCAGATTCCGAAAAAACAAAGGGTTTCCTGAAAAAGCGGCAAAAAAGCAAATTTTGGGAAAACTAAAATTTTCCAATCTTCAAGAGAACGTGATTCCAAATGAACCCATTTCGATGAAAACTGAAAAAGCTCCGACTTTGTTTCTGGAAAATGATGCCCTAGAAAAATGGATCTTGAAAAAGCGTGCCTCTGTGCTTCCCAATCCCGAAACCACGAAGAACACTGAAATAGCACTCCGTTTGGGTTCTCAAATCTTCATGAAAAGAAAACAATGTTTTTCTTCCTCTGAATGCAACCTGCAAAAATAATGAATAAAGGAGGCCAAAGATTTTTTTTTAGAACTTAGGATGAAAAAAAGCAACTTTCTTTATGAAAGCACAAATCTTGAAGCTTATCCGCAAAGATAGCAATATTTTGAGCAAAATCCAAGTTGATATGCTCGCATAGGATGAATTCCTATTTTATAGCTGCCTAAGGCTCGCGTGTGAGGATAATGAAAAAGTTGCTACTTTGATGATGTCATCAAACACACCGAAGTTGCAAAAAGTGTTAGCCAATTTTCCTTCGTTTTGAAACTTTTGCACTCGTTCTGACTCCAGCGTGGCTTGCCTCCAACTTCAACAAGACAGCAAATTGTCACTGTTGACTGAAAAAGCTGACCAATCATGGCATTTTGAAATTTTATCAATTCTGATTTGATCCCCAGCCTCGAACTGACGATCTGACGACATTTGACTACAATTTTGATTTTTGGAAACCGTCACCGGACAAAGATCAGGAAACAGCCGAAGGAGGCATTGTTAGGACAAGAAATTTTCTAACACTGGAAAACCCAAGCGCCCTGATTGGACAGGGGCGCCTAGGATCTCATGCCTTAGCCAATTTTCTAAGATTTTCAATTTTGCTCACTTTTCGTTTCTCATGCACGTTCCAATGACTATGGGCCCCTGTTTGGATGCCGAATCTCGCTTGCCGGAGAAAAATTGAGACTGATGGTCAGCCAATCAGGCAAGCCTGATGAAAACTAAATTCATTGCACCTCCTGCCTGCCTCGGAAACTGGATTAGACTGATTTTCTATGAATCTGACCGCGCTGATGGAGGAAGATTTGCAATTTTTCGGAAAATATGAAAAATAAACTAACTCTGCTAATGCTGGGCGCCCTTGGCCTCCAGGGGCACCTAGGAAACTGTGCCTTAGTTTATTTTTTATGATTTTCAACTTTTTCTTCGTTTCTTCGTTTTGTGTGTTGCAGGTCCCGTTTGATCTTCGTTTCTAGCCGTCCAGCTGACTACTGATGCTGAACAAAGGGTGGATTGGATAGCCTGAGCATATCTGAGATGAATCCCCAGCTTTTCTGGACCTGTTGACTGAATCTGACCGATTTTTTACCACCTGGAAGCGGGCTGACGAGGCCTTTTTAATGTTTTCCGAAAAACACGAAAAAATTCTATCTCTAGGAAAGCTGGGCACCCCTAGCCTCTAGGGGCCCCTAAGAAACTCAGTGTTAGCCAAATTTTAGCTTCTTTCAACCCTTTTTTGTTTTCTAGATTCATCATGCTTCGTTTTTCGTTCTTCGTCGGTCGTTGATCGTTCAACAGTTCTTCGTCCTCTAAACAACACTGAAATCTTGAATCTGACCCCTGGCAAATGAACTTCCATTAATGACCTCGGAGTTCGTGCTTCGCCTTCTAAAAAAGCAGAATTGACCTAGTAAAAAAAACTCGACCTTTTGCAGATTCCGTCTGGACCACCTTGATTGTGAAGCAATATCAGCCAATCAAAATCAGGCAGAACTTGTCAATCAGAGATTCTATTTTTAGAAACTTTCTATTTTTAGAAAATTTTGCCAGCATCCGCATCTCAAGAAACCTAGAAACCTAAAATTGACGTCTATTTTTAGAAACTTTCTATTTTTAGAAATTTTGACTTTTTGACTTTTTTTGACAACAAATTTTCCAAACTCTCACAAAATGCCTTAATGAAGAAAAAAATTTGATTTGGCACAACAAGTTTAAAAGCATTCAGAAAATACCAAAAATTAAAAATATATATAGAGTAAAAATAAATAAAAGGGGATATACTACATGGATGACAGCAATCCATTTACTAATTGGACTGCCAAAGAAGCAGATGTCATGTTCACTAAGGAAGAGATCGTTAGATAGGAGAGAGAAGCAGTAGTGGCGAAGGGATTGGAGGAAGACATATTTGAAGAATCATTCACTCCTTGTGATGATTCTACTTAAAGTACTAGTACTAGGGGGGGGAAGAAGAAGATGTAGATTGTATTTGGTTGTTTATGACATATGTTAATAGTTATACAATTATTATTTATAATTTTATAGTCATACAATTTATTGTTTGACCTTGAACTTTTGAAATTTCAAATTTTGTGTGTTTGAGGATCATATGACATATGTAATTTTTGAATTATGACAAATTGATAATCAGAATAGGTTTATGTGTTCTCTAAACGCATTAATTTTTTTTTGTACTTATGACTTTTTTGCCAAGTCCCAAGTCTAAGTCAAATTTTTTGGCTATCAAGTCCAAGTTTTCCAACTATGCCTTGTGCTTACCCAAAGATCCATCAAACTTCTATTCTTTTTATACACTTATTTACACCCAATAGGCTTGTTTTTCGTGTTAATTCTGCAAAAACCAGGGTTTTACTCTTCATTTGAACATCACACTCCACTCGCATGGCCCTCACTCATTCTTGTTTTCTCTTTGTTTTTTCTCTTTGCTTCATCATATATCTTAGGCTCATATGCATTGTTACCCATCAAAGGAAAATGACAATATCAAACCATCATCACAATTGAGGGATCCATATAGCTTCTCACTTTGTCTCTTAGTTCTACCTCCTAACTGTCAACTAGCTCAACTGATAACTATCAACTAACTCTATGACTATTATATACATTATGATAAAGACATACATTAATCTCATAATATATAAGTAGTTTAGTCATTGAGCAGTTCGTCCATTCGCTTTAAATAAGTCATTCATTATTTATGAATATTCAATATTACAATTTCATCATGCATGAGCACATGGTTCAATGGTTTGTCTCTTGGTTGTTTCACTAGAGATCCCGTGTTCGAGTCCCATAGTGGACATTTGGTTGTGTTGAGTGTGTTGGTCCTAAGTGGACGTTGAAAGTGTTGGAGATGGAGACCCCCTTTATGTGGTCCCACCACCTGGGCCCGGTTAAACCCAGAGTTCATTGATCCAATAAAATTAATTTTCCCCTCTTCATTTTTACCTATACATAGTTTCTTTAACCAATAAGGTATCATGGCAAAAAAGATGGTGAATGATAATCTGCAAGACTCAATAAGGGTAATGGACATTGTGAACCGGATATAAATAATAAACTTGATCAAAGATGTTAGAACTTGATCGAAAATCTAGAGAGAAGGCAACAAGATAAAGCCCTATGAGTTGACTTACTCACAATCAACATTCAAAAGGCTATGAAAACAATCAGAAACAACTCATGGAATAAATTCAGAATCTCCAAATTGGGTTTATAGCGCTTGATTTTAAGAAATAACATGTCCTAATATATTTGGATGAAATCAATTCATGATTCATCTTTTATTTAACAAATATATACTTGGAAGAGGTCAATTTACAATTTGCCTTTCATACTAAACACATATACAACTATGTGTCTATTAATGATTAAAAATACCTTCATTATTGAGAGAACAATAAGATAACAATCATATTAACAATGATGATGATTATCCCCTTCCGTTAATGGGATAAGAGATAAACAGATTGCAAGACAAAAAGCTAAATGGTTTAGGCCCCCAAAAGGCTTTTGGAAATTGAACTTTGATGGATCTGCCTGTGGTAATCCAGGTCAAGTTGGTGTTGGGATTGTTCTCCAGGATTCTTCAGGGTCCTTTGTTCATGGGGGGACCATCTTTTTTGGGGTGCATTCAAACAATGAAGTAGAATGGATGGTGGTTGTATAAGGTACTTCCTTGTCCGAACCTTTGCGTTGTAAATAGTCAATAATGAAGGTAATTCAGAAATTGTGATTTTAGGCCTCCTAAAGAAGTCTTGCCCCAGCTGGAAAAGTAAAAGTCTGTTGGACAAAGCTATTGCTTTGTGTGCCTCCTTCAAGGATGTTTTCTTCATTCATGGCTTTCGAGACATTAACATGTAGCAAATTATTTGGCCCAATCTTGAAAGAAAACATCTAAAATAGAATTGCAGGGTGAGTTGATAGAGCATAATGGAAACAGAGGTCATTTAAGTGATCCATACACTCAAGTGGCTGAAGTCGGCATGAAAACAATCATTAGTGATTATTTTTGCTTCTGTGAGAAACATCTTACCATTTTGGAAGCTATGGAAAATGCCACCTAAGGGAACAGGTCCAACAGATAGTTTTGTCAGCAGCCAAAAACTTTCAATATCAGACAAAATAGCAAAACCTGCAAGATCAAGAAGAGCTCAAGCATTTGGAATCCAAGTGTTTCTGGTTCTGATGACTGTTGGGATTCTCTTCAAAGATTCTTGCAATTTGTTGATAAATAGACCACTCGAGAGCTTATAAAGATATTTGGAACTTGTGTAGTTGGGTGCAAGTTGGAGTTTGTGATTTAGCAAGTTGCAGATCTGGTTTGCAGGTGTTGGAGTGTTGTTATAGTAGAGTGTTCCTAGAGCCTTTGAGGCAAGTCACTTGTAAACAAACTGAGAAGATAGTGGCTTTAGGAGGCTTATACCTCACTCAACCTGGAGTATTTCACCCACATCGGGTTTTCTCCATACCATATTCTTCGTTGTGCTCTGTTTTTCTGATGTGCTTAAGTCTTGCTCATTTTTGTTGAATTACTTCTACATTTCAGCACTTAAACAACTCAATTTAGGACACTAAAAGTTGTTTTCTTTAAAAAAAATTATATTCAAACAACAAGCAACTTATAGTGGCAAGTTCTTCATGTTCATGTTGATGAACTAAGTAATAAAATACCAATATTAGTTACAGATCACCTTCAATCTCTTAAACTTTTGTACAATGATGCCCCACATCTATCACTTCCATAAATTTCAGGATATCCCTATCAACTTAATTAACTTTTCCTCCTATTGATACTTAACATTTAGCCTTTTAGGGTTAGTCTTCCTCTTCCCTCCCTCTTTCCTCTTAGGATACTAACCTTTTGGAACTAATATATCAGAGGTGACAGTAGTTTTAAATAGGTACTAATTTATTGATTCTTCCTTTTGCATTAGGAAACCGAAATATTAGTTAAAAATTTAAATACATTTTAGAGACCTCCCCTTCCCTTTTTTGAGCCTCTTTTTCTTTCCCTTCATTTAATGAACCAACCACTGACCAATCTCACTGCACTACTATATCTATAATCAATAGATTCCTCTCTATTCTCAAGCATTAACTTAAATCTTTTTTCCTTATGATGGGTCCAATAGGGAGATCCGAAATGGTGAATGAAACCTAATCAATCCATTCAGCTGATCCCAGAAGCACAGTACAAACCCTATCTCTCTTCTAAAGACCACTGCAAGAAAGACAACCTGTTCGCCATAGCCTCTCTAAATTTATCAATAATTCAAGTTAACCATGATAATAATTTGGGGGTCTCCATAAGATCCCATACCACTAATCTTGGAATCATTCATTATTGCTTCCTTGCAGATCCACATAAGGTAATGATTTTGCTTTGCTTGAAAGTGACCTGCTATTTTTATAGAAACAATTTTCTGATTTGCATTTCTGTCTAGCACAATTAACACAAGCATTTCTATACCATAATATGTCATTTGACAAATTTTATATTTGCAATATCCAGGGATAACTATACCAATTACCTCTATTAAACTAACTGTTATTCTTCTAAGTGTATTGATCATAATGTCTTGCAAATTTGGCAGAAGTAAGGTTTTATCTTTTCTTTAGCTCTTGGCTTTTCTATTTTTTGATTGCTTTATCATATACAAGTTCCAAGTTTCACAATGTCAATTACTTTGTATTTACTAAACACCTGCACATAATTCTATCATTGCTTAATCTTTGCTTGTTAATTCTTTATGAAAATCTTCACAGGTTCTATCCTGCCCTTCTAGAGGGGTTAGGGTATGTACGCCTTTTGATCTAAGAACATTCACTTGTGCAGGGTGGTCCCATATGCTGAACGCTGCCCCATAGTCTAAGCATGGTTAGGTACACATTGCACAATACATTGTGGACTTTAAAAGGACACTTCCTGTCCATTCTCCATTGGTTAAATTTTCTCTTTCTTTGATGTAATACTATCGTATATAGCATGCAGAGTGTTTTGTTCTACTTATACAACCTATACCTTTAGATCATTTGGTTCTTACTGTGATCTTTTTGCAAATATTTATGGTTTTTTTACAACTACTGGATCTTACCTGGTTCCATTTGTATAGTCTGCCATCTTGCGGTTTTAACTGGGGTACCATAGTATTGTTTTGAGAACATTAATAAAATTATCTTTATTGAAAGCAAGGATGGATTTTGACAAACACAACAAACTCTAAGTTGTTATGTAAGTATTCCGCTAAAGTGGATTGCCATGGTAGAAATGAAAAGAAATAGTTTTAATTACCTCCGTGAGACCTGATGGTCCATGGAACCAAAAATGTTACAGCTGTTTCAACCACCCAAAGGGGGTTGATATTGACCATACAATTTGTTCATGTGCAATGTATTTCTTCTTATATTGATTTGGATCAGTGATTTCCCAGGTTTCTTTATTCTCGACTCTCCATTTAGTTGCAGCACGAAATCCACTTTTAAGGTTCTTGTGAGCTGAGCGTTCTGTGATAAAATGATTCTACATTCCAACTCCTCCTGCGGTGCAGAATACAAGTGTTATCTCTTCCTATTCTTTCTTAGGAATCATCCATCTACCTGTCTCACACCAGAATCTATGAGAGCTATTCCTTATTTGAGCTATGAGTATCTTCTCCCTCGATACAATTTATGCCTTTACGTTTTATCATTTCCTCCTCCTTTCTACAAATGGGTTATTCTTAATTTTTCTTTCACATTATTGTTTGTTTCTTTTTCAATGTTTGGGCATTCATTCAACATAATACCCCGCCTGGTCATCTGTTTGCTTTCATCTTTCATCCATGCGCTCTTACTGCTGTGTTATTCTTCTTCCATAGAAAATGAGAAATTTTTAGAACGTCCACAAGACTAAGACAATCAACGGGACCGACAACAGTCTTGCAATACATCTTTCCAAGAAAAAGAAGGTAAGCAGGCCAAGAATTATACAAGAACAGCAGGAGTAAACAGAAGCCCCTATGGCTTATTTCTGATGATTGGAAAAACGCCTAAGAATAAATCAGATGAATCATTTTGCTTGGCAGAGTGCTCCCAAACAGTCCGACACACCAATCCCTCCCATTTAACATAACCAGAATTGAAATAGTGCAAAACAAGTGGAAACCCCGTGATCAAGCAACGATTTGGAAGTAAAAAGATTTGCAAAGGCGAACATACCTGGTTACGAGATCCTCCGGGAAAAGGAAAATGCTGTGAAGAAGAGCGAGAAGAGCTGCAAGCTCTGAGCTGCCACGAATCATCCATGAGTCTTCTGTAGCTAAGCACGGTGCAAAATGGGCCTAATGTAAACCCTGGTCCAAAATGGGCTCCACACAATGACAATGACAATGGCAATGCCAGAAGCCATGGGCACTGCAAATGATGGTCATATCCTGCAAATGATGGTCATATCCTTCATAATCCACGCCATCAAAGAGAGGAGTGGAGTGGATTATGCCCAAACCCCAGCCATTCATCAACAATGCTATTGCTCACAGAAAATAGAGAAGAAAAAAACAGCCCCAACACTCCGCACTCGTGTGAACGGGTACTTTTCTATGCCTTTTACGTGTAAGCGACACGTGTTGCCTGGTCAAAAGCTCTTACCAAGTCCAAACCTGAAATCCTGACCGTCGGATCCTGCCCTGCAGCCTTTCTTCAGAACCGTCCGATGACAACGAATCGAACGGGTCCTAAATCGCAGTTCAGAACCAAGGGACTGGATCTCAGTCGTCCAATCTTGTAACGTGGAAGAAGGTGATAGGTCTTTTAAGGTTGACCACAGGCAAATGTGTTGAGGACGAATTGACCTCTACTCTCTTATCATTGCATTTGTAGGATAATAATTATTATTAATTAAATTATCGGTTAGGTAACAAGATTATAATTTAATTAGAATTACGCCTAGTGTATGGAAATCGTATAATTATAACAATAATAATGCCTATGTATCGGAGATGCTTGTACCCATTGCTTCCTACACTCGCCTTGAGCTCAACAACCTCGACTAGACTCGTAGGCACAACTTAACAAATACTAAACAAACATTAGACTAACATCACACGACTTTCAAACTAATAACCTTTTCAACTTCTCTTTCCTTCTTGCGTCTTCCTCTCTTCTTCGACTGCATTCCTTAAGTTCTTTTAGTTCTTTGTGCTTCCTCTTCCTTTGCATTCCTTCTTTAACTTCAACTTGGGTTTTCACCTTCTTTTCATTGGTTGTATTCAACTGTATTAGCATTCTTCTTGGATCTCTTGCTCACAACATTCATGGTGATTCCTCAACCTTTCCAAACATTGTCAGGGTTGACTTCCTTCAACTAGTTGCCTTTTCAGCCCCTTTGTCCACGATGGCATCCCACCTCCCTCTTTTCATTCACCATGTGTCATCTTATCTTGCTACTTCTGTATGCTTCTGTTTTGTTTTCTTACTACCCAAGGTGCTCTTCACTACGCAACTTCTTGTTCAATGCTAATTGCTTTAATCTGACACCTCTATTATCATATTGTTACATCATCTACCAAGAGGACTTGTTGACTTGTCACTTGCACTACCTCCTCATGTACCAATCAAATTAAGCCCATGGAACAAGATAGCCCCTTCTAGTTCGTTTGGTTTACCACATTACCCATGTCCTACATACACTTAAACCAACTCATCACAACATCGAATGGGATGAAGTAAAACATTACAAGATTAGTAAATTCCACACTACTTCGTATACTATCTTAATCATAAATCTATCTAAGGTTCTACTTTAGGACTGCATCACGTAGGCATTGCCACCCAATCACATTTTTAGATAATTTTGGACACATGAAACATCTTTGGTCAAGCACTTGATAGTTCAAACATCAACACACCAGACATTTAAATGTTAAATCCATGATAATAGTTTAATTATTATCAAACTCACTTGATTATCTTATCAAGGTTTTTGTAATTAAAAGTCTATTTAAGGCAAGTCCTAACTAAGTTTCTTCAAGGAGAAGTGAGGGAATTTGGAATATGACATTTGCCTCCCCTTTGGAAACTTTATCCCTAAAGTTTAACTCAAAATAGTTTTGTGTATAAATGTTGCATCTACTAGGCATACTCCCATATCACAAAATTGAGTGGTATTGATCCCACTGCACTTTAACTTGATCAATGGCATGTTCTCAACGCTATAGTGTTTAGTGATCGAAAATAGATGGTAGTTCCACCTAGAAGGTTTCTTCATCCATCTACATAGAAGACCAATCAATTATGTGCATTATATCTAGTATATGCGTATGCAACATGGAAAAATGAAATACACTATGCATCATATCCATGCTAGGTGGCAAATCAAGTCTATAAGCTACTTGACCAATCTAATCTAGGATCTTAAAAGGTCCTACAAATCTAGGGGATAACTTAGAATTCTTAAAGAATCTCTTAAGGCCTTTTGTGTCGGTTGAGTTTGAAGAACATTCTATCTCCTACAACAAAAACTGTAGAGATTTCGCATAAATCTACATATAGCTCTTTTATCTATCATGTGCCTTCTTCGAACTCGAGCAGATGTATGCAACTAGATCTTCCATTTCTTGGATCATGTTTAGTCCAACTATTATATGGTCCTTTAGTCCAAATCAATTCATAAGCATTCCAAAAGTTCTTCCAAACATACGGTGCCATGCTTAGGGAACCATGACAACTATTGTAGGTAAATTCTACCAATGATAGATAATTCTCTATCAGTAGTGCTCAAAATCATAAATAATTTCATCCACATGTCATGTCATGTGTTGAGTGTTAGTTAAGTGAATAGAAGCTTTAGGGTAATATGGTTGATTCTTAGCTTGAATATGTGCTCAACCATATAATGTCTCCACATCTTGAGTGTGTAAATAATTGTTGCAATTCCAAGTCATGTGTTGGGTAATTCTGCTCATGATCCTCTAAGTCCTTAGATTTGTATGTGATTACCCTTCCATCATGCATGAAAACACCTCGCAACCAATCCTTAGATTCATCAGTGTATACAACAAAGTCCTCCAAGTTGAGCACTCCCACTACTAGCATTGTTGTAAGTTTCTTCTTAACCTCCTCCAATGCCTTTATGTGTTGCTCTATTAGACAAAATTGTCTTTTGCTTTTAAGGAACTAATCATTACACTCATATTGGGAAATTCTTTTCAAACCACCTATAATAGTCTGTAAAACCCATAAAGCTTCTAATTTTTGCTACATTAGTTAGTGCTAACCACTCTAATATTGCCTTAAACTTTGTTGGATCTATTGCAATGCCTTCTTATGATATAATGTGCCCTAGATATTGGATTTTTTTGGAAAAAAGAACACTTGGATACTTTTCAATATATTTTATGCTCCCTTAAACACTACAATACCAATTGCAGGTGTTATGTGTGCTCCTTCTCATTCATGTGAAACACCGAAATGTCATTCAAAAACACTAAAACAAACTTGTCTAAGTGTTAGAAATGAAAGCAACACTACTTCAATGGAAATCTGATTCAAATGAATTTATGCAATCTTTAACTGTGTGTTATTAATGGAGATTGTAACAAAACATAAAACCCACTACAGAAAAGATGTCAAACATGAAGAACTCAACACAATGACACAGTGTTTATGTGGAGAAAACCCTTACGGGTAAAAAACTCTAGCAGGAAAGAGGCACAAGTTTGTATTAATCTCAACGAGATTGTACAATACATCAACTACACAACTCTCTCCACAAGTCTTCAATCTGACAGCATTCTGGCAACACCTGAGCATCTAAAATATGTATTGCAGCAACAAATACATGGCAAATACTTATAGAAATATTTTCCAACTCATCCTAGGCGTTCACCTTCTCTCTCCTAAGATTCTCCAACCTGTAAACATTAATTACCATCTTACAAGCATCTTACACTTGTCCAAAAACAGCGATGCAAAGGTTGGGTGCCCAAGACTAAATCTGGCCTCTTACAACATCTTATGACGCGTCATAACCGTCATAGAATCTCATAATCTTATGACAACTTGCAGCTATCATAGATTCACTTACCAAACATTATGACAGTTGTCATACATGCCAAAAATAGTATATTCATCAAGGGAGCACGCCTACCCTCATTTACTTTGAGTTTTTACATTTGCCAACAGTAAAAGTCACTTCGTAATTAGCTCCGGTTACTCCGAAATTACCCCTGCCAATGAAACTAGTACATCTCCTCATGGATAATTACAAATTACATATAATAATGGAATAAATACAATATTGGGATTTACAAGGTTAATGGCACCTTATCCCAACATTCTCCCACTTGACATTATACATTGTAAATCAACCCATAGGAAATCAAATAAAAATAATCAGGCACTAGAAACAAGGCCCATGGGCTCTCTGCACCATACGAACTTCTCTGTGCTCACAGGCTTGGTCAATGAATCTACAACATTCTCCTGAGTGTCTATCTTCTTCAGCTCAATCTCTCTATTTGCAACCAACTCTCGAACAAAGTGATACTGAACATCAACATGCTTACTCCGAGCATGATACATGGGATTCTTAGCCAAACAGATAGCACTCTGATTATCACAACCAATCTGAATGATCCTGTAATCAAAACTAATACCTGTACACAGTCTCCTCAACCAAACTGCCTCCTTAGAGACATAAGTAGCAGCCATATACTATGCTTCTGTGGTGGACAAAGCAACTATAGGTTTCCTCTTACTCATCTAACTCACTACACTTCTAAACAGAGTAAACACATAGCCACTGGTGGACCTTCGACTATCCAAGTCACCTGCCCAATCTACATCAACAAAACTTTGTATGTCCAAAGATTTATCAGCACTATTAGTACCAGAATAAACCAAACAATGATCAAGAGTACCTACAAGATATTTAAACACCCTCTTCACATAGTTCCAATGCTGTCTACCAGGGTTAGACATAAATCTGCTCAAAACTCCCACTGCTTGGGCAATATCTGGTCTAGTGCAAACCATTGCATACATCAAACTCCCTACAACACTAGCATATGGCACATCAGGCATATCCTCAAAATCATCCTCAGTCTTTGGACACATATCTAATGAAAGCTTAGTACCAATGGGTAAAGGAATTCTAACTGGGTTACAGTCCTGCAAACTAAACCTCTGGAAAATAGTATTCACATACTTACTTTGTGACAACCAAAGCTTTCTATTAACTCTATCCCTCCTGATCTCCATTCCCAAGATATACCTTGTAGCACCAAGATCCTTCATCTCAAATGCACCTGAAAGTTGGGCTTTAAGCTCACTGATCATACCCTTAGTATTGCTGAAAAACATGTCATCAACATACAAAGCAATAACCAATATAGAATCAACACAATAAATGTAAACACAGTGATCCTCCTCGCTTCTAAGAAAACTCAATTTCAAAACAAATGAGTCAAACTTTTGGTACCACATTCTGGGGGACTGTTTCAGACCATAAGGAGACCTCTTTAACCTGCAAACCCAATGTTCTTTTCCTTTTACCTCAAAACCTGTAGGTTTTGCATATAAATTTCTTCTACAAGATCTCCATGCAAGAATGCAGTCTTAACATCCATTTGCTCAATCTTCCAATCATAAGCTGCAGTAATGGATAAGAGAAATCTAATAGAAGTCAATTTAGCAACAGGAGAGAATATCTCACCAAAATCAACTCCCTGTCTCTGGGAGTAGCCCTTGGCTACCAGTCTAGCCTTGTACTTCTCTAATGACCCGTTTGCTCCAAACTTCTTTTTGAAGACCCACTTACAACCTATGGCCTTTCTTCCTTCGGGCAAACGAACAAGATCCTAGGTGTTACAAGAGTCTAAAGCCATCATCTCCTCCTGCATGGCTAGCTGCCAAGAGTCACTATCATCTGCAGAAATAGCTTCCCTGTAGGATCTAGTTTCATCGTTAGTACTCAATAAAGCATATACACAACAGAAATCTGGTGGGCTATACCTGTCAACTGGATTTCATTGTCTTATGGATCTCCTCAAGGGTGGAGTAAGAGACTCTACTCATTCTTCTGCATGATCATCTGCACCAACTTCTTCTGTCACAACAGATTCATCTTCATCAGAACTACTCGAATCTTCTTTTCTTCTTCATCCCCCAATCCATCATTCTGTTCTTCTTGAGGTGCATCTTGCTGCTCTAACTCAGAGTGCACTCTCTTTACCTTTTCTTCTTTTTCTTTTGGCTACTCAGGTTCAGAAATAGCTCTAAGTTCCCTGAAAATAACATCTCTAGAAAAGATAATCTTGCGGGTTAGTGGATTCCAAAGCTTATAACCTTTCACATTATCACCATATCCAATGAATGTACACTTTTCAACCTTTGGATCCAACTTAGATCGCTTTTCCTTAGGCACATGAACAAAAGCATTATAGCCAAAAACCCTTAAATGTGAAATAGAAGGTTTCTTACCTATCCACACTTCATAAGGTGTTGAATCAAGAGCCTTATAAGGAGATCTATTTATCAAGTAGTAAGCAATACACACAGCCTCTGCCCAAAAGCATTTATCCAATTGTGCATCACTAAGCATACTTCTGGCTCTTTCCATAATTGTCCAGTTCATCCTTTCTGCAACACCATTCTATTGTGGTGTATACGGAGTTGTATTTTATCTGATTATACCTGCATGCTTGCAAAACTCATCAAATTCCCTAAAACAATATTCCCCTCCATTGTCAGATCTTAATATTTTTATCTTTAAACCTGATTGGTTCTCTACTAAGACTTTGAATTCCTTAAACTTAATGAAAACTTCATATTTATGCTTCATAAAATAAATCCATGTATATCTGGATACATCATCAATGAAGGTGACAAAATAACAAGACTTTTCGATAAAATCACTATCCATAGGACCAAGCACATCCGTATGAATAATTTCTAACTTCTCTTTTGCTCTATTGCTTCCTGAAGGAAATGATTTTCTGTTTTGTTTACCAAACACACAATGCTCACAGAAATCAAAGTGCTCATCAAAATAAGCGAAACCATCCAACAATTCTTTATTCTTAATAGTTTTTAGTACATTATTGCTTGTGTGGCCCAGTCTACGGTGCCACAACATACATGTATTTTTAGTAGTGGCCTTAGTTACATAGGAGGCATTACAAACTGTAGTGGTTTCAAGCTTAAACAAGTTCCTGAATCTCTTCCCTTTCGTTACCACCAAGTTCCCTCTCACCAATCTGTAGCCATGCTTGTCAAATGTCACATACATTCCCAAATCATTCAACTTTGAAACTGAAATCAGATTTCTAGCTAATACAAGAACATGCAAAACACCAAGGAGAGTTTTAATCCTCCCATCACTAAAACACAACAATACCTTTCCTTGATAAGTAGGAGGTATTTTTCGCAGCATGTCAAATTATGATATTTTATTTCAGGGTTTAACTGCGTAGTTTTTGAGTCAAACACATGACCCATATTTCATGAGTAGTGGTTCACATGAACCAATCTCTCATGTTAATGAATGGTCCACTTAGCACTCATTGCATCTAGGTGATGCACACAAGGGTGAAGCATCGAGACTTTCTGGGAGGTCACCCATCCCAGTACTACTCTGAATCAAGCGCGCTTAACCATGGAATTTCCCCCAAGATCAAGCCCAATACCTTTACTTTCCCGGCAATCGGATATGAAGAATTGTCACCAAGGTAGATATTACCTCCATCATATTCTTCATATGTGGAGAACCATTCCTTATGCGGGGTCATATGAAATGAGCATCCTGAGTCAACCAACTAGTGATCATTAGAAACAAGATTACATGCAGAAAGTAAAACTTCTTCACCTACATTCGAGGACTTATCCAAAGCACTCTCCCACTGTTTCTTAGGGTTTCTGCACTCCTTCTTCACATGTCCCCTGTTATTGTAGTTCCAACACTTAACTTTATTCTTTTTACCAGGAGTCTTAGACCAGCCCTTGGACTTGTCCTTAGCCCCTTTCTGATCTCCTTTAGGTCCCCTTTCCTTAGACCTTCCCCTGACACTGAGAGCATCCCCTGAACTATCCGAACACTTCTTCCTCAATTCCTGTGACAGTAGCACTAAAACAAGAGCATCCAACTTCAGATCTGCAAGGTTAGCAGTGATAGCAAAGATAACATTCTCCCAAGACTCAGGTAAAGAACAAAGTAGTAAGATACATTTATCTTCCTCACTAACTTCAACATCTACTGAATCAAGTTGACTCAACAATGAATTAAAAGAATTTAAATGTTGTGCAACTGATTCACCTTCTCGCATTTTCATGGAAAATAATTTTCTTTTTAAATAAAGTTTATTTACCATACCTTGATAGATCTCACCCAATCGATTCCACAACTTGTGTGCGGTCTCCTCCTTTGCGACATTCAACAGGATAGAGTCTGAAAGACACAACCAGATGGTTCCCCGTGCCTTCTTATCCAGTCTATCCCACTCATCTTGAGAGACATCGTCAGGTTTCTTCTCTTTTTAAATAGCCAACCATTGGTTTCTTTCTTCCAACAAATCTTCCATTTTCAGCTTCCACAACTCATACCCCATTCCGTTGAACTTCTTAATGTCCAATTGAGAGGTTGATGCAACGGTGGATCCAACTGTAATAACAACACAAGATCTACAAAACAAACACAACCAAATCTCCCACTCTAGCTACAGCTTCCACACTACCACCCAAAAGTCAAAGCTGGCCAGGCTCTGATACCAAATGTTAGAAATGAAAGCAAGACTACTTCAATGGATATCTGATTCAAATGAATTTCTGCAATCTTTAACTGTGTGTTATTAATGGAGATTGTGACAAAACATAAAACCCATTATAGAAAAGATGTCAAACATGAAGAACTCAACACAATGACTGTGTTTATGTGGAGAAAATCCTTGTGGTTAGAAAACTCTACCAGGAAAGAGGCACAAGTTTGTATTAATCTCAACAAGATTGTACAATACATCAACTACACAACTCTCTCCACAATTCTTCAATCCGACAGCATTCTGGCAACACCTGAGTATCTAAAATCTGTATTGCAACAACAAATACATTGAAAATACTTATAGAAACATTTTCCAACTCATCCTAGGTGTTCACCGTCTCTTTCCTAAGATTCTCCAACCTATAAACATTAATTATCATCTTACAAACATCTTACACTTGTCCAAAAATAGCCATGCAAAGGTTGGGTGCCCAAGACTAAATCTGGCCTCTTACAGCATCTTATGACACATCATAACTGTCATAGATTCTAGCAAAGAGTATCTTTCCAAGATAGGAACCTTGGGCTAAATATAGCAAATATACAACTAATATATCCATCATATGTGTCAGAATCTCAGAGTCTTATGACAACTTGCAGCTGTCATAGATTCACTTACCAAACATTATGACAGTTGTCATACATGCCAAAAATAGTATATTCCTTAAGGGAGCACACCTACCCTCATTTACTTTGAGTTTTTACATTTGCCAATAGTAAAAGTCACTTCGTAATTACCTCTGGTTACTCCGAAATTACCCCTGCCAGTGAAACTAGTACATCTCCTCATGGATAATTACAAATTACATATAATAATGGAATAAATATAATATTGGGATTTACAAGGTTAATGGCACCTTATCCCAACACTAGGCACTTTCAAAAGTCATTGTTCATCAAATACGTGAAATTTTCTGGTGCATTTTTTTAGTCCAAACAATAGTACTACAAATTTATAGTGAAAATACCTCATTTTAGTTGTTGTTCTATGTACATCTTCTTCCATGATTCTCACCATATGGTATGTAGATCTCAAAACTCTCTTTAAAAATACACGTGTGCCATGCATCTAGTCAAACAAATTATCAATTCTCAAGAGAGGAAGTTGATTCTTCATAGTCATCTTTTTCAATTGCCTATATAATCCATGTATGGAGAGTATTATAAATGTCTACTTAATCTAATATGGAGAATGATGTAAGTTATAGATCTCAAAGTAGAGTAATGACATAAAAGAGAAATCAAAAATAAAAGAAGAGAAAAAGACACAAAACATGAAATATACCCTAGGGAAACTCTCGTAAGGGAAAAACCCAACCTCCAAAGCACACCTAAATTTATTAGTTCTCCAAAAAGGAAACAATATGATCATAAGTTGCAATGCTTCATAGGAGATCTAGACTTAATGTAGAGAAATTTCAACATGATAACCCTAAATAAAACTGACCATATAATCTCTATCCCAAGCCCTCGATATATACACCAAGGAGACCCAAAAACCATCAATGGTTTACTAAAACTATGAGCCAAATGGTCCAAGTCTAATCCATGCACCCTTCTCCAAGAGTAACTCCTCTAAGAGTAGAATGCAACTCCTTAGTTGACTAGTTGACCCTCAAGACCAAGAGGGCTCCAATTAATTCATTAACACTCCATGTAGGTGTAATAATTACTCTTATACACCCCTAATAGTAGTCACACAAAGATGCTAGTCACTATCCACCTAGTAACCCCTATTCAATGACTTGGTCCAATTGTCATAATAATGATACATGGTGGAGAGTGCCAACAATAAAATCTTGAGATTCCATCCATGTGGAGCACCCTTTTCCATCTAGGCACATTATTTATAATATTACATAATTCAACTATACATAGGACTTACAAGGTGTACAACACCTAGTCTTAACAATCTCTCATTTTTTGTATATATTGCAAGAATCATTCGAGGTTCCAACAAAGTTAACTAAATGCTAAGGGTTTATGCCCATAGCCATTCTGCACCATCTAAACTTCTCTATGCTCACGAGCTTTGTCAATGCATTTACAACATTCACAAAAGTATCCATCATATCACAAACAAGTTGATATTGCACGTCAATATGCTTAGTCTATGCATGAGAGGTTGGATTCTTTACCAAGTTGATGCTACTCAAACTCTAAAACTAAATTAGCATTATATATTGATTCAACCCAAAGATATTCTTTGGATCCAAACTACCTCATTATAGGCACGGGTAGCTACCATATACTATGCCTCTATCATCACGAGAGTAAGTATAGCTTGGCTTTTATTCATCCAACTGACATACCCACTAGTGGACCTCTTGCTATCCACATCTCTTGCCCAATTAGAGTCTACAAAACCTTGTATGTTCATTATAGGACCCATGTAGGACTATTTCAAGTCCATTGCAAGACCTCTACATGACTGTTGTATATCCATTAGAAGAATCCTATAAGACTATTACAGGTCCACTTCAAGATCTGTAAAGGATGGCTACAGGTCCACTGTCGAATCTTTACAAGGTTATTGCAATTCCATTGCTAGACCTTTGTGGTAGCAAATAGGATACTCTAAAGTGCCACAAAGGTACCTGAAATCCTCTTAAATATAACCTAATGCTCCTTCCTTGGATTAGCCATATATTGGCTCAAGAATCTCATTGCTTGGGGAATATTTGGTCTAGTGCAGAACATAACATACATAAGCCTACTAACACCGCTCACATAAGGGACATAGATAATGTCCTCTATCTCACATGGTTTTGATAGACACTGCTCAACTAAAAGTTTTGTTCTCATAGGAGTGTGAAACACTCATTGGTTTACAATCCTGCATATTGAATAGTTATAATAAAGAGTTCACATGTTCCTCTAGTTGTTCCATTTTTTCTATCAAACCTACCCCTCTTTATCTTTGTACCTAAGATAAACATAGATGCACCCAAATCTTTCATGTAAAAATGCAAAGAAAGCAAAGATTTGGGAGTCATTTATCATTTCCTTACTATTATTGATCAATAACATGTCATCAACATAAGGAACAATTATATTGAATCGATCACCTAACTACTTAAAGTAAACACAATGATTTGACTTGTCTCTAACAAGGCCCAACTTCAAAGCATATAAATGATATTTTTGAGACCACATCCTAGGGGATTGTTTTAGACATTAAAGGGATTTCTTGATTCTACAAACCATGTCCTCCTTACCTTTCACTACAAATTGCTCTAGCAATGATATTTAAATCTCCTCATCCAAGTACCCATGCAAGAATGTTGTCTTAACACCAATATATTCAATCTTAAGGCCAAATACAACAACAAGAGATGACTGAAATCTAATAAATGTAAACTTCACAACACGAGAGAATATCTCACCAAAATCAATTTCCTCTACTTAGGAATGTCCCTCAACCACTAACACTACCTTGGTCTACTTCTCAATATTTCCATATGAATTAAACTTCTTCTTGAAAACCCATTTACAACTAGTAGGTTTCCTGACCTTAGGAAGCTTCACCAAGTCCATTGTATTATTCTTCTCCGTTGTAGCCATCTCCTCAACTATGACATTTTCCAAGACTTTTTGTCTACAAACTTTATTGGCTTGTTCATAGTTCTAGGCTCATCATCATTAGTAGACAAAGAAAAAATGTAATGGAAATTGATGCAATCATAGATAGAGAATCTAATGAAGGGTTATCTATTCATGTAACCAAACACAAACAAGTAGTATACCAACAAGTACACAACAAAAAACAAGGATAGGAGACATATGTGAAATTGCAACTCAAATGCTCTGACGTGATAGAGTAATTAAAATAAGCATAACAGAACATGCGTTATACTATTACATGCCTTGACCCTTAGGTCCCCATAGGCAACAGCTTGTTAAAGCTAGAGAGCCTAATCTTGCTATTTAGATCTACCTCCTCTATGCTATGCTTTTTTCCAAGAGTTCATTATCCCATTTATATGCACTCCTTCAAGGATAGGGTGACCAATGAGTTGTGACCCTTCATTCAGAGTTCTTGCTAGGACCAATTCAAATTATGTTGGTCCATTTAGCATTCAATATTTGGCATGAAAGCTCAAAAGGGCCTTTTGCACATTATCTCCTACCTTTCAAGAGGACCTGTAGAGTGGAATTATGTTGTGGGACTCAATGTGATTCACTCCATGACCATCCATGGGACCAATTTTCTTGACCCAAATCTTTAATTATTGTTGCAAAGCTATAACTATTACTATTTTATGAGATCTTGATCTTGAACTCAATATGAATGGGGGATGTTAACTAGACCAAAAATGCCCTTGCTATGAGAAATATCTCCTTTGATGGGAGTCCACAAACTGGAAACAATTAGGAAATCACTGAAAACCTATGAAACAAAACAAAACATTAAAATGAAATATTTTTGGGTGATGCAAGATTGCTTGAATCGTATGATGCTCTTGCATCAGGCATCCCAGGTAATAAAATTTTGAGCATGGTTCTCAAAATTAAGAAAGTAAGAGAGGTTTTGGGGGCCACCCCAACTAGAGCACTTCATCTCTAGATAATTGTGTATCATCCTCGGGTCCTCCTCACTTTCATTGGACCAAGTATTCCTTGTATTCACTCTTCTTAATTTTTCAACTCAACGGCTCACTTAGAACCCACTCTATATCATCCCTAGACCTCTCTGGGACCTGTTACCTCCAATTTGGTTCTTATGACGATGTTAAGTCCCTCTCTACACCTTCTACTTTATGATGTTTATACAAATCAACCACATTGAACACTGGTGAGATGTCCAATCCCTTTGGCAATGTGTAACACTCTGTAAGGGTCAATCTTGATTGGATTCAACTCTTTGATGCATCTACAAACTTTGGATGGACATGGAATATAGATCCTTTATGATCTCCATTTGAGCCAAATTTATTGTCATGGTAGTCAACAATGCCTTCCTCTTGCTCAAGGCATCTTCCACCTTATTAGTTACACTAGCTCTATGCTCAAGAATAAAAGAAGACCCCTTATAGGTACTCCACCCATTTCATGTGCATTTGGTTCAACTTTGTTTGATTATTAATAAACCTTAATTCTTGATGATTAACATACAAAATAAACACCCTTAGTAACAAATGGTGCCTCCACTTCTATAAGGCTTTAATAATGGCATAAAATTCTTGATTATAAACTGAATATTTTTTCTTGGAATCATTCAACTTCTCAATAAAATATACAATAGGCTTGCCTTTTTGGTTCAAGACAACATCGATAGACTTACCATTCACATTGCAATCCACTTGGAAACCTTTTCAAAATATGGAAGCACCAAAAATAGAGCATCCATTACCTTCTTCTTCAATAGGTCTGTTAGGACTAATAAAATTAGCCTCAAATATCCCCTTAAATATCATATCATTTGAATTTGCACTTAGAATTTTACTATTCAAAGTATCCCATTTACATGTCCTGTAGATACCATCAACTCTCCAATTTACCTCAAAATTTCAACCCCAATAATAATGTGTAGCCATTACTCCACTTAGAGTACCCATTTCAATAAAGTTCATTATCTAAAAACCCCATTTTTCACCTCCCACAATCACCACTTTAATAACTTTGCATTTATCCTTACGCCCGTACATAAGATGACACACATCGAAGGAACAATATCATATAGAAGAGAGTCATGTCACACTCCCTTCGATGGACCGATGAAAAAGGGTCAAAGTAAATATTATTAAGGGGACTTATTTTAATACTCCCTTATAGCCCGAAGGGGCCACATCGAAGGCACTTTGATACATCAAAGGGAAATAATTTTAAGTCCCGAAAAGGGAGTACACCATTAAAAGGGACGTCGAAGGGAAATACAGATATCGGCAGGACAAGAATAAAAGTCTCTTCGATGGCTTCGATAGTAACAAAGAAAGGACTTCACTTATCATGATTGGCTCATATCAAAATAACGATGAAATGTTGAATGCGGCTAAGGATGATTTTGAAGAGACTTAGAGATATCAGAGTGAGACAATTTAGAGTCCCCTTGATGTCTCTAATAAATAATAAAAGCATATTATTTAAAAGGTATCGAATGGAGAGGGAGATATCGGTGAGAGAAAAGTTATAGTCCCTTTGATACAATGAAAAGAACCCCTTACCCCATTGACATGACAACTAGATTTTCGAAGGGACAATTAACATTAATACTGGTTCTGTTGATAAGAAAGATGGAAAGGATGACATTTATGAATCAAGGGCGAGTTCTATAAACTTAATCTTGATAATATTTTGATTGTAAAAATCCCAGGAGCATACAGGGGACGGAATAGGAGGGTACGACATCACTTGATATTGGAGAAGTCTGCAAAAGGCATTGTTGATTCAAGTAAGTATTCGAAATCGAACTGAATTTTTCTTGAAATACTTGAATTATCAAAGAGATTAGGGTTTAAAATTATGGAGGGTACATCAAAAACACCAAAACCTAAGAGACAGAAAATAGAAACTAGACCATTGAAACAAGATTTGATTGACCAATGCCCCAGCTCTGGACCAAGGTCCAGGAGAGCTACACAATTAAACCCTGTAGCTAAGAAGTTGGGAGATAAATAAAGCAAACTAGGTGATGTATGGATGCCGAAGAGGGGATATGACATGTTTATGTACCACTATAGGAAAATGTATAGGCATCAACCAGTATCTAATCCATGGAGAATGAATCTAGGAAAACTAGTGGTACCAAATGTGTTTGTCAATGTAGAATTAATCAAGGTGCTGGCTAAGATGTATGACCAAAGACATATTCAATCTGCCTACCAGATGAGTTGTCTTTAATTACCATTACCAAGAATTATATTTCTAAGGTTTTTCAGTTGGACATGAGCATGTCAATGCCATTCACAATTAGAGATCTTTTGGACGAATATCATACTATGGACACCAGTTACAAAAGATGGAAATTGCCCTTACATAGACCTCAGGATGA
This sequence comes from Cunninghamia lanceolata, assembly GCA_027924645.1. Classification (NCBI taxonomy): domain Eukaryota; kingdom Viridiplantae; phylum Streptophyta; class Pinopsida; order Cupressales; family Cupressaceae; genus Cunninghamia; species Cunninghamia lanceolata. The sequence goes on along the minus strand of BSBN01001243.1, from coordinate 364,601 downwards.
AGGGAATCAACTTAAAAGATTTTATGACAGTGAACACCTTTCGTTTTCTATAGAGTTATTTGAAGAATATTTCCAATATACATATTATTTAGCTGGGCAAATCTTGGGAGTGAATGTTCCTGCCCTAATGTTTATAGCCCAAATGGTCTTAGCAGCAGACATACAGAGTTGGGATGCTATACCTTTTGATTATGCAGGCTATTTGATAAAGGTTTTGAATAAAGAGCTTGCTTCCATCAAAACCAACAATGAAGCTGTCGGTTTCAGACATTATTCGTTGCTTATGCACCTTGTTTTATATGAAGGTCAGTCCACAAGATTATGGGGTGAGAATTTGAGGGTCAAGGACCTAGATAACGATGGAAACATAAGACTGGTACAAATGTGGACCTCAATTTGGGATAGTAGATGTGCAAGATCACATTACCTATATTTTGAAGAATATTTTGTAAAACCCCTGTACATACTGCTTGGTCACCCTTGTGAATATAATTTGTCACCTGAAATACAACGATTTCTTTGCCCTAAGGAAAGAGATTAGAAAAGAAAGATAGATCACAATTGGGGAGAAAGGTATGCATATGATGATTGCACCATAATTAGGTTATATGGTTTTGAAGCAGCCCCATTTCTTCTCCCAAAGACAGTCCTTGATAGAGTTGCTCATCTAGAAATAGTGAGGCAATTGTCATACTTAGATTCCATGCATCTCAAGCGTTATAACAAGCAATCCCTCATGCCTGGGACTTTGTGTTTTGGTGATTTTTCTGTTATTTTTGACAAAGGGTATGAAGCTATTGATAACAAGTTGGAATACTACAACTTTCCAAAAGGGAATGAAGGAAACGAATTTGATCCTAAACACTTCATCAATGATGTCAAATTGACACAGAACCTAAAAGGCTATAAACATGAATTCCTTATTGATGATGACCTGGTCACAAATTGTGATGAATCCCATGCTGCAAGGAGGAGAAGTATATATAATAAGATAATGATGGCAGAAGCATGGAGAAGGATTCAAAACCCATTGTATACAGAAGCTTTCCATGAGATAAAAGATCCTCTCGAAAGAATTGATCAATTAATCTTAGATGAGTATGAATTGACTAAGGACGTGCCTACTGTAACCTTTAAAGCAAGAAGAGGTACTCCTTTGATAGAGGATGTGGCTAGAATATAGGCTGAAAACATAACTCCACTTTGCTATTTATCTCCACAACCCACTCCAGATATTAGCTTTTCTATTGACACTCCCATGTTAGGTGAAGGAGATGCTGAGGAGGAAGTTGAAACTGTACAAATCAATAAACCTGTTATTGCACAATATGAGCCACCACCAAAAAGGAATATTATTGTATTTAAAGCATCAGATCAGCTCTCTGATGATGTAAGGCATCTTGCAAGTCAGAAGTTTATTTCAGACAATAGTTTTGTTCAAACTCCAGAATTCAAATCATTTGTTTATGAGTACAAGGGCAAACTAATAAGAGAGAAAATGAAAGAAATTACCCCAGAAAAGGAAGCTGATGCCCTGAAAGAGCTACAAGAAGTTAACAATGAAATGGAGAATATCACCCCTAAAAAAGGAAGAGAATTGTTGTAAAAGGCTAAGGTTATGCTTCTCCTAGGATGGAATATTAGTTTTGCCATAGTTTTGACAGCTTCAGGAAGAGGCAAAACAAAACATTGCAATTGACTACTGAAGGAAGTAACAAGATTTACACTGGCTCAGGATATAACCCAGACAATGCCACTCTTCTAATTTGGGCACTATACCCACCAAAAAAAAGCCCACTATTATCAATAATCTGAGCCAAATATTTGGCCATCTTTTAGTACAGAGAGTGGGGATACTGATCCTCTTGAGATAGCTGATCTAAATATTAATGTTGCAAAATTTACTAAAGCACAAATGGAAAAATTGGTCAGAGATAATAAGAAGCTTGTCTCTAAGAACGAGAGACTAAAACAAGAAGTGGCCAATTACAAAGACAAGATGCCTTCTTCATCAATCACTTATTACCCTACAACAAAAAAGTAATGAAAGGATCTTAGAGGCAACATCTGAAACTATATATTGGAAGCACAAAGCTGAGAAATTCCAGAAAAGGGGTAATCAATTAGAAGTGGAAATAAAATCTATCAAGTACAAAATGGTCTCAGAACTGATAAAGAAAAGATTTGAAAAAAATGCTTGGGAATGCTGACAAGGTATGGGTGATCTGTTGATAACTGAGAGGGGGGGGGGGGGTGAATCAGTTATCTTAATTACTTTAACTTTGTATTCTTCTTTAACAACTAATGCAACATCAAATCACATAAGCATGCATAACCATGAAAGTCGAAATAAAATCAATACACATAACACAATGATTTTGACGTGGAAAACCTTGTTAAGGGAAAAACCACGGGGTTATTAACCCAAGATTGTATTCTCTGTTAAAAGAATAGAAGTACAAAATGGCACTTGCCAATTAGGGCTCACTGCCCGAGCACACTGCTCACAAGAGGCTCACTGCCTACAAGAGACTCACTGTCTACAAGGTATAAAGAAAGTAACTAGGTGATTGAATTGATGAGAAGCATCCACATATGCTGAGGATCAGTTTCGATTAGGCTCAATACACTGATCTACTACACTTCATTCTTCCTCTTCTTTGGTGTTGTCCTGTCACATACTAGACCTGTATAGCTGCTTTCACGCTACTTTCTGCTTTTCTTCGTACAACACAACACACCACACACACCTTCATACCAAAATCAATCTGGTATATATATCTGCATCAATGATTTCAATTATCTGTCTAGTCAGCATCCGAAAAACTCAAGATATTTCCAAACTCTAGTCTGTCGGCTGAATCCATGCTTGCTAAGTGATGCGTATCAACAAGATAGTTATAGAAGTCATCAATCATGTCGGCCAATCATGGATGATACCTCAAGAAACTTGATCACCATCAATATCTCATCCGGAATGCTGTCTGATGCTCTACCGGTCAATTCTTCCTCAGTCTTCTCAGCCAAACAGGAACCCAACACTTAGGTGTTCATATCTTTTCACTCTTTCATCATCACTGGAGGCTCAATCTCTAGAATTTATTAGTCATGGTACGCCTCTTGACTTCCCCAAGTCTGCACTTTACTGAGATACTTCCTCTGAGAGATCCGGACCTGATTGTCAGACGTTGTTGCATGAGCTGTTCTTGCTCACCGGACCAAAATACTCTTCAATCTAACTTCCGGTATAGACATACCATGTCCTGCGGATGTGTGGGATGGACTTTGTTGCCATCAGTGACAACACTCATGAAGCCACATAGTGTCTCTTGCCAACATGATCCATAATAAAACACATGTTGCTTACCAAGAGCACAAAAGGCTACATCTTAGGATGATGGAAAAGAAGGAAGAATTAATAGCCAAGGGAGACATTGGCAAACAAGTGTTTAAAATTTATAATGAATTGATTGACATGCATGATAAGTTTCATACTGTGTTGACACAAGAGCTAGGTGATTTTTACCAGCCCCTGGATATGGCTTTTCCCAATTTCTTTGATGATAAAGGAAAGACAAAAGAATAGAGTATTTGGGAAAACAAATTGGCTTAGCTGTTACCAATTGCACTTGACAAAGTCAATGATGAATCAATGGTACTAGAAAATACACATGTATAGTTGGAGCAAATCTTCACTTTAGAATTCGTTATGAAAGAGATAATCACCACTGCAGATACTTGTACAAGTCAGGAATATGTTGATCACCTTTCTAGGATCAACATGTTCATCTCTTGAGCAACATTGGGATTAGAAGCTTTATCAAAGTCACTTAACATCTAATACACCATCATGGAAAAGGACTTTGAATAGATCTTAAATAGTCATGGGTGCCTTGCGAAGACTAATGGATCAAGGTGTTATGATTGCTGTATCCTTCATTGTTATCTTTGTTAGTTTTAGTTGTTAATGTTTTAACTATGTTCATGAAAAGTCACCACTTTTGATGTAACGGCCTGAAGCTTCCTACTTCCTGTATATAAGGGAAACCAAGGCCGATTCTTGAGGGAGATTATCGTCAGAAGAAATATTACAATCATTGGGATATACTTATAAATTACAGACTGAACTTGTATATGAATTTTGAAGCAATCTAATGGAGAAGAAAGTTTGAATTGGTGGTCCAATTTCTGGTTTTCAACTGTTCTATTGATTTTAATTCATATATGTTATCTTGTTGTCTCTAGAGTGGTCTTCTGTTATTCAAAGTAAGTATATCAAAATATATTTAATTTGTCAAGACACACTTGTTGCCTCTGTGTGATTTTCTTGATTAGTTTCTGCTCTGAATAAAAATCATTTTAAATAGATCATCTTAATTGGTTTCCTTCCAGCAATAATTAAATTCCTTTCAAACATCACAGTAACTCTGGGAGATATCACTGGGATTTGTAAGAAGAGCCTAATAATTAACAACCTTGCATGTTTATACAAAGTATAAACAATTTAAAAGTGCCAAACAATTAGAGTTAAGCTAAGAAAGAGGATCCACATATCATACACATCTCAACTCTATTTACCCAATAGGAATAGGCAATGATTTCACTCATTTCAAAGCAATACTCTCCTTATTCACATATTTAAATTTCAAAACATTCGTAGTAAGATTAGCTATTTATTTCACTCACATGCCATTAGGAAATAGATTACTATAGTCAAAGCACATACAACCCTTAAATCTGCTTCATTATCAAGGTGCACCTGCCTAGGTCTAGAAAAGCCTGAAGTGTAGGGAGTAGTAAACCATAATAGTTAACTCCATACTGTTGGCCAAAACCTCATTAGTCTAATCATAGGATCTAACATACCCTTAGGATTAGCAATCTGTAATTTTGGGAACCAACAAGGTCAAAACTCTTGCATGTAGTAGATATCCACTTGAATCCACACTTTGATGTGCAATGTGTTAGTCATGCATAGATCTTGCTAAAGATTTTGATGAACTTCCCCTAGAAGCTCATCATCCCATGGAAATTTTTGACATCCATGACATTCTATGATGGTGACCACTCAATAATTGCTCACTTTATATAAATCCATCCTCAATCCATCTTGAGATATCACAAATCCAATGTATGCCAACTCATTTTGCATAAAATTGCACTTCTTGAGGTTTATGCACAGCTTTTCCTTCAACGAGTGTGTTAAAACCTATTTTATGTGTTCAATATGCTCCTCCTTATTCTTGCTAAACACCAAAATATCATCCAAATAAATAACAGCAAACTTACCTAAGAAAGGTTTTAGAACTTCATCCATTAGCCTCATAAAGATGCTTGATGCATTTCTTAATCCAAAGGGTGTGATCAACAATTCATATAGTTCATCTTTCATCCCAAAAGTTGTCTTCCATTCATATCTTTCACATATTCTAATTTGATGATAGTTTTTGAGGTCAATCTTAGAAAATTAATGTGCTCCACTCAAACAAGCTATCAATTCGTCCATGCACAACAATGGAAATCTATACTTGATGGTAATCTCTTTGATGGAACAAGGGTTTGTACACATACTCCATTCTCCCCTTTCTTCAATGCAAGTACTATAGGTACGACTCAAGGACTCATACTTTCCCTAATCAATCCCTTCTTCATTAACTACTCTACTTGTCTATTTAATTCTACACTCATGTCAAGACTCATCTTGTGCAACACCTTGTTAGGAAAAATAGTCCCTAGAATCAAGTCCATGTAGTGTGAAATGCTCTACAGTAATGGTAATCCTTCTAGAATCTCATTATCCACCACATCTTCAAACTCTTTCAACAACACTTCCACCTTTATCTCCTTGGAGAAACATAATTTATTCTCTTCTACTATTGTAGGTTGTACAACCACCACATAATACCCCTGTGACTCTTCAACCTCCTTAAGAAATTGCTTGGCTAATATATGCAAGCATTCGCAGTGTCTTTCACCACCTTCAATAACTTCAATTCAAACTTCTTTTCACCCTTGGTGATGGTGAATGTGTTCTTTCTTCCATGATGGATGGTACAAACATCATAGTATCAATGCATCCTTGACAACATATGACATGCATCTATTGGAATCACATTGCACCATACTTCATCAACATATCCTCTAACATGGAAATAAATCAAATGTTGCTCTATCATAGTCATTTGTTATCTCTTATGTAGCCATGAAATGTAGTAGGGGTAAGGATGCAGTACTAGTTTCTGTTAGAACTAGGATTGACTGAGAGAATGCTAATCACAAAATGGAGCAAACAAGAACAAATCTTTTTGTTGTTTTCTGTTGTTTTTTGTTGTTGTCGTTGTTTCGGTAGTTTTTGGTTAGTTGCTTTTTGGTCTATTGTTACTATGTTGTTCTTCTGTTGTTTCTAGCTCGTTGAAGGCCTAATGCCCTGGGGGTTGTTTTGTTAGAGGGATCTGGACCCTCTTTTCCAGCTGAACTAATAAAAAACAAGAACAAATGACATGAAAGATGATTAATTAGATAATCACATAATTGGTGTAAATTATGAACAAATGTGTTGTACATATAGTGTAGAGAGTTTGAGTCACTTCAGGAGTCGACTCATGCACTCAAGTAGTGGTGGCAAGAAGGTTTCCACCAAGTGGCTAATGAGTGTCGACATCTATCTTGGATGAGTTTGATGGACTCTCCAAGTCGACACATAACCTACCTAAGGTGGATTAAAGCCATGTGTGAGATATATGTATAATTACTTATTAAATATAAGGATTAACATTAGTATTTCTACACTAGCAGTTTCAACCCTAACTTCTCTAACATCTTAGTGGATACTATGTTTTCCATGTGTCACCCATCTATGATCATCTTATATCACTTACCTCCTAGCTTACACTTAGTGCAAAAGATACTCTTCCTTAGCCATGGCTCTCCATTGTCTCTAGTAGGCTTTGACAAGACTCCACATAACATCAAGTTATTTCTTCCTTCTTATGTCACACTCTCTATCTCGCTTCTTGACTCATCACTCCCTCGAGCAACGTGTCCACATTATTTCTTCACTTTTGGACATTCAAATTCCCAATGGCCTACCTCGTCGTATTTGAAGAAAGTACCATTGAAGTCCTTCCACGACCTCCTTTGCCTCTAGCTTCCCATTTTTTGGAAGTCTTCTCCTCTTTGGAGTCTTGTGTGCCACCACTATATGATGTGGTCTCCTTCTGTGCATTTTCTAGTTTATTCTATTTGTTCCTTCTGCTGCCACCCTTACTCTGTACTCTTTGTTGCCTCTTGGATAACTTTTCTTATATCCTCAATGTGAGATATTGGGTGCTCTCTACAATATAGATAGGAAACAATCATATCCCATCTTGGATTTTGCTCTATAACCCATTCAAATGTTAAGAAACCTTTTTTGCATCATCCTCCACGTGACTTTCCCATATGTTGAGTTTGCAAAACTCCTCAGTGTACTTCACAATCATTCCCCTTTGTAGAAAATTCTAGAATTTATTGAACAAATCCAAATTATCATTTGCCAATAAGAATTTTCCTTTTATTTGTTCCACCATTTAGTTCCACCTAGTGATCTTTGGCCTATTCTTTCCTACCCCGTCTTTATACACATAGTCCCACCATAAGACCACATGCCCCTTCAACTAGGTGGTTGGATACATGACTCTTTTAGGATCTTCAATACATTCAAATATAAAATACCTTTTTCCAAACCAAGGATCTAATTAAATAATTCTTTAGGATCTAATCCCCTAAATGACAAGATTGAATTTTGGTTCACTTCACGCTCAAAGTAATGCCCTAGAAAATTTATCTTTTGCACTCAATCCTTCTTCTCTTAAATTGGAAACTTCATCATCTATTGATTCCTAGATAGACCTCTCATCACCACAATCATCTTCCCTTAGGACCGTTCCTTTCCTTTGCATGTTTTCCAAGGCTCCCAACATTACTTCAATGGCTCTAAGGACATCAACTAGTTCACCATCTTGTCACTCCTTTATCTCCTCTTCTTCTCTCTGATCTTGGCCACCAACTCTCCTTTTGTTAACCATCATTTCTTGTGGCTAACTTGTAGTGCAACTAATGCACAAGTTTCTATTGTTGATCACCTCCAACCCTTCTACCAACATAGCTATGTCTAGGATTTGATACCAATTAATGTAATCACAAATAGAGAATCTAATGAAGGACAATCTATTTGCATAGAAAAATATAAACAAGCAGTATACCAACAAGTACACAACAAAAAACAAGGATAGGAGACATATGGGGCACCACAACTTAGATGCTCTGACATGATAGAGTAATTATAATAAATTTCATAACATAACAAGCATTCCACTGTTACATGCCTTGACCCTTAGGTCTTAAAGAATCTAGAATAAATATGCTCATTACAATATCATATGCTCACAAATAGCATTCTATTAAAGTAAGAGAGGCTTAATCCTACTCTTTGAATCTACCTCCTTTGTGCTTCGATTTTTCCAAGAGTTTGTTGTTTAATTTTATGGATCCATTCAAGGATAGGGTGCCACTAACTAGAGTCACGACCCTTCATTCATATCTCTTGCTGGGACCAATTCAAATTATGTTGGTCAACATACTATTTAAAATTTTGCATGAAACCTTAAAAGGGCACACATTACAACTTAACACTCAAGAGGACCCATAGAATAGATGTCATGTGTGGTGAGATTTATATTTTTTTATCTACTAGTTGGTTTCAAAGAAGTTTGGATTTGGGTTTTGTGGTTTTTATAATATTTTTACAATTATGAATGTGTGTCATATCCATGTTTTATAAAAATTAGATGAACAAAATGGTGTAATTTAGTTTGTGGACTTATATCGGGCTGTCAAATTGTCACAACTATAACTTTCCCACTTGCATTGAATTCTTTGGAGTTTGTGATGACAAAGGAGTACATGCAAAGGTTCATTGGACCTAGAAGAATAGATGTTGAGCACCACACAAATTTGCTTTTTTTTTATTATCACTTTGATCAAAGAACTTGTTTTCACTAACTGACATGTTTCACAAAGCATTGGACTTTGTGCCACCTTGAAGTTGACGCAGATCATTTTGGAGGTTCTATATTGCTATATATTTATCACTCACAATCATTGGAGATCATCAAGGAGTAGGAAGAATTTGGGATGAAGAGTTGGAATTCCAAGTGTGAACATAAGGATGAAGGTTTGGTTTAGGATGGAGTTTAATGATTCAAATATTATAGAATGTATTGAATGTCATTTGAATGTAGTAGTTTTCCATATGACTAATAAAGCGACTTTGGCCTATTATGTAGGAAGCCCATTGCGACAAGTTGTAATCATTCAAGTATGAAATTAATAAAGTTTGTGTTGTTCTTGTGAGGTTCTACTATTTGGAGTTGTTTGTTTAATTGCCTGCATGGTTGGATAGTCCTTCATTAGATCCTCCTTCCATGACTACATCACATGACCATCCCCGGGACTAGTATTCTTGAAGCATATCTTCAATTATTACCACACAAGTTGTAATTGTTAATGCATTGTGAGATGTTGATCTCGGACTTGATATGAATAAAGGATGTTTATTAGACTAGAAATACCCTCGAGGAGAGAACTGTCTTCTATGGTGGGAGTTTGCAAATTGGATATAATTGGGAAATTACTAAAAACTTACAAAAATAAAATAAAATATTTTTAGGTGATGTAAGTTCAATCAACCCCTGAGATGTTCTTATATAAAAAATTAGGCGGACCATACCTTCTTAATTGTCTTTTATCTTGAGTAGACATCTTTATGGGTGGGTATGAAGTTATTGTTCTTCCTTTAAATCCTATAACTCATTGAACATTTGAATCAACATCCTCATCAAGTCCTCATTGAATCTTTGGTTCAACCTTAGGTGTAGTCTCCTCAATCTTTGGTTTCATTTGCACCACTATTTAAAATCCTCATATTCAAATTATAAAGGCTTGGGAGAATATTTGATCTCCTTGAAGATCACATTCTAACTATACATTATCTTTCTAGACTTGGGAATACAAAGATTATATCCTTTCACACCATCATTTTACTTGATGAAGACACACTTTTCTACTTTGAAATCCAACTTGGATCTCTTCTCCTTATGCACATTACATATGTCTCTCAACTAAAAACCTTGATACGATGCAATGAAGGCTTCCTTCCTAATCGAGCCTTCACAAGGGATTTTTCCACTAGAACTAATGTAGGATATTTGTTAATTAGATAATAACCTATGTTTACAGATTTCACCCAAAAATTTTGATCCAACTTGACTCCATTGAACATACTCTTTCCTTTCTTGATCAACATCATGTTCATTTACTATGCAAATACATTCTATTAAGGGGGTTATGGATTTGTCTCATGCCTTGCAATGCCATGTTCCATTTAAATTTTGTTCAACTTTTATTGAATGAAATGATCTGCCATTACCCATCCCTAATACCTTGATCTATTTCTCTATCTAGTTTTTAACAAGAGCTCTAAACTCTTTGAACTTCAAGAAGACCTTAGATTTATTCTTGAGGAATAATGTTCATATTGTTATAGAGAATTTATCAATAAAATAATCATAATACGTGGATTTTCCCAATGAAGGTACATTAATAGGACCAAATACATCACTATGAGTCAAATCCAAAATCCTTGCAGATCTAGTAGAGCTTGAGTAATTTACTTAACATGGTTTTGCTTTCCATATATATAATTTTCTCAAATTTTAAAATATAGGGAACAATTAATTATCTCCTCTACCATGCCCTTACAATTTAAGGCACCAAGGCCTTTCTTACCAATGTGGCCCATATGTTCATGCTACATCATTGTCTTCTCATCAAGAAGCTTGTGATTCCATGAATTAGGAACTAAAGAACTATCACATTCTATGGTACTCAAATCAAGTCAAAATAAACTCCCTTAGCCAAAACCATGAGTCCACACACTATCTCACATCCTTTCTTGCTAAATACCACTTGTACAACCACATCATTCATCTTACTTATCAATAATAGGTTCCTCTCCAAACCCAAAATGTGTATAACACTATAAAGTGATTTGGTCTTCCCATCTCCAAAAGTGAGCACAACTTTTCCATGACCAATGATCTTGAGAGAAGATTTATCTCCCAAAGAAACCCTCCCACCATCAAAGATCTAATAAATGAAAATCCCTTTAAGGAGTCATATGGAAAGAAGCGCAATATTCAATCAACCATGCATCCTCACATGCATGTGTAGCAAGGAATACAAAAAACACATCATCATTATCATCATTCAAGGCTCTTGAGTCTAAATCATCATCAAAGTCCTTCTTAGCCTACATATTTTCTTTACAATCCTTCATTATGTGACCAGTCTTGCCACAATTCCAACACTTGACCTTAGATTTGCTAATCTCCCATTAGATTTAGATTGCATGTACTTCTTGATCTTGCCCTTATCCTTCAAACAACCGTTGATAGTCAAAGCATATTTAATAGATTCTGATGGTTTCTACTTCTTCTCCTCTTATATTAATACACCTAACACCATATCAATCTTTAGCTCTGAGACAATGCTATTGATCGACATAACAAGGTTGTCCCATGTATTAGACAAAGAGGACAAGAGGGTTATGCAATGGTCTTCCTCGTCCATTTTCACGTCTAGAGATGCTAACTAGCTCAACATAATGTTGAATGCATTTAGGTGCTCCATCATAAAGTCTCCATCACTCATCCTCAAAGAGTACAACTTCCATAGAAAAGCTTGTTCACAAGGGACTTTGTCTACTACAAGTTCCCTAAATTCTTATTGAGGTTCTCAGTGGTGGTTTCTCCCTAAACATTTAGGATCATTGCTTTTGTGAGGCAAAGTTGAATCAAGCTTCATGCATTTTTGTCAACCATTACCCATTCTTCATCTTTCATGCCAAAGGGTTTCTTACCAAAAAAATCAACCCACAAGTCTTTGTCCACCAAAAGATGCACCATCTTAAGCTTCCAAAGCTCAAAGTTATCCCTTAAATTTCTTGACCTCCATTTTAGATTTGTCTGACATATCTATTCCTATAAATAATATCACACTACAAAGCTCCCATTGAAACAAGTATCTATAAAAAATAGCCTACTCTCCCCATAGATCTAAACATCTATCCAAGATCTAATACCAAATGAAATAAGAGTACAATGAATTCCTACTTAATCCAATAAGGAGAACAATGTAAGTTAGTTCTAGATCTACAATAATTTTAGTAGAGTAACAATACAAAAGAGAAATTAAGAAAAGAAGAGAAATAGACACAGAACAAAAAATATAGCATGAGAAAACCCTCATAAGGGAAAAACCTAGCCTCCAATGTTGAATGCACAAGACAACTGAGAGGGGGGTGAATCAGTTGTATCAAAAACCTTATATTCTTTTAAACAAAATCACATTCACATTCACTTACTTTAACCTCTTAATCTGTTATGAAGATCAAACATGAAATATAGAATCAAAACTTAAACACATCAACGCCATACGCACATGAATACCAATTTTTTATGTGGAAAACCCTAAAAGGGAAAAACCACGGTGAGTGTTAGCTCACAATATAATGTAGTAACAATACCGAATAACAAAAGAGGCTCGCTGCCAAAGGGCTCACTGCCCAAAAGAATGCTCACTGCAAAAAGGATCACTGCCAAGAGGTGGCTCACTACCATGAACTGATATGATAGCATCTACAACATGCCTGAGTTCAGTTCCATTGAAGCACAATACATATCACCTTCGTTGCCTTACAACACAAACACTTTCATCTTCGCTGCTCACCCACTACACATAGATTTATTAGATTTATTTATACCAATAATCAACCTTGGAACATACATCAAGGTCGGAAATACAATCTACAACCTTTGGAATAGTCTCCAAGGTCAGCAAACATACATAATTCAAATTAGGTCTAGACCTAAACAAACTTGCAGAGAAAATGAATGAAATAAGAATGCTTCATGGCTTAGCTCAGACCCAAATACATCTTCACACACTTCAACACGCTTCTACAATCCATGAAACACATCCGCAATGAGTGTTACCACCCAAGTCGGCCAAACTTGTGCAAACACCAAGAATACTTAGACACATGCTTCCAAGAACTTAATCATAGCTTGCAGATCAAGCTCAAGCCTTTGACACGATCTAGAGACATCCACAAACAACATAAAATCACCTGGAAGCCAATAAATCTAGCTACAACAAGTTTCACTTGAAGACAACAAATTTCACTTGAAGACAACTTACAAACAACATTGCTAAGTTTTGCTATTCAATAACTTGCTTTCCGGAGCACCAAATCACAAATCCTTTTGAATGAAGATGGCTAAGGACATTATAAACATATGTCCAGAACCGCATCACCTAAAACCACTCTTCAAAGAAAAGCGGAGCAAAATAATTTCTCTCGGACACCTATGCACAACTCAGAAACTCTGTTAAATACAATCTTCAAACTGGTGAATATAACTTCTACTGCACAGCGATCCAGACCACCAAATTTTGGGTTTAGCATCTTCAAAAACTTCTCTAAAACACATCCAAATCTCATACTCTGGTCTTCAACATAGAGGAAATGCAGAGAAAAAAATTAGACAATATCCTGCAAGCCAGAATACTCTGCAACACACTGTTTCCACTTAGAGAGCAAATTTTCTCAAAAGCACTTGGAAACTTAGCAACATGAAAAATATGCTAGCATTATTAGCACTTCTTCAATTCATTCAAATCCCCTCAACAAGACAACTCAATCAAGCAACATTCAGCAATATTAGAAGGCACAGTTGACACCAATGACAATAGAAGGATGTTGACATCAATGACAACACCGGATAGCACATACTTTCAACAATCTCCCCCTTTGTCATCGATGGCAACATATGATGTTGAAAACCATCATGACAGAATTTTGCACTAATCTCATTCTCCCCCTTTCATTTGTACATCTTACTCTATTTGTTTTTCACACAAACTCTCTCCCCTTTGACATCAATGGAAAAGGGTGACACACCTTCTTAAATATGTCTCCCCCTAAGTATGATACAACACATACTTGCACTGTCCTTAGCTGCTTTGAATACTTCCCTCTACCTGCAACAATCTTCTATACTGCTACATGCTCCCCCTGAGAGGTAGCCTCCACAATCAATTCCTAGAGGAGACATATGTGCCAGAGCTGGCACAGGCTCAACCTTGACTTTGTTGACATCCTTGTTGATCCATGTCTTGTTCATCTCCTTGGTTTCTGCCAGATCATCCTTTTGCACTGGTTTCTTCTTTTCTATCAGGTTATCCTTTTTTCATGTTCTTGCTTCTACAGAATTTTGCAATATGTCTAGGCCTATTGCAATTATAGCACACATCATTCCTTTGACCGTTGTTCCTTCCATTCATTCTGGGTCTGCATTGGTTAGCCTTGTGTCCAAATCTATTGCATATAAAGCAACTGCCACTGAAGAATTGAGTATTCCTTCCATCACTATAGCCCTTATCTGACTTCTACATTCACTGGCTCTATGACCAATTCTCTTACAAGTAAAGCACTGACCAGAGAAAGATGAAACATTTTGATTTATTCTGCTCCTACAATGAGTAGCCTTGTGACCAAATTTATTGCATGAATGATAGTAACCATTGAAAGATGGATACCTTTGAGCATTTGGTTTCCTGACCGGTGGTCTTCTTGGTCCATTCCTTTGATTCTGGATTTGCTTCCCTTTGTCCTTCTTGTTCTTAGCATTCAGTATTTGACCCAATTTGGAGCATTCACGTTTCTCAAATCCCAGGCCTTCTTTGTCACCAGAGCTCTTCTGGCTATCAATCATCTCATCATGTTTTGTAGGACTTATCTTGAACTTCTCTTTATAGTTCTTTGCCTTCTCCAAGTCTGATTGCAGGTACACAACTTCTTGTTCAAGCTTTGTATAGTCTTCAGTTTTATTTCTCAAACATTCCTCAATTCTTGCTTTTTCTTCAACTTTCACTTTTAGATCAATCACGGATTCATTTGCTAACCTCAACTTTTCACTATCCTCTTTATGTCTTTGTTTAAGCTTCTTGACTTTCTCTCTTAAATTTCTGATGCATTCATTTGCTTGTTTGATATTCTCCTTCAAGTCCATATTTTCTTCTTCAGATCTTTCTAGGTCTTCAAGAGTAATTTTGAGTTCTTGAATGTTAGCAGACATGCATTCTTCTTCTGAAGATTTGATATCATTACAAGCCTCAGTCACTATTTTAGGTTCAACTTTAGAGATCAAACACAGATTTATTTGTTCTTCAGTAGTTTTGCTTTTACCACTAGAGATCTAGTCTCCAGTGTGCTGCCTATGTATGTAATTGGGCGTTTCAGAGATTCTTTTTGGAGCTTCTTGTTCTTCAACCTGCATTTCTTCTTCTTATTTAGTCGGTACTTCCCTTTTTGTATCATTCTCCTTTTCTTTGCAAAAGAACCTATCTAAGTCTGATACATATTTATTGACTTCTGAATACTTATGTCTTCCTTCATCAAAATTTACATTAGTACTTTCCATAATCTTCCCTATCCTTTTGTTATAGCATTGGTATGCTTTGCTGTTTGTTGAATACCCAATAAAAATACCTTCATCATACTTTGCATCATCCTTTCCTATTTCTTCCTTTCTTTTGATAATACATTTGCTTCCAAAAAATTTGAAATATTTAGTAGTGGGAGTTCTTCCATACCATAGCTCATAGGGAGTCGTTGCATCATTTGCTTTCACCTGTACTCTATTTTGTATTTAGACAACAGTATGAATTGCTTCTCTCCAAAATACTTCCGGTAGGTTTGCTTCCTTTATCTTTGTCCTTGCAGCTTCTTGAACAATCTTGTTTTTCATCTCAATTACTCCATTTTGCTCTGGAGTTCTAGGGCTAGACAATTATCTCTTTATCCCATGTTCTTCATAAAAAGCATTGAATTCATTTGAAGTAAACTCACCACCTCTGTCAAATCTCAGACATTTGATCTTTATCTCCATTTCATTTTCAATCATTGCTTTAAATGCCTTGAACTTGTTTAGGATTTCTAATTTTTCTCTAAGAAAAGTAACGCAAGTCGTTCTAGAATAATCATTAATGAATAACATAAAGTACTTGTCATCATGGAAACTTCTTACTCTTGTAGCACCACAAAGGTTTGTATGAACCAAATCCAACACTCTGGTAGAAGATTTTTCTTCATCTTGTAAACTTCTTCTTGCTTCCATTTCACCTTGACACTCCTTGCAAATGATATTGTTAGGTTTAATAATTTCTGGTAGATCTTTCACAGCTTGAGCAGAACTTGTTCTTACCTATTATCAAGATTGATGTGACATAATCTCCTATGCCAAAGCCAACTCTCACTGATCTGAGTCATAGAGAAATAACTATCACCTTCTCTGAGATGATAAAGTTTTCCTTCTATCCTCTTTCCAACAACTATCACAATACTAAACTTCTCTCTAATCTCAAAACTGTCATCTTGAAATATAATAATGTATCCTTTGCTACACAACTGTCCAACACTCAAGAGATTTTTCCTTAAAATTTCAACATAAAGAACATTATCAGTATGATGTTTTCCATTGATACTAATTGAGCCTCTTCCACATATCTTGGCAGTATAATTATCTCCAAATATAACTGATCCTCCATCATATTTCTCAAACCTAACAAACTTGCTTCTATCACCGGTCATATGATTTGAGAAACTACTGTCAATAACCCAATAATTCCTTTCTTGAAAAGTATCTTCATTATCAGGACTTGCATCTAGATCATTTTATTTCATACATCCTTCAAGGCTAGCACTACAATTGTCATCCTTTGAATTAGTGAGCAAGTAGTCATTATTGTCTTCAACATCATAATAGGTTCTCTTAGGCATTCTGCTTTTATTTTCTTCTTTCTTACTTCTCGAATTTCCCTTTGGACATCTTGATGCATAATGACCAATCTCGCCACACTTGAAACATTTGAGAGGCAGCTTGTCCTTGTGCATATCAATATCTAATTTTCTTCTTCTCTCAAAGTTAGCTTCCATATTATTAACAATCTTCTAATCTATTTCCTTAGTCTCCTTAGGTTTGCCAGTCTTGAATGTAGTTACAACTGAATTCCAAACAACATATCCAAGAAAGATCAAATAGCTTACTATTCTCATATTTCAGAGAACAAGCAGAGACACATCCTTCCTGTGCATCATCATGGTTCTACCTTAAGTTGTTAGGTTTTTTTCGAAGGAACTTGGCTCTGATACCAATTGTTGAATGCACAAGACAACTGAGAGGGGGGTGAATCAATTGTATCAAAAACCTTATATTCTTTTAAACAAAATCACATTCACATTCACTTACTTTAACCCCTTAACCTGTTATGAAGATCAAACATGAAATATAGAATCAAAACTTAAACACATCAATGCCATACACACATGAACACCAGAATTGTATGTGGAAAACCGTAAAAGGGAAAAACCACGGTGAGTGTTAGCTCATGATATAATGTAGTAACAATACTGAATAAGAAAAGAGGCTCACTGCCTAAAAGAATGATCACTACAAAAAGTCTCACTGCCATGAATTGATATGATAACATCTACAACATTTTTGAGTTTAGTTCCATTGAAGCACAATACATATCACCTTCGCTGCCTTACAACACAAACACTTTCATCTTCGCAGCTCACCCACTACACAGATTTATTACATTTATTTATACCAATCATCAACCTTAGAACATACATCAAGGTCGGCAATACAATCTACAGCCTTTTGGAATAGTCTCCAAGGTCAGCAAACATACATAATTCAAATTAGGTCTGGATGTAAACAAACTTGTGGAGCAAATGAATAAAAGAACACTTCATGGCTTATCTCAGACCCAAATACATCTTCACACGCTTCAACATGCTTCTACAATCCATGAAACACATCCGCAAAGAGTGTTAGCACCCAAGTCGGTCAGACTTGTGCAAACACCAAGAATACTTAGACACATGCTTCCAAGAACTTAATCATAGCTTGCAGATCAAGCTCCAGCCTTTAACATGATCTAGAGACATCCACAAACAACATAAAATCACCTGGGAGCCAATAAATCTAGCAACAACAAGTTTCACTTGAAGACAACAAATTTCACTTGAAGACAACTTACAAATAACATTGCTAAGTTTTGCTATTCAATAACTTGTTTTTCGGAGAACCAAATCATAAATCCTTTGGAATGAAGATAACTAAAGACATTATAAACATATGTCTAGAACCCCATCACCCGAAACCACTCTTCAGAGAAAAGCAGATCAAAATACTTTCTCCCAGACACCTATGCACAACTCAGAAACTCTGTCAAATACAATTTTCAAACTGGTGAATATAACTTCTACTGCACAATGATTCAGACCACCAAATTCTAGGTTTAGCATCTTCAAAAACTTCTCTAAAACATATCCAAATATCATACTCCAGTCTTCAACATAGAGGAAATGCGGAGCAAAAACTCAGACAGTATCCTGCAAGCCAGAATACTTTGCAACACACTGTTTCCACTTGGAGAGCAAATTTTCTCAAAAGCACTTGGAAACTTAGCAACATGAACAATATGCTAGCATTATCAACACTTCTTCAAGTCATTCAAATCACCTCAACATGACAACTCAATCAAGTAACAATCAGTAATATCAGAAGGCACAGTTGACACCAATGACAACAGAAGCATGTTGACATCAATGACAACATTGGATAGCACATACTTGCAACATCCAAATCATACCCAAATGTAATAACTATCCAAACAATTTAAAATACAATAATAAGTTATAGTTCTTCATAGGATATCTACATTGTGAATCTGGAGAAAATCTAGCAACATAACCCTACATAAAGCTAACTATATAATCTCCATCCCAAGCTCTCAATATATAGGCCAAAGAAACCTAGAAACCATCAATGGTTTACCACAATCATAAGCCAATACTTAAACCAAATTGTTCAAATCCAATCTATGCACCCCTTTCCAAGAGTAACTCCTCCAAGATTACAATGCAACTTTTTGTTTGATTGATTAATCCAAGACCAAGAGGAATCTATGTAACTCCCAATAACTCTAGATAGGTGCAATACTTACTCTTATATGATTCTAATAATAGTAAGTCAAAGATGATAGTCATAGTACACATAGTAACCCCCTAATCAATGACTTCTTACAACTATCATAAGACTAATGACATGGGAAAAGAATGACAACAATGGGATCTTGAGATTCTATTCAAGTGGGGTGCCATTGACAAGTGGGTAGATTATTTATAATATTTTATAAATATTAAATAATTTAACCAGGCTTGGGACTTGCTAGGTGTACAACACCTAGTCTTAATAATATATGCATATCCTTAATGATCCATCTTTCTTCTTGACAAATATAATAGGCACTCCCTAAGGTGATATAATCAATTTTATAAAGCCCTTGTTAATCAACTCTTCATTTGGATATGAAGTTCATTCAACTCCAGTATTGTCATAGATATAGATCTCTAGCAATTGGGTATGTTCCTAGCTTTAGGTTAATTGCAAAGTCAATCTCTCTTTTAGGTGATAATCCTACGATATTATCTATGAAAACATATGCAAACTCACGTAAAATTAGATGGCCATTTAGTGAAGAGTTCTTGGCATTGCATCTGCAAAGGAACATTGAGCATTTGTTGAATGTCAACTAAGACTTTATGAGTGTATTGTTAGCCATATATCTTTAATGTCCATCTAGATTTTCACACTTTCAACCAAGTGCTTTGAATTCCCTAAGTTGTTGTGAGAGTCTTTTCAATAACATGAAAAAAGATCTTTATCTTTGATATGCTACGCCCTTGATCTTATAGTGTGTATAGGGTTATGAGTAGTCGACATGTAGCTACCTAAACTCTTAATTAAGTTATTTGATCATTATTATATTATGATCTATTTAATTAGGTCAGCCTAGGTGTTATATTTTGGTATCTAAGTCATCTTGGGTTATATCCAAGGCATAAGTAGGGTATATATAGGATGCAACGAGTGTTATTTGATCATCATATTGCAAATTGTGTTCTTCGTTGGAGACTTTTGGAGGTTGCCCTTAAAAGTGGCTTATTAATATCAAGTATTTGTAGCATATTTTCTATTATATTCCTTATTTGTGCAAGTTAATTCATTCAAAGTGGTATCAGAGCATGATCTTGGCACTATGAAGGCAAGAAATAAGACGATGTTTTATTTTGGGGGTCATTTTGGGAAGCGTGTATCTCTCTCATTTTAGTGAATTTTTCCTTGATTTTTGGAGGGTTATTCATGGGTACATTGGAACTACTTTAGTCCCAATTTAAGGTTAATTGGAGTAAAATTAAGGGAGTTCTTATCAAATTAGGGTTTTCAAAAATTTTGCTCCTGGGGCTAAAATTCAACAATTTTTCTTGATTTCTAGAGGGTTGAACAAGGACACATTGGTATTCCTACAGTTCTGATGTGAAGGAATTTGGAGTAGATATGAGGAAGTTATTGTGAAATTAGGGTTTCCACCAAATTCACTCTCAAGTTTGCAAATCATCAAATTTCTTGAATATTTCTTTTGGGAAGTGAGATATAGGCCCTGGTAAGTCACATTAAAAAATTTAGATTAGTTGGACTTGTTTTGTGTGATTTATTGCAAAGTTATTTTTTCCATCATGGTAAGACCTACAATAAGAGGCAAAAAGAATTTTGTTACACTTGGAAAATCTCCAAACAATGAGGATGTGGAAAATGAGGAGATTGTTCATAAAGACAATAAATCTATAATGGAACAAATTAAAAAAGAAACCAACAAGATGAAGGATGAAATCTTGTTAATTATGATAGAGTGGATGCAAGGGTTTGCTTAAGACGAGTGATATTGAGAAGATAATGGAGAAATTTGTTCATGGCAAACATCCTAGAGATTCCAAACATAGGGAGTTACACAACCAAGATTAGAGGAAGAGGAGTCTCCTAAGGGGAAGGGTGCTTTTGGGTTTGAATCAAGCCTGAGGATGGACCATTACCTAAATAATTCTATGGCTAGGTACTTCACACCAAAGTTGGATTTGCAAACGTTTAATGACAAAGATCCTACCAATTGGCTTTGCTAAATGGAGCAATTATTTGACATTCATCATGTTCCTTGTCAACAAAAGGTGGCAATGGATTCCCTATACTTAGAACTAGACCAATTCATTTGGTATTGTTGGCTATGTGATGAAAAGAAAAAGAAAGGATGTGTAGTCACTTGGCATGTTTTCCAAGAGGAACTTACTATACATTCCGACGATAATCTTATGGATAGCTACTTCAACTAGATTACCAAATTGAAGAAAATAGGTGTGGTCAAGGATTATATTCATTAGTTCGAAACCTTGTCTTTAAGAATGGAAAATATGGCAGTAGAAAACTTGATGCAATTATTCCTTAGAGGCTTAAAGGATCACATCAAATATGAGGTACACATGTTCTGTCCAAATTCTATGTCTTGAGCAATGATCATGGCAAGGTAGGTAGAGGAAAAATTTATGGATAATAAAAGGAAAGGTTTTGTAAATATAAGAGATAGAAGCACTCTTGCATAGTCACTTCCTCAGCCTGCTAGATTGATGCCACAACAAATTGACAAGAAGAGAGCAAAAGGGTTATGTTTTAACTGTGATAGCAAATACAGCTGAGGACATAAATGCACTAAAAAGAAATTATTCTATATTGAAGGGTCAAGTGAGGAAGAAGAGGAGGAGGAACCAATATTAGGGGGTGACAATGAGTTAGATGAGGAATCGAGAGATACTCAACCATTCATTTCTTGTCATGCACTTGCTACAGTTAGTGTCCCACCAACCCTCAAGGTGGTGGGTTTCTTGAAGAAAGAGAGACTAACAGTGTTGATTGACTCAGGAAGCACACACAAATTCATCAACAAGAAGTTAGCTACTCATCTGAATTATTTTATATCTCTTGCTCAAAAAATTTAGGTCCAAATTACAAATGGGGATACTATTAGTTGTTCAAGAAAATGCCATAGTATTAAATTAACCATGGGAGAATATCAACTTGATTGTCTAATGTTTTCTATACCCATGGGTGCAAGAAATATAGTGTTACTACATTAGGGATAATTGAGATGAATTTCCAGCAGTTATTCATGAGATTTCACTTAGAGGGAAGGATAATTAAACTAAGAGGGTTGCATTCCAAGTCCCCACAAATGGTAAGCTCTCATCAAATGCAAAAGATGCTTAAAAATGGGGCTGATGGATTTGTGGCCCAATTGTTTCATTAGTATCCTATTAGTTGAATGTCCTTATCTAGCCATATTTGTAAGCAATTATAGATCATCACTTAGTGATTTTTGGGGATATGCCTAAAGGATTTCCTCCTAAAAGGGATCAGGATCATGGCATCCAACTAGTATTAGGGAGATAACCACTCAACATTAGGCCTTACAGGTATCCATATATCCAAAAAAGTGAGATTGATAAGATAGTTCAGGAGATGTTGGAGGCAAGTATTATTAGCTATATCCAGAGTGCCTACTCCTCTCCCATGGTGATGGCGCATAAGAAGGATGGCACTTGGCGCATGTGTCCCAATTATAGAGAGCTCAACAAGTACACCATCAAAGACAAGCTTCCAATCATTGATGATTTACTAGATGAATTGAGTGGAGCTATATTTTTTATAGAAATTAATCTTATATCAAGTTATCACCAAATTTGAATTAAGGAATAATATATTCCCAAGACAACATTTAGGACTCGCGAAGGTCATTATGAATTTTTATTGATGCCATTTGGTCTTACTAATGCTCCCTCTACATTTCAAAGTTTGATGAGTATTATCTTTAAGCCATTTTGAGGAAGTTTGTATTAGCGATCTTTGATGATATATTAATTATAGCAAGACATGAGAAGGGCATTTGCATTATGTAGATAAAACATTACAAGTTCTCAAACATCACTAGCTTCACCAGCTTTATGCTAAACCTTCCAAGTGTGCTTTTGGTCTCAAAGATATGGAGTACTTGGGTCATATAGTGTCACATGAAGGAGTAAGGATCGATC
The DNA here is from genome assembly GCA_027924645.1 of Cunninghamia lanceolata. NCBI lineage: Eukaryota > Viridiplantae > Streptophyta > Pinopsida > Cupressales > Cupressaceae > Cunninghamia > Cunninghamia lanceolata. The sequence goes on along the minus strand of BSBN01001243.1, from coordinate 341,452 downwards.
CTAATAAAATCAAGGCTATTATAGAGTGGCTTGTTCCTAAAGCCTTTAAGAACTCAAGGGGTTTCTTAGGACTCGCTAGATATTATAGAAGATTTGTGAAGAACTATGGCCACATAACAACACCCCTTACAACTCTACCAAAGAAGGATGCTTTTCAATGGAATGAGTTAGCTAATACACCATTTGAGAGATTGAAGGAGGCTATGTGTACCACTCTAGTTCTAGCCACTCCAAATTTCATCGAGGGTTTTATTGTAGAATGTGATGCTTTAGGAAATGGTATAGGAGTAGTTCTCATTTAAGAAGGTAGGCCTGGATTACTTTTGAAAGTCATTAATTAAAGGGTAAGAATCCACTCAAATCCATTTATGAGAAGGAAATGCTAGCTATTCTTCATGCAGTGAAATAGTGGAGGCCATATCCGATGAGTAGACACTTTAAGGTTAAGACAGATCATGATAGCCTAAAATATTTTCTGGAGAAAAGGTTATTCTCTAAAGAGATTTAACAAAGATGGGTCACTAAGATGTTGGGGTATGACTTTGAGATCATCTATAGGAAAAGAAAGGAGAACATAGTGGTTGATGCACTATTCAGGAAGGATGAGAAGGACGAGGCACTATTGTGCGCTATTTCAATATTACAAGCAGATTGGATTGATGAAGCCAAAGCATAGTGGAAAAATGATGTTGCTATAAGAAATCTCATTCAATAGTTGCAAACTAATCCTAGTAGTTCATATAAGTTTTGTTGGAAGGGTGACTTAAAGAGAGATTGTACCTATTCAAAAATTCCACCCTCAAACACAAGATTCTAAAAGAGATCCATAGTTCTCCAATTAGGGGTCATTCAAGATTTTTGAAGAGATATCATCAAATCAAGTAGGATTTATTTTGGGAAGGGATTAAAGGTGATATTAAAAAATTTGTGGCAGAATGTTTGGTATGTCAAAGAAATAAAGGGGAGACAGTTAAGACACCTAGTCTTTTGCAACTCTTAGTTATCCCTAGCTAGTAGTGAGAAGAGGTCTCCATGGATTTCATCACAAGCCTTCCAAGCTATAAAGGTAAGAGTGTCATCATGTTAGTAGTGGATTTACTCACCAAATATGCCCATTTTATTGCATTACCCCATCCTTTTACAACAAGTATAGTGGAAAAAACATTTATGGAGAATATGCAAAAGTTACATGGTACCCCAAGGGTTATCATCAATGTCATGATCCTATATTTACTAGTAAGTTTTGGACAAATTTATTCTCTTGTTTGGGTACTCAATTGGCTCATAGTTCTTCATACCATCCTCAATTAGATTGGAAAATGAAGGTCATTAATAAGTGTTTAGAATGGTATCTACATTGTTTCACTTCAGATAAGTATTCTCAATGGGTGGATTGACTACCACTAGAAGAATGGTGGTCTAACACTTCCTTCCGTACTTCTTCAAAAATGTCCCCATTTATGGCATTATATGGATACCATCATCCATCTATCACATCATCATTGAAGGTGACACAAAGAGTTCAGGTAATGGAGGACCATATGAATCATCAACAAGTACTTTCAAGACTCATGGAGAATTTAGCCATGGTAGAAAATAGAATGAACCAACAAGTTGACCAACATTATAGTGAAAGGAGTTTTGAAGTTGGTGATTGGGTATTCTTGAGATTAAAACCGTATAACCAAATGTACTTGAAGCAAGAAACAAAGAATAATAAGTTGTCACCAAAATATTATGGGCCATACCAAATTCTACATAAGATTGGTAGTGTAGCCTACAAGCTTGAGTTACCGCATAAAACAAAGATATATCCAATTTTTCATGTTTCTTGTTTAAAGAAGGTGATTGGTTGACAAATTTCTACACAAATAATTTTACTAGAGCTAGATGAAGAAGGAAGAATCATTTTGGATCTAGAGTTAATTTTCTAGACATGCATAAATAAATTGAGGACTAAGACAATCACTGAGTATCTCATTCAGTGGAATAATTTACTAGTTGAAGATGTCACATGGGAAGATGAAGATTTTGTGAAGAAACATCCACAGTTGATCAACATAGAGGACAATTCTTCTCTAAAGAGGGGACATGCTACACCCTTAATCTTATGGTGTGTATAGGGCTATGAGTAGTTGGCTTATTTCTACCTTAACTCTTAATTGAGTTATATGATCATTATTATATCCTTATCTTGTTAATTAGGTCAACCTAGCTGTTATATTTTAGTATCTAAGTCGGATTAGACATCCAAGGCATAAGTAGGGTATATATAGGAGTTCATGAGTGTTATTTGATCATCATTTTGCAAATTGTGTTATTCATTAGAGACTTTTGGAGGTTGCCACCTCGAAGTGGCTTATTAATAATCAATTATTTGTAGCATATTTTCTATTATATTTCTTATTTTTGCAAGTTGATTCATTAAATGATGAGTGCATTGGGGGATGATCTTATAGATTAATTAGTAATGCAACAAGATCTTAGAATGTATTAAGAAAAATAAATATGCTAACTACTTGGATGCAAAAGGCTTATGATAGATATTCCACTTCTATTCAAGAATGAACATTGTGAATATACAAAGAGGTAAGATTAGAATATGTTATGCCTATTCTACCCTACAAAACATACAAACCATGTATCTTTACAAGTAGGTTGTTGGCTAGGCTCCAAAATAATGCTGACAAGTGTCATGCACATATGGTGCAGTGACTATGTGGATAGGATGATGAAAAATGTCAAACCTATATGGTAAAATTTCTATTGTAGGACATGTGGCATGAATGTCATCATGTGTTAAATGTGTATGGTGCTAGTTGTATGATCATATTATGTGGATCAAAGGCTATTAGGAGGCATATCATGTGGATGTGGATGTGACATGTGTATCTATGTGTAGGGTCACAAGAAGCATGTGAGTAGTGATTCATATGGTTCACAAGAACTCTATGTGGCTATGCAAGGATAGTGTTGCATGTGGATGCATGAGTATTATGTTGCATCCATTAAATGAATCTAAGTGAACATATGATGTGGTTGAAGAGGATGTGGGACATTGTGCTCAAATAACTTATCCCCCTTGAGTAACGATGGTCCTCATTACATTGATAGTTATGTGAGGCAACTACACTCGTAGTTTCTAAAAGTGTACAACTTAGCCTAATTTGCACACTATTGGGTCTCAACTACTTGAAAGAGTCAATAAAATCCATGACAAGTATGAGTTATAGAGGTGTCAATGGTGTCAACAATTGTGCTTAGTTGTGAATGTGTCAAGTCTAATTTTGTAGGCTGTTGGATAGACATGGGCTCTAGTACTCGGGGAAAGTATGGCTCGAGGAGCTTCACATTGAATACCAGGTGCAGACCCAAGTATTATAGAAGGTCAATAAGGAAGGCATTCTAACCATTTTCATGAAGAATGGTGTAAGGACCATAGTGTAGAGGCTTAATCTTCTAGAGTGGCCTCTTAAAGAATTCTTTTAGAAGATACAATTAGACTTTGTTACCTACCTAAAATGTGTGAGGTGTGAGGTGAGTGTCATGGAACTTTTTATATTTTTATTGCTAGTGTGCAAGTATTTATTGAACCTATCAGTACATATCTTGGATATGTTGTAGAAACTTGTGTGTCTTATTGACTTCCCATTCATGTGTGTCTTGGATTGGAACCTAAGACATGTTTGGGAAGGACTATGGCTTGTAGAAATATGAAGAGCTCTATTGGAGGTGTGATATATGTAGGGGATGTTATCATCTCAAGTACATGGGTACACATTATTGTAGATGCACAAGAGGTACACAAGAGTGCAATTGACCACCTTTTATTTGGTTCTCTGTTGACAAATAGAAGGTTGTATACCAATCTAGTTGTGAATCTAATATGGTTGACAAAGTCTACCAAAATGATTGATGAAAAATGGGTTAGGGTCATGTAAACAATGGATGTTGGTAAGCCAAAGTGGACCCAAATATGGGTGAAGAAAAGACATGTAACATTATCTATAGTGAGGCTCTTCGTACATGTGATCATGATGGCTACCTTGGAGAATTTTTCTACTACAATAAACACTAAGTCATTATGATTCTTCATCACAGGTAGTCCACTCAAGAAATCCATACCAATGGATTCCTAAGGCCTGGTCAAAACTAAAAGGGGAATGTAAAGTCCAATCTTCCAATTTGTAGGATTTGCAATGCTAAAAGGATTGCAAGGTTTGATTTGGACATTAATTCCTACACACATCTAAGGATATTAAAAGTGTTGTTGAAGTGTTGCTATTGTCTTGGTAATGTTGAAGCATCCAACTCTTTTGGCATAATACATTTCCTAGATGAGTCTCTAGAATGACACATTCTCTAGAAAATAAAGATGTCCAAGCATGTGGAGAATCTTGTTAGACAAGTAGAATGAGTACCAACTTGTTTATCATACGAGAGCTCCATATAGGTCTACGCAAATCCACATCTATTAGGTAGAGTGGCTCCAAGTCAAAGACGTTTTAACTATGTGAGGCTAGCACTATGATGAGTGCATGAATAGGTGCTAAATCGAGGTATTTGGCTACCTTATTGAATTTTCTCTTCTTATGCTTGATATTTAGATAGAATGATTATAGGTATGCCACCTACTTCATATGGCTTACATTTTCCAATTTACTTTGAGTGTATAGGAACTATAGTGACTTAGGATCAAAATGATGATGGTTTCCTTTATGACAATGTAGTAACATCATTGCTTGATTACATGCATGATGGCATACAAATCCTTTTCATAGGTATATTAGCATCAAACCATGTCACTAAAATTCTTTGAATGATACATGAACAATGCCCATGTTTCATAAGTACAATGTCAAGTGTATAGTCAGATGAATTGGTCTTGATTTTGAAGGGGTGTGCAATATATAGAATTATGAGAATAGGCACTTCTTAATCTCCTCAAAAGCATGTTGTTTATGTAGTGTCTATGAGAATAATGTCTTGGTGTTCATAAACTAGTTGAGTGACTAGGAAATATGCAAGAAGCCAAGGATGAACCTACGATAGAAGTTGGCAAGTTTGATAAAGTTATGCGAGTTAGCGAGACTTTGTGGTGTGGCCAATATTAGATTACTTTTATCTTGTTGGAGTCTACATGTATGCCATATTAATATGTAGCCTAGGCACTAGATCTACATGACCTACCAAAAGTACATTTGTGAATGTTGGTTTGTTGTTTGTTTTGGAATGGAGTATCCAACACATGTGAGACTTGCTCCACATGATTTTCCAAAGTCTTGTTATAGATAAGGATATCATATAAATGGATGATTATAAAGGAATTAATGAAGGGTCATAGGATGTTGTTTATTAGGAACATGAATATGGCTAGAGGATTGGTAAGTTGAATGGCATAACCATCCATTTGTATAGTCCTTCCTAAGTTTTAAAAGTTGTTTTCCAAATCCCTTGTCTAAATTAGAATCTAATGATATCATGATTTGAGGTTGATCTTGGTGAAATATTGTGCACCTCAAGGTTGATTGACAAAGTCATTTGTGGGCAATAGAAGATATATTTTTTCAGCATGATCTTGTTGAGTGTGATAATCAATGCATATGCATCAATCCATCCATATTAGGTGTAAGAACTATTAGGATGTCTCATGGAAAAGAGCTAGGTTGAACCTTTCCTTGATCAAGTAGCTCTTGGATTTGGCACCAAACCTCATCATTCTCTCAAGTGGACCTATGATATAGTGAGCTATTTGGGAGAGGACATCCAAGAACCAAATCAATTTAATCCTGTGCTACATGGTGTGTTAGAAGACCTTCACTTTTGGAAAAGAAATCTTTGTACCACTATAGTACATTATCAAGCATCTATTACTACAATGAAGTGGGCACAAGAATACAAATTGCTACCATTCACAAGCTTGCATGTGTAGGTGCCTTTGGGTGGACCATACGAAGCACAAACTTTTATGTGTGGGAAATAATCTTGCAACACTCTTTATCAAAGACTGAAGCTATTTTGGCTAGTGATTTTGACTCATAGAGGTTGAAGTACCATCTATCGACATGTACCATCCACCCTTGTGGTTTGGAATGGTAGATACCATGTCGATCATACACATGTGGTCTTTTAAGTAGTATATTGCAAACTTCTAGAGGCACGTCATAGGTGACGATGTCCTACATATGTTTATATGCATACTTGAGAGTGTATTATCCATTCACATAAGTGTCCTTACTATATTGCAACCATCTTAGAGAGTATGGATTTGGATGGATGATGGTAGAGAGACCTAGGTGTTGGACGACATCATGTGCAATGATGTTCTTTTGACTACCACTATTGATGATGACATGTATAGGTTGACTGTTAACCCACCACTTCATATGGAAGAGACACTCACATTCCTCTGAAGCATTAGTGGTCATAACATTGGTGTCGAGGCATTGTACCTCTTACTCGTATCCTTTATGGAGTCAAAAACTAATGTAACTTTTGTCAGGTTGTGAAAGCTAGTGTGATGATGATTACACCATATATCACCTTGTTATAGCTTCTTACCCTTGTCTCACCTTGGAGATGGTGGAGACATCTTAGAGCTTTATATGGTTGTTTACAACAACCCCCAAAATGCAACCTCATTTTTTTTCATACTAGATTAAATAACACATATGAATCCATAACAATACATTGAACAACTCTAATACACACTCCAATAACACTCCATTACAAGTAAACTACAATGTTAAACCATAGATCATTTAAATAATACATCTACTAAATACTATACAACTCAATAGGTAAAATTCCCATCATATCCACCTATGCAATAGTGGTCAATGGAAAATACAATCCAATATTCAATATGTAACTATCCTTGTAATAATGATCATGTAATTCCAATTGCACCTGACACTCCATCTGCATATGGGGAAGGTGATATGAACCCACACATCAAAGTAACCTTATCTTCCCTATAAGTGGGAGAAATTGAGGGAATAAACAAGGAAACCAATGTACAATTTAAATCCTATCTCAAGTCCTACCAGTATCTCCAATTGAGCAATAAGGCAAGCAAAATTCAAATTATAAAACAAGAAATGCTTCACAAATGAAAACCTTGTTGAGATGGATATGCTCATGATTGTTGGGTTGCTCTAATGGATTCCTCAATGTGGCAGCATGTAGTTGCATAAGTATTATTCATTCATTGTTTTGGATGGGAGAGATGGAGGGCTAGGATTAATTTGAAAAGGATGGATGGGATTTAATGAGAGGATTTTGAATTTGAAATAAGACAGAAACAAGAAATAAATGTTGATAGTTGGTGAATGGATGGATATATTGCATTGATTATGTGGATGGTTGGGATTTGAATTTGATTTGATTTAGGATTGATGAGGTGGAATTTAAATTTATTATCTAAGAGTTAGTAGTCTGAGATAGATGGATAGGATTAATTTGATAAAATGGATGGCTTAGTTGCAAAATTAATTTGCATTTGGATAGATGGCATGGATTTTAGGATTTATGATGAGGGAATAAATGATTTTATTTTTGAATGATGAGAAGACATCAACTTAGTTAATTGAATAAAAATATTTATTTAATTCACTAATGTGAGGATGCACTAATTAAATAAATAGTTTTTATTTAATTAGTTGGTCGAATAAAGATAACCTAATTAATCAAATAACTTAATTAATTAGTGTTATAAGATGGGATTATTGATGGAAATTAGGTTAATTTAGGTGTCTACACTCCCTGACCATCAACTTGGCTTGAAGTGAATAAACAAGTAACCCAATGACTAGGAAACAATAGGTAATAATATATCATGTTTATCTTTCCTAGAACATTACGTGTTCATATTCCTAATCATGCATATCTATATCATAAAGTATCAATGATGCTAATCCAAGTTCACAACACTTTAAAACACTATCTTACATGTATCAATACATCATAATCAATCATGCAAACCTTCACAACATGTCACAACACTCATCTAAAATTAATGACACTCACTCAGGATATATAAAAGAATATACAACATATAGTCAACCAAAGATAACTAACTCTCCACTATGCAAGACCATACAACACTTCCAAATGAACACTATTCACATCTCGTAGTACGAGAGTATCCACTTTTTAGTGTCATACATCTTAACTATCACAACAATCTCAAGGTATATTATCATGCATCCCATACTACATGTATTTCTTATCACCTTAGCATAGAACCTCTTACTATCCACATAGATCAACCTCAACTACAATTAATACAAGAATACATACAAATAAGCGTACAAGAATACACTTCAAAAATACCCAATTAGACACATCAATCAATAACAAACACAAGACATGATCACAAGAATATAAGACATACAATCACAAACGCTAAACAACAAGACCTAAACACAGGACAACAAGACATGAATGTAAGACATACTAGCAACACATCACAAGAATCTTAAGGGTATCTCAAGCAACATTAAGATTGGCCACTTCCCACTCAAGAATGATGACAAACTATATCATCCATAGAGCATGCTAACTCAACAAGTAGAATCAAAATGTATTCTTATAAACAAGCCATAGGACTTTAGTAGGAGAATCTTCTAGCACATATTAGTAGATGGCCACATTTATGTTGAAGTATCTAGTGGACCTTCTATCCTCTACTCCATTATGGCTCATGAGATTTGGCATGCCTATTGCAAGAAGAGTAATCTCATTCTCTCTTCATACATTATCTTAATGGGCAATGACCTCCTAGGTTCTCAAAATATTAAACAACTCAATTGTACTTAGGTGTAGTGGTAGCATAGAGTGAAGTTTGACTCATGCTCTCACACTTACACCTAGTATAGATAAGGCCATCCATAACTCTTAAACAAGAGTCAATCTCACCAAACTTAGTTGGTAGAAGCTAGATATCAATAAAGAATTTCATCCTATGCACTATATTAGCCATTTCCACTAAGGGAAGCATACATGAAATAAAAAACTAAAGATAAACCATTTGAACAAGTAAATGTGAAAACACAAAATTTAGATATCATTGGAAACATAGGACACCTATGTCAGATTTAAGTGCACTTGATGGTGTGAGAGACCTTCTTGAGCACATGTAATGGTGCAAAAATTTCTAGGTACACTTGACCCTATAGTAGGTCACTTGCACCCCCTTGGGTTCTCCCACAAACACATACCCACAAAAAAACAATGAATGCAAGAAAATGTGAACAAAATAACAAATTAAAATATGTAAATTAAAACCTTTTTCTACATTTAAAGCAACCTTAGATAAACGTAAGGAAAAGTAAAAATAAATTAAATGACAAAGATCTCACCCAAATCTTCCTTGTTGCACCAGCAATGGCAATTGCACTCCAAGATATATTTGTTTGAGAATATGAATATGTGAGGTGCTCAACTCAACAACATAAGTTTGCATTCAACTATTCGATGTTTATAGCCTGTGAAAGGTTTAATTTATAGTTTTTTTGGTGGATTGATAAGGATAAGATTTGAAGATGGATAAAGATAAGATTTTTTGAAAAAAGCAAGATGAGGATGAGGATAAATCATGAAGAAGATGTGATAAGATACTTATTTATTTATTTTAACTAGTTGCACATAGTTAGAAAATGGAAATAAATCAAGAAGGATAGGATAGGATGTGAAAGGATAACTAATAGAATTATCTAATTAATTAGATGCACGTGAGTTAGAAATAGAAAGAAATAGAAGGGGATATATGAATGGATAATTAGCTAATTAAATAAATATTTAATTTATACAATTAGTGTTTTAATAAAGATGAATAATTAATTAATTAATTATAAATTATTTAATTAAGGCTAGGAAAATGATTAGGTGATGGTAAAACATGGGAATGTGGGTGGAATTAGGTGGTGTTAGGATGTAGTTAAATTTAGGTGTCTACAAAACTACTTATAACTGAGCACTAGCATTCACCCTAGTATTTAATCTACACAAAATTTGAAAATAGTAAACACAAAAATGTGAAATAACAAGTTTCAAACGCTTGTGGGAAGAAAAATACATTGAAACTTCATACACCAATTACACATAAATTTTCTAATTCATAAAACTAACATTATTCTGCAGTCAATTTGATACTTTCCACAACCCTTAACCCTTAGTTTTGAAAAAAAATGATTCTAAACTAAACTTTTCCCTAATTTCCCTCTTTCATAACAAATCATGAAAATAACTATTCAACACGTAATCAAATGATAGTACCATAATTGAAAAGTATAGAAAAGTGATTTATATTTAATCCATAATCTCAATTTGGTCATATTCCTTTTTGGAAGTTTCCAATTCAAGGTATGATGTTTCATCTACTCTATTTTCTGTGCACTTTCAATTAGAGTTTGATCTAACTTTCAATTTTCAGATTTAAATATTAAAAAATAGATTGCTACAATTCCTAATTACATCCAACTCAACAATTACATTGATTCCAATTTTTTTAGTTTTGTGATTATAGGGATTCTATAGGGGCCCCATCCTTACTAATATCTAAAAATTACATCATAACAAAAAATAACTGCCTTAATAGCCTTCATAAATACATAAGAGGAAAGCAAGAAAATAGTAAAACATATAGACTACCCTATATTGCATAGAAAAGCTAAGAAATTGACCACACTATATGAGCTAGTTGCTAAAAGCATAATACCTGAGATCAAGAACTAGCCTAAAAAATAAAAAGAGTATACACCAACATAGAGCCCTAGTGGTCTTCCCATCTTATAACACTAATAGAGTATAACCACTAATAATATCTATAATACCTTTATGATGGGAAATGATCAAATGCCTTAGCATAGAGTTTATATATCCTTATAGTAAACATTTATCTCTCAAACATGTTACATGAGAACCAAGACCTTTGAATTCATAAGTCATATATCAATGTCATCATACCAACAAACAACTTTTTATTTCTATCCCTTCCCATGGCCTCAAGAAATAAATCTTCCATATACTCCTCCATATCATCACCAATTGAGAGGAACATCTCCGTCAGGCTCTCCCTTATATTGACATCATGCACAACTCCCTTCAACTTGAGTAAAAAGGCATTCCTTATTGATTCCCTAGTCCTTATCACTTTTGTGTTATGTAAACCATCTACCCCAAGAACTAATTTAATCACATTTAGCATTCCCTTCAAGTTGTAGTTAAATTTTTTTTCTTAGCCTATAATCCAAGACACTCCTCTACCACTTCTAATCCTGACCAAAACTAGTGACGAGTCAAATACATGACTCAATTGTTTCTATATATATATATATTACTATGATTATATTTGTCTTTTGGATGATTTATATGTATGCTTGGTATTTATTCCTTTAGATGAAATCTTTTGACTGATTATTAAGAATTTTATTTCCAAATGCATATTTTATGAAATTCTTGCCCAAGTTGTGTGTTATTGCATGAAAGATACATCAAAGGGCATTATAGACCCCTCCAGAGCTGCTTGCTTTATGAAGAACTCAAACCACGAAGAGCTCCAAATTCCTGCAGTGCTACAAGAGAGTTGTCCTCCCCTTGAGTTGATGATTAATAAGGCCAACCCAAGGGTCATTCAAGAACCCAACGATGCACACCCGCCAACATATCTAGCTGTTCATCCCAGCGACACAATTTATTGACAACTTCGAAGTCCAAGTCTGCATGTCACTTTGTTTTATGATAGCTAGAGTATCCATCAGTTAGCACTCGTGCCACTTCAAGGATCTACTTAACTACTAATAATTAGATTGATACGAATTCTTGATCTAAAGTTAGATTGCAAAGGAACTGCTAATGCATTAAATAAAGCAACTGGCTTAGTCCAAGTTAGCTATAATTAGGAACTAGTATAGTTATTGCTTTCAATAAAGGCTCAGATGTATAAGTAGGAGCTTAGTAGTCTCACTCAGTTAGTTCCAGTTCCATTTGTAGTCAAGTGTTACTATTTTTCGTTAAGGAGCAAATCTTCTTTCTCACTCATGTATCCATGCCCATCTGGGATTATCTTTAATGCATATGAAAGGGAATTTCTGTTGAAGTTGATTGAGTTCAAGAGGATCATCTCCAGCTGTGAAAGTAGGGCCCACTTCCCCAACTAGGAGGAGATCTCTCCGTATTTATCTTTGTGTTTTCTTTCTATGCTTTCTGTTCATTATTAATGTTCTATGTATTAATGTTAGCTTTTGATTTTTTTCTTTCATATGAATGTTTTAGATACCTACAAGTCTGTCCTTTAAATCTGAAAATACCAAAAAGAAGCATTTGTCATTTTATGAAACAACATTATTTTATTCAGAGTATTTCATTGTTGTGGATTGATAAGATACATTTTGATACAGTTAATCTAAATTTCATCTCAAAGCAAATAGATTAATTTTCAATTACAACATGTGTGTTCTCTTTTTCAAGCAATTAAAATAGTTTCCATTAAAGCATGTGTGTTTCTTTCAAAAGCAGTTAGCATACTTTCCATTTTCAGCAAGTGTGTTTCCTTCTAAAGCAATTAGAGTAGTTTCTATTTCCAACATGTGCATTTCTTTCAGCAAGTAGGTTAAATTGAATTCAGTAAGATTCCTTTAGCAACCGATTCAAACCATCCATCCCACAAGATTTAGATTCCACTCCAACCCCCCACACAAGAAAGTCTTACTGTAGATAGCTCCTAACACCTCTGGATTGATAAATTAAATAATGATGAATTAAATACAACTACAACGACCTCATCATTTTTGGTGTCGTTGCCGGGGAAATAATCTACAAATCATTGTAGGTTAAGCTGTTGGTAAGATTTTTGAACGAGTAACATTCCAGATCCACCAATTTATGAGTAGGCCTTGGGACACCTTAGGTCGATTCATAAAGCGAACCACAATTAGTACACCATTAGAGCCTAATTTGGAAGAACCTCCAAATCATTTAATCGATCAAGGACCTCCCATACCACCAAAATCTTCCATTTTTCTTAGAACATTTTTTACAATGGGTGATAATCTCTTTGATGGAGATGAACAAGATGAACCAGTTAATAATAGAACATTTTCCTATCCAATTGCCATAACTCCTGAGAGGAATGAGCCTCTAATGAAGAATATATCTCTTGCATTCCTTCCAACTTTTAGAGGAAAAGCCTCAGAGGACCTTGATCAGTTCTTGTTCAAATTTAAGGTTCTCTGTCAGACTTCTGGTTATGGAATGGATAATCAAAAGTTGAAGCTTTTTCCTTCTACTCTCAAGGATTAGCTTTACGATGGTTCATGGGCTTGACAGCAGACTCCATAACTACACGGGATCAAATGAAGACTATCTTCTTGATAAGTATCAAGATTATTGTAGAGTCAGGGACCGAAAGGATGAACTCTTCCAAATGAAACAAATGGAGGACAAAAATTTGGAAGATTATGTGGATAGATTCTTATTTGTCCATAGGAGATGTGGCAATAATCTAGATCAAGAGCTTAGTAAAACCATTTTCCTAAGAGGAATTGATGATGAGATTAGAGAAGACTTGAACCTTATGGGGAAGGGAGATATTAACAAATAGAGTTTCAAAGAAATTGTAGGAATTAGCAAAAATTACTCCCGAACTCAGGTAGGTAACAACGTGCAGAAGAAAGGAAAAGGTGGGTGGCAGTGATGTCACTCAAGTTATGGAAGAGCTTGCTAATCTAATAATTGTATCTTACTTCATTTGAACACCACTCTTGATGGTTAGGCAAGTAAAAAGAATATTGAACCCTTAGCCATCTATTATCCTCATTGTAGAGAGAAGCTTCCACTAAGGGAGTGTCCTTTAAATCGCACTAAGATGTGTGGAATCTATGAAAAAGTCACCCCACCAATGAGTGCAGTTTACTACCCAGGATCAAAAATAGGTTGAAAAAGGCACCACCAGTAGAAGAGGAATTAAATTTTATTGGCTAGAAATAATTAAAACTATGGATTTAACCAATTTTTAGGTCAATATGCTCCTATAGGTCCACCAAGTTGGGGAACAAGTCAGTATAGTGGACCGTGGGGAGACCCACTTCCACCAATGCAAATGCCACCTCAGTGGGGGCCAACATGGTCCCAATTGGAGTGGTTGAACCAGTCTTGGGTCACCCGTCAGTGGCCAAACCAAACTTAGTATCAATAGTCATGGGCACCACAATATAACCAAGGACCAAGACGGTTTGGGAACCAGCCTCAAGGCTTACTTCCTGGACCCTCACAACCTGCAAACCAAAATCAGAGTGACTAGGTGAATCAACCTTGATGCTTACTTAAACTGTACCAAACCCCAAGAATAATAGGCCTCAACAACAGGTGTATAACATTGATCCTAATACAACCACCTTGAATGTTGTAGAAATCAATGATATCCAACTTCATTCTCGAAACATACCTGTAAAAGTTCCTTCTGAGGAAATCTCTGAGGACGAGGAAATGACACCTAATGCTAAAGAATAGCAATAGGATAAGGTAGCTAAGACAAAGAACCTAGAAGAAATTTCTAAAATAGCTCATGTTCCATTTCCAGAACAGTTAAGATGGACTCCTTTGGAGAAATCTAGAGAAACCCAGATTACTCAAAATGACTCTCAGCTAATTAGGGAAGTCAAGAGGATACATATAGAAGTTCCTCTGTTATAGGTGATAAAAAGACATCCCTGTGATAAATCAGACCATCAAAAGCCTATGCCCAAAGCTTCTTGGGAGGAAATGAAAATTACCAAACACCATTCAGGTGGAAGGAAAACTTGCTGATGTCTTGGCAGGCAATTTGATCCCTCAGAAGTATGGAGACCCTGGAATCCCTGTTTATCTTAGTGATGATAAAAGGAACATCAGTCTCAAATTTACTGATTGATTTAGGAGCTACTATCAATGTAATGACTGCAGATACCGTATAAACACTAGCATTAACCAACCTACAACCAACCTCAACTATTTTACAGCTTGCAGATCTGTCCATCACTAAACTAGAAAGGATTTTGAAAGATGTCATATTCACTGTGGATACTTGGGATTACTCAGTAGATTTTCTCATCCTCCGGACAAGGAAGAAATGATCAGGATATCTAACTATATTGGGTAGATCATGGTTGGCTACAATAGTAGCCCTTATTGATTGACAGTCTGGAAATATGACTATTTCCAATGGGAAAAGACTAAAAGAACTCTCAATCTACCCTCCTGCTAAGCCATTTTTGCAAATATGAAAATAAACCTTGGGTAGATGACCTAATGGACTCAGATGAGGAAGATGCTTCCTCATTGGCAATGATGACAATTGTGGAGCATTTCGAAGAATATAATGAGAAAGAAGAAAATAATGAAACATCCCTTAACAATGTTGCACAACAGGAGATATCCAGATGGCTCTGAAGATATCTGAGAGGCTCTTTAAGGGCATTTAACTGTCCATATTATGAAGAAATTGCTTCTAACCTAAATTATCAACAAGCAAAAACTTTGCATCAGATTGTACCTCACTCTTGTCCTTTAAATACATTTATCAATCCTTACAAAGACATTCATTCTATTCACTATGGAACCAAGCAAATAATTGTCCTGCTTGATAAACAACTTTCCATAAGCAGTTGGTTGACAGAAATAGAAGAAGTAAGGCTGACAAAATTGCTACAAAACCATACACGAGCATTCACATGGGCATATAGGGACATGAGGGGAATTCATTTTAGTGTGTGTAAACATCATATTTACACTGAAGATGTCTATCCTGTGAGACAGCCACAAAGAAGGATCAATCCTGCTCTAAGAGAAATAGTGAAAGAGGAAATAAAAAAATTGTTGCAGGTAGGATTCATCTATCCTATTTCTGATAGTCAGTGGGTGTTTCCATTAGTGATTGTACCAAAGAAAAATGGCAAATGGTGAGTCTATATTGACTACAGGGAACTAAATAAGGCCACCAAGAAAGATTATTTTCCGCTTCCCTTTATTGATCAAGTGTTGGACAATTTGGCGAGTAGTTACTACTTCTCCTTTTTGGATGGATTCAGTGGCTACAACCAAATCCAGGTAGCTCTGGAAGATCAAGACAAAACTACATTTACATGTCCATGGGGAATGTTTGCCTATAGAGTTTTACCTTTTGGATTATGTAATGCACCAACGACATTTGAAAGACATGTTTTGGCAATCTTTTTTGATCTAGCCAACACATGTGTTGAAGTCTATATGGATGATTTCACAGTGCATGGAAGACTTTTGATGAAGCCTTGGATAGTTTGAACAAAGTGCTTGAAAGATGTGAAGAGCATCAGTTGTCTTTGAATCATGAGAAGTGTCTTCTCTCGATGACTAAAGGAATAGTCTTAGGTCATCACATTTCCCAAGAAGGTCTGAAAGTAGATCCTAAAAAGGTTGATATCATAGTGCAAATACCTATACCTCAGACTCAAAATGAAGTAAGAAGATTCCTTGGACATGCTGGTTACTATAGAAGGTTTATTGAAAATTTTAGCTGAAAGGCTGACCTATTATTTACCCTTTTGAAAAAGGACTCTGAGTTCAATTGGACCACACAATTTCAAGAGTCATTCGAAGCTATAAAGAATACCCTCATGACTGCACCAGTCATTAAAGGACCGAACTGGAGCGAGCCTTTTCATATACACACAAATGCTTCCAACCAAGCCATTAGGGAAGTTTTAGGGCAAGTTGGTGAATCTAGAGGTACGCATGCCATATATTATGTTAGCAAGAATTTAAATCCCGTAGAGAAAAAATACTTGACCACAGAGAAAGAGTTCTTGGCAGTAGTCTACGTAATTAACAAATTCCACCACTATATTACGGGATGTAAATTCTTCTCCACATAGATCATGCTGCCATTCTATATCTCATGAATAAAGTTGTAGTAGGAGGCAGAATTATTAGATGGTTGCTACTGTTACAAGAATTTGTTATAACTATTGTTGACAAGCCTGGAAAGGACAATGTGGTCATTGATTTTTTATCTAGATTGACTATGCAGGGAAGCAATGAATTAGTTGATGATGATACCTTCCCAGATGAGCATATTTTCACCATTTCCATACAATCTCCATGGTTTGCAGATTTGGCTAACTATTTAGCTATAGGCAAGTGTCCATCGCACTTTAACCAGAAGGCGATAAGGCATCTTATCAAGGACAATTCTAGGTATAAATGGTATTTTGTTTAAAAATTGCCTTGATCATGTCTTGAGAAGATGTGTACAGGAAACAAAGGTTTATGATATCATCTGAACCTACCATGACGAACCCTTTGGAGACCAGTTTTCAGCTTTCCAAACTGGACACAAGATTCTAGGAGCTAGGTACTTTTGGTCGACAATGACAAAGGACATCCAATAGTACGTCAAGCAATGTGATCAATGTTAGCAGATGGGGAGACCTACGCCCACTGCAAAAATGTCATTCCATCCTCAAGTGGTCGTGGAACCATTTGAAAAATGGGGGATAGATTTTGTGGGACCAATTGATCCACCATCCAAAGGGAACCAGTTACATCCTAGTTTGTACTGACTATGCCACCAAATGGGTTGAAGCCAAAGCTCTACCAACAACAAAAGAAGAAACACTACAACAAATCCCTGTGATTAGCTCCCTTTTTGTGCTCCGTATTTTGCTTCCACCCACTTTTTAATGTATTTTACTCCAATTATTTGAAAAATTTGACACTATTTATCGAGATGGCACTATTTTTGGCATTTTTTGCACGATTAGATTAAGTAGGCACTAATTCAAGCGCTAATCAGCGCCTACTTTAGCACCTACTTTGACACCTACTTTACGCGCCTTTAGCACCTTTACCCTACTTAGCTCCTAATTTAGTGCCTACTTAACGCTTGATTTAGCGCCTACTTTAGTGCTTGATTTAGCGCCTAACTTAGCACATAGTTTAACACCAAATGTAGCGCCTAACTTAGCGCATAGTTTAACGCCAAATGTAGCGCCTAATTTAGTGCCTAATATATGGTTACTTGGGTTTAGAAGTATTATTTAGGGTTTAGGGTTATGGTTTTGGGGTTAGGGGTTAAGGTTTAGAGGTTTAGGGTTTAGAGAGAGATAGAGGACCAATAGGGAGATAGAGAGTGAGGGATATGGCCAGAGAGATTGAGAGGTAGAGGGATAAAGGTGATAGGGAGAGAGGGGAGAAATAGGGAGATAGAGGTTTAGGGGCATTATAATTTAGGGTTTAGGGTTTATTGTTTAGGGGTTAGGGGTTCAAGTTTAGAGGTTTAGGGTTTAGCATTTATAGAGAGAGAGGAATGATAGGGAGATATAGAGGAGATTGTGGAGAGAGATAGAGAGATAGAGAATGAGGCACATGGCTAGGGACATAGGGAGAGAGATTATTGAGAGGTAGAGGGATGATAGAGATAGGGAGATAGGGGAGAGATAGGGAGATAGACTAGGTTTAGAGTTCCTTGGATTTAGGGTTTAGGGTTGCTTGGGTTTGGAGATAGTTAGATAAAGAGAGAGAGAGGAGACAGATAGGTAGACTAGATAGAGGAGACATAGAGGGGAGAGATAGGGAGAAGGATTGAGAGGTAGACTAGGACGATAGAGATAGGGAGATAGGGTTTCTCAGGTTTAGGGTTTAGAGGTTAGGGGTCAAGGTTTAGGAGCATTATTTAGGGTTACGGTTAATTAGTGTTTAGAGGTTTAGGGTTTAGTGTTTAGAGAGAGAGGACCAATAAGGAGATATAGAGAGTGAGGTACATGGCTGGAGACATAGCAGAAGAGATAGGGATATGGGGATGAGGGACATGGCCAGAGACATAGGGTTAGAGAGAGATTGAGAGGTAGAGGAACGATAGAGATAGGAGAATTTAGGGGTTTAGGGTTTCTTAGGTTTAGGGTTTAGGGGTTAGGGCTCAGGGCTTAGGGGCATTATTTAGGGTTTATATATGTTTTAGTGGTTAGTGGTTAGGGTTTAGGGGCATTATTTAGGGTTTACAGTTGCATGTCAAAAGAAGTCTCTTTCTCTCTATTCGTCTCTCTTATCAACAAAGCAAATGGAAACAAGAAAACTAGGACATGAAAAGAGGGATGAGGATATAAATTGGTAGGATGAAATGGAAACAAGATAAAACTAAAGTTCATTAGATGGGAAGAATGATGAGAGGAGAGGTGGAAATTAATAGTAAAATAGGGAAAAATTGGTGGATCTAAAGGGAAATTGAAAGGAAAAGGAAAACTAGCTAGGAAAGCTAGGAAAAGGATTTAACAGAGAGAGAGAGAGATAGAGAGAGAGAGAGAGAGAGAGAGAGAGAGAGAGAGAGAGAGAGAGAGAGAGAGAGAGAGAGAGAGAGAGAGAGAGAGAGAGAGAGAGAGAGAGAGAGAGAGAGAGAGAGAGAGAGAGAGAGAGAGAGAGAGAGAGAGAGAGAGAGAGAGAGAGAGAAGAGAGAGAGAGAGAGGAGAGAAGAGAGAGATGAGAGAGAGAGAGAGAGAGAGAGAGAGAGAGAGAGAGAGAGAGAGAGAGAGAGAGAGAGAGAGAGAGAGAGAGAGAGAGAGAGAGAGAGAGAGAGAGAGAGAGAGAGAGAGAGAGAGAGAGAGAGAGAGAGAGAGAGAGAGAGAGAGAGAGAGAGAGAGAGAGAGAGAGAGAGAGAAGAGAGAGAGAGAGAGAGAGAGGAGAGAGAGAGAATCACACACTTCACATTTGACATCATGTTAAAAAGATCAAATATGTTTTGTATTTTGTCTCAACTATTTCATTTCTCTATATTAATTACTTAATATCTCAATATATTTATTCTACTCTCAACTCCTTGTACTTTAAAGTTTAATTAAATCTAGGATTGGACTTACATCTTCTATTATAGGGTATGATTTATTTCCCTACATTTTTTTGAACTTGCAATTTCCATACCTATGTTTAGGATAAAAAAAGATTGATTTTTTATTTTGAGATTTTTGTGGTTTGCATTTGTTGGAAACAATGCAATGCTTTTAATTTTTCATTCCTAAGAAACATCTAGGATCCTTATTCTTGTATATATTTCCAAAATCCAATTTTGTTTTTCTATTTAGGAGTAGGGTTTAAAGATTTATAGAAAACATTAATCCATTGTTATGTTCTTGTATTGACCGTTTGTTGCCGGTTTGTCGATCCTTTAAGTCACAACCTTAAGTCTTGATGTCCACAGGTTGATCAGCCCCTTAGCCTAGCCATTACCTATTCTCGCTGGTAATTCCTAAAGTCTTATAAAATGAAAATTGCAACCGTTGCGGAGCATGTCAAGATGATGTCATACCTGACTGTGACACTATGACAGGCCGCCACCTGTTCGTGTAACCTTTGCCTGCGAATTGTCTGCCGTAGCCAATTGTCCACCGCCACATGTTAGTGTTGAGTGTTTAGATCCAACGGCTGCGTGCCAGCATAGAGGAATCTTCTCAGAAGGAATATTCACCACGAGATGGTGAGATAGAGACACGTGGCATCCACCGATTAAAAAGTAAGTGTCATAAAGGCGCATGGGTGCTCTGTCGCACCGTCGCGCGGTAGGTATATGGTGGGTCCTCCTCGACTGCGATGCGCGAAGAGGTGACATGTGTCCAGTCCGTGCTGAAGACTTGGCTCATTCCCATTGAACGATGACTTGTCAGCCAAGATGACTATGATTGTCAAATCTAGTCAATGAATCAAAGCCGTAGATTTCAGGAAAGGTAACAAAAGATCAACGATCCAAATTCAAAAATGTAAATAATGAATATTTTCGAACGACTATGGCATGAGTAGAGTTATGGTTGCCACAACCTCCATTAATATATACAGAGTGGTTCAATTCAAGTTATTTCCTGTCATTCTTCAAGAAACAATCATATTCAGAGCCTCTGGGACGTCCAAAATCATCAGAACAAGCAAAGAGAAGCAATTCAAAGCCTCTGCAATGTCTAAAGTTAGTAAGTCATTGTCTCTCCCCTGCACTTAGTTTTCTATTTGTAAGAATTCTCTGAAACATTTAGGGCAGCCGTTAATTGCATAATCCCTAGGTTGCCTGCATAAAATACAAAATGAGTCAGTCCGGTGAAGCTTCGACCTCCAAACCCAGCCTTGATGAAGACATCATGATTTAGTGTCTTGGCTCATCTAAAAGACTTGACAAATTTAGGAGAGGTTGGTAGAAATGAATAAAAATATGACCTTTGTGTAGATTGTAGAGATGCTAGGCTCCCTGTGTTTGCTTGGAGTCTGTTTGAGCATTGACACAAACGAAGTGACTACAGAGCCCCAGTCTACCATGCTTGGACATTAGACTTGGCCAAATTGATATGCTCTAATGTCTTCATAACACAGACTTTAGTGCGAGCTGTTAGCAACTAGGTATGATCCTAAGACCATGTCTGTCTTGTCTGGAAATGGTAGTGTTATCATTAGATTCACAAAGGACTACATTGCTACTGTCTTCAATCTTAATTCTATTGTTGGTATACCTATAGACTTGAATGCTTTTAGAGAAAAATACAGAGGTCTTAGGTATGTATACAGGTCTTAGGTATGGAATATTTTGTTAAAACTTATCATAGCTTGTGTCATGTGTTCAGGATAGATGCATCAAATAGAATGCCGGTGCCTCTAATGATGATGGCAATATATATCCAAGATTATGAAGCTGACAAGCCATATGATTATGTAGGGTACTTGTCAAAGAAGATGCATGAATAGATGATGGCCATTAAGAACAATATGTATACTCCAGGCCCCATGTAAGGTTCACTTAGTATTCATTAATGTGCCACATGATTCTGTATTCTCTATCTGGCCATTGGGGCAAGGAATTGCATTTGAGAATGACTGATGCAAAAGGCAATGCCATGCCAGTTCAGATGTGGACCTGCATGCTAGACATGCACTTCAAATATGCTAGTTATGTCACCTTTGAGGAGCATTTTGTGAGGAAAGTAATGGGATTCCTGGAGCCTGCTGCAGAAAGAATACCAAAGGAAATTAAGGACTTTCTAAGACCAATAGAGAGAACCCCCCATCTGAATATCAATCACAATTGGGGAGATTGGTTTTTACATGAAAATACTATAGCACATTTCACAGTTGAGTATATTGTCTTTTCATTGATGTCAAAATATTAGGATATCAGGATGTTGCATTTCACAGTTTTCGCAAGATGCAGTTGACAGTGGTTTGGTATCATCTTAGTTTTCAGTGACATGGTCTTCATCAGTGACATGATCTTCTCAGTTTTGATCTTTCAGTGAAAGTGGCAAAGGTTGGTATTATGATTAGTTTTCATGCAATTATGGTACACTGTTGTAATCACAGTGGATTGATATCATTTCAGTTTTTAGTGTAATCACATATTCAGTTTTCAGTGGGTAGTCTTCAAGTTGTAAAACTTCATTGTTTGGAATTATCATATAAGTAGTTCATAGTGACAAATGCCACATATTGCTTCACAAGACCTAAATTAAATTATCTTAAAAGTTTTTTTTAAAAACGTCAATGCACTTTTCTTATAATCGTTTGTTGACTGGTTCGAGCGGTGATTGTCACTTAAGTGACAACTTAAGGGGTGAAGACTCGTCAGTCTTACCGGCCCCGTTGCCTAGAGTGCCCGGTCACCGGTCACTACTCATTGAGCTCCGCGGGAAAAGGTGTTTAATTTGCTCTTGGTGGGAAGACCACATCCGGTGGTGAAGATTTAAATGATGCCGCAGTTTCAGGGTTTAAAAGTGACGGGCTCCGTGTTTATGAAAGGCAGAAACTAACACTTGTTTCTATTTTGAAGTGATAGCAATAATAGAAAATGGAAGGTTAGAAGTATTTGGTTATAGAAAGTCTTATGATAGATATCTGTTTTTTCTATTATGGAATGTGGATCGATGACAAGATTTAGAAAATAGAAACTTTTGTTATAGAAATCAAATAGAATACAATGCATTTTTTTTTAAGGAGGAGATAAAGTTGTTTTTTTGTTTTCATTTTTGAGAGAAGGTGATATGAATATATGATGTTGGAAGTTGAACGGATTTGAAGAAATTGAATGATGGAAGATCATTTGTATAAAGAGAATATTTTTTCAGGGTGTATAAAATGAAGCAGAGAAGAGAAGAAGATGAGGTGTGGTGAGAAGTTGTAGAATGGTAATTTTTTTTTTTGAAGTGTATTTTGTAGGTATGAAGAAATAATTTTTTCAGGGGAATTATATTGAAATTTTTGAAAGAATGTTGGAGCAATAAAGAATGAAGTTCTTCAATGATCAAGATGGATTAATATTTGTTCAAGAGAAAGTGAAAGTGCTGTAAGACAATAATTTCTCAGAGAGGGTAAATTGTTCAGTTTTGCACAGTGAAAAAGTTCATGAAATGGTGAATTAGTTTGAAATTGTTTTGCAGAGGTATGAAGTATTTTTGAAGATCAAAATTGAATAAATGTTGATGTTGAAGACAGTTGAAGGTTGATTGCTAAGAATATACTTTTGTTTGTTTTAAAATGGAGAAACAAGGTTTTGATTTTTATTGAAACAGGGAAATCCCCTGAGTTATATTTTCATTGAATGTTGATGTTGTAATGTCAGTGAGACATGCAGAGAAGTACAATATGCCAGTGAGGCAGAATTGTAATCAGAAATTTGTGTTAAGCCAGTGAGGCAGTTGAGTGGTTTTTATACCCCAGGAGGGTTTTCCACTCAGGAAATTTCTTGTGTCAAGTTTTTGTTTTCATACTCTGCATATTTTCTTTATTCAATCTGAAGAATTCTACAATTGTGAATTTAAATTAAGAAAAGGAGCAAAAAGTGTTAAAATTGTTAACAACACTGATTCACCCCCCCTCTCAGTGTTGAGTGTATTCCTACAAATACAACCTATATCAGAATCTATGGGTGTGAGGCTCCACCCTATTCCTTACCAAAATTTGTGCCTAGAAGAATAGGATTTATGGAGATCATCAGACAGCTGAATGCAGTAGATAAGGAACATTTTAGAAATCAGGAGAAGGGATCTCTTATCCCAACATCTTTGAAGCTTCATGAATTTATTACAATTGACAAGAATGGTTTAGACCAGATCGATCTCATGCTGCAATGTTATATGATGAATATGGAGGCAATAAGGCTCTTTGATCCTGAAGGCTTTATTCATGATAGAAGGCGTAAAATCAGTAGGCCTAAATATCTACACCATGTCCTGCTTGATGAGGATACTGTCAGAAATTGTGAATCAATGCAACAAGTGTTTTTCTTGAGAAATAAATGGAAATTGATAAAGGATGCAGAGAAAAGGAAGAAAAATGCCAACTCTACATATCAAGGGGCATTCATTGAAATTCAATACCCCATTGAAAGAATCAAAATGTTCTTTGAAAAGGGAGATGAATTGATTACTAAGGCACCTGCTGGAGAGGAAAGGCCCACTTATCAACTGAGCAATTCAAAGGGCAAATATATTAGGAAAAGTTCCCCTGACTCCCCTAATGCCTTTGCCCCAAAAAGAGCAAAGATAATTGATCTTGAGACAGAAGATAAAATGGAAGTTGTGAATTTGGAGGAAGAGGTGGTAGAGGAACAAGATCCACAACCCCCACATCAATTGCATTCTCCCCCAAGGATAGCACCATATGCCTCCCCAAAGAATAGGTTGATAAGGTCCATAGTCAATAATGAGGTGGACACTGAAGATGTGAGGGAAGTGGCATGCAATCAATTTATCTCTGATGATGCATTCATTGCCACCCCAGAATTCAAATCCTTTGTGTTGAGAACAAGGAGTGAATAGTTCTAGAGAAGGATAGAAGAAGCAAAAAGTGGTGCAAACCCTTCAGAATATGATGCTATCACAAGGAGGGTTTTGGGTGAGGTGAACAAGGATATCAGTGCCATGACTCTTGAAGAAGGGAGAGCACTTGTGAAGAAAAGATAAATATTACTATTGCCACACTGGACATTATCAGATGCTATCGTATTTGATACCATTACCAGGGATGATGCAGATGTAAGTGGAGATTATGCCAAGAGAGCGCTGTAGGGTGCTATGTTTGACCCTAAATTTGATACCTTGGCTATCTGGGCATTGGCACCAAATCATAAGAAACTAAAGGTAGGCTTGGAGGAATTATCTGGTAATGTGATCATCAAGAGGGTGTCAGACACCCCTGCTCCTTAGGCAGCCAACTTGAATGTACAGACAACACATTTTGCAAAGGCAACAACACTTAAACTGCAGAAAGATTACAATGAATTATTGGGGAAATACACAGAGGCAATGGCTAGGCTTATTGTCTATGAGAGTCAAACTCAATTGGAAGTTGGTGCATCCCAAACCCCCCCAATCATATAGTCTACATAATCATTGCCAGTGGACACACAACCCCTGCTTTAAGAGATAAAGGAATTGAAAGAGGAGAATAAGAAGTTGAATGAAGGAATGGAAGGTAAAATGAAGGATGTGGCCACAAATTTAGTTAAGTATAGAGTTAACAAGATATTGGCCAGGTTGGAGGAGACCCATAAGTCTTACTCCCTGTTAAGGATAGCACATGAAAAACATGAGTCAAACAAACAGAGGCTATCAACTATGAAGACCAAGTGGTTGCCAAGGACTGGGAAAATCAGTGAATTTCTTAGGTGTTCTAGATATGATTCAGAGGCTCCTCCTGAGATGCAATTGGTAGCGGGAATGCTGGAAAAATTTGAGGAGGTGGTTGCTTATCAACTAAAATTGGATACAATATTAAAGGATAAAATGTAGGTAGTTGAAAAGATGGACAAAAAATGGTTGCCTCATATTTTAGAAGCTGATGCGACTACAAAAGACTTGAATAAGTGGAGGAAGGAAATCATTGATAATGATAATCAGTTAATTCCAGCTTGTTACGATAAAGGAGACCAGCTCAGGATGTGTTAAGTTGGACACTTGAAAGACTGCACATGGTAGACATTACATTTGAATTATTTGGTAAAAGTGTCAAAGGTATCCTAGATGCACAGTATGTCAGCCACAATGGTAAGATAGAAGAAACCATCTCATTTCCTTGGCCGACTGAAAGAACATACAGTGGGTGGGAGGACAAATATGGATCTAAATAATGACAACTTGGCTATCATCTTCCAACCACAACAATGCAGATCCCCAGGCAGCTCCTTGTGTGTCTCAAGGCCAACTACTCCTTCCTTTCTATTTCCTTTGGTGCAATTAATGTTTCTCCAATGCCTTTAGGTGCTTCTCTGTATTCATCGAATTTGAAAGACAATGTATTAATTGCTGAAGGTACACGTTCCTGTTATATAATGGAACTGTATCACTCATTTGTTGTTGTTGAAGACTTGGAAAATTTTGAAGAATTAAGGAAAATGCAAAGCTTTTTGGGCTGTTCTATTATCTTTGCTATGAGTTTATGAGTTGTATGTTCATTTCTCTATCTTAATTACTTAATATCTCAATATTTTATTCTAATGATGAAGAAGAATATTATGATCATGATGTCTTTATTAAAAGTGTTGAAAATGAATAGAAACATGAGATTGTTGATAAATTGAAATATTTGTGCAATCAATTAGCTAATATAGATGATAATATGTCCACTTCATTTTTCATTGATGGTCTTACTCAAGTACTTATCACAATTAGATGACATGGCATAGATATAATTAAGGATATATATGAAAAATAATTAAAGATTAAAAAACTCCTCATGTGGCAGGCATCGATCATTCTCTTTTGAAAATCATTCCCTTGTATATATTTTCAAAATCCAATTTTGTTTTTCTGTTTTAGGAGTAGGGTTTAAAGATTTATAGAAAACATTAATCCAAATCATATGCCAGATTGGGTTAAGTGAAGTGGATGATTTAATTGACAAAATTACATAAGTTCCTTAATCTATTTTGAAGTCACCAACAAACTTGAAAGTAAATTGTCATTGGTGAAACAAGGTAACACCCACCTAGGCTTGAACAGAGCCTAAAGTGCAGAGAATTTTGATTAATCCTAGCAATTCTATTAGTTGGCCAAATTCACATATAAAACCTAATCATAAGATTTAGCATATCTTTAGGGTAGCCAAATTCACATATAAAACCTAATCATAAGATTTAGCATATCTTTAGGGTAACATACATCAGCAACAGAAGCAACTGCTCTTAATGTTCATACTGCTATGTTTACTCATGTTGCTGTGAAGAAGTTAGAACAAAGGCTGCAAGATTATGAGAAAACTCAGAAAGTAATGAATGATGAAGTAAACAAATTGTATTTTGAAAATGTGAAATTAAAGAAACAATTGCAAGCTAGAAATGGATAAGAAATAACTCAAATGAAAATGGATTATGCTTGATTTCTCCTATGATATCCTTTGATTACTAGGGGTAATGCATAAACTTTACTTTGCATCTCATCAATTCATACCAAGTAATCTTAATTTTTTCTGCCAATAATTCATACCAAAGATTGAACAATTTAATGATATTGCAATAGGTAATTTGTATTGACACAAATAATATTACTAAAGCATTTCAAAGTTTAGGCCATAAGAATTGTCCTTTTTTAAACATGGATTGCAAATAATTCTAAAAATTTAGAAGTCTTGGTCATTAACATTATTGTCTGCTACAATGTCATCCAGTGTGTTGACTTTTTCCCAGACTGGATGCTTATTCCCAGATTTCCCTACAAGGTAGCCATCAGTGATCAACAGGATCTCTGGGCCAGGGGGTCAACAGTATAGGAGATAGACTCTATATTTTATCTCCTCTTCTTCTTCAGGCTCTGCAGGACCTAGGGGGGTATTCCCTACTCAACATCCATGAGGATATGCATACAAGGCTGGGATGCTGACAGAAAGCAGATAGTCCTCTTGTAAGTAGACCAAAACTGAAAGATAAGAGCAAAGGGGCTAGCTTTGGGCCTATTAGCAGTTGTAGACAGAGGACTGAGGATCCTAAACTAACTCTAATGTCCTAATGGTTGTTTTAGATTTTGATTTGGATTTTAAGTGTGGATGCAAAGCTGGACATGGTTATAACACAAGAACAAAGCATGATTGGTGCCTATCCAGGGCCTGGAGTCAGTAGACATACACCTGTGAATGATCAGCATAAACAACTAAAACTGGATTTCAAGGGGATATATGTGATACCTGCCTTACAGGCATCTCCCAATACAAAGTGTTAGGTTATCTCTACTTATGGTATCCCTACTGCAGTATACCCTTCCCAATGTTCAACCTGAAAACAGTTTAATCTACCCCTTGAGCAGAAGTTAAAAGATCAGACATTCAACATAGGAATTCTATGCTCTAGAATCTAAATATTACCAAACATCCAGATTCAGAAGAAGAATACATGCAATACTGGAGACAGAATTAACACAACACATGCTAAACAACATTTCTCATATAAGTTTAATCATGAAATCAGTGGGTTCATGCCAAAAACAAACAACAAGAGATACATAAACTCACAGGTAAGCTGTACAGAGCAACCAGATCAGCTTGTTATGCATTACAGAGCCAAAATCATCAACTTTCAACAACCTTTGAAATGAGCAACACAACCTGCTTATAACAGCCAGGTAGGTGCTCAGCAATTAATTACATGGTTGACCAAAATTTCGCCAGATACACAGTATCAGGAAAATGGCGCTCAAACACAACCAGATTGGCGCCCAAACTTGAATGCAGCAGGTAGGGGAGGAGACAGGAAGATTTCTTGAGCCCTGCGCCCCTGTCCGCTGATTGACACCTCCAGTCGGGTACAGGATCCATCCACGCCATCGTCCATACCTCTGCAACAATCGCCATTAATGGCGCACCAACCCGCGGCCTTGGGAAGAACATCATACAGACTATCGCAAGCATTTCCCGCCAAGATTCATCATCATGATGTTTGAAAATGCAGGATAACAATATCCCACATGCACCCCGCGATGACCTCAATAACACTTTATATACTAGGTCATGAGCATATATCATGTCGGTGCTTTTGCTCCTGACAACACTAGTATAGACTTCATCATCATCATCCTCCAGCAGCATGATATCCCGTTGTTCGAAATATCACCCTGACGTCATCATGATATTTGAAATATAACCTTCATGATAATCGGCACAACCTGATCCATCGGAGGAACATCCTCCTGCTGAGCTTATTCCAAAAGTCTGGCCGATGAACATCCTGATGATGTCATCATCATATCCTGCTGACGTCATCATCATATCTGCCTACTGCGCACCTCCTCATATCTGGATGACGTCATCATCATGTTTGCAAATATCAGGAGGTCTCTTCAAGATGATCAGTGTTAGAAATATGACCCCCCCGGACCTTGATGACGTCATCATCATATTAACATCATCATGATATTCGGAAGACAACCGGATATTTGGAAATATCCTCCTGATGCTCAAATATCAGGTTGCACTGTAGCTCCTCTATAAGATCGGGGCGATAACTGAATATGATGATGATGCTTGAAAAGATCACCCCCAGTAGATAATGCGCGAAGCCGGCAGGCGGATATCTCCATGATATCAGCATCATCATGATGCTCGAACAAACACATATCCGGGTGATATGAGAATATCACCCCCTCCTTCAGAAATATCATGATGCAGATAGGCAGAGAACCGGATATCACCCTGATATAAGGATGACGTCAGCATCATCAGGATGACAAAACAATCGAACGAGAAGTGATACAACATCATCAGGATGATATTGACTAAGATCATCCTGACGTTCAAAATATGATGACCCCAGTGAATATCGGGTCGCACTTAGAACTCTTCAACAACATCATCAGGATGATCATAACCAAGATCACCCGATGATAGAAATATCACCCCGGCGAAAAATCATGAAGGCAGAAAATATGATGACCTCCGCAAGCAGCAGGATGACAACTGGAAATATCATGATGATGACGACCCTTAGGAAAAAACAAGTCAGGTCGACAACTTAGAGAATAACCCCTTCAAGATATCGGGGCAACATCGTCATCATGTTTGAGCAAGGTGATATTCGGAAGATCACCGGATACTTGAAAAGATCACCCCCGCAAGCAACTGAGGGCGCACTGTAGCTCACCAGTATCATCAGGATAATAAGCAAACATCACCCGACAGTTGAAATATGATGATGACGATGAGAAAAACAAGTCGACGAAGAACATGCTGATGAAGATCATCATCGAAGACAAGATGATGATGACGACCTCCTCCTCAGAAAAATATGATGCTGCAGCTGAAAAAACGCTGAGGAGGTCCAACACTTAGAAAAATTGGGCAAGAAGATGAAGGCTTCAGATGAAGAAACCTCCTGATCATGACAAATCACCCCAGGTCAAAATAAGTGCTAACAGTGGCTCCGAATGGGGACGTGCAGGTGAAAACCTGCAGCGAGAACCAGATCTCCGGGCAGACCTGACAAAAAGCAAAAAACGCGAGCTGTACAAGGCATTTACACTACATACATATTTTACAAATGTGCACAGCAACCAGATATTCATGCAAAATAGAACTTAAGGAATTGGCCATGCACAGGCAATTCCAGAATTTCACCATCTAGGGCCTGGAGGAAATAAGAATCCTCCCCATGAGTATTGCAAACCTGATATGGGCCCATCCATAAGGGCTGAAATTTACCATGTTTACCCTTTTCCTGACCTTTAGCATTCCAAATAAGCACCAGATCATTGACTTGAAACTTCCTTTTTGTAGTTCTCCTGTCAAACTGATATTTCATATCCTGTTGTCTTTTGAGATTGATCTGGTGGGCTTTCCTTCTGTCTTCATCCAATGCAACCAGCTGATTCACTCTTTCTGTCATGGGATCTTCAATCTCCTCATCATTATCCTGAATGAATCTGTAAACTGGTAGGAGATTGTTTATGGGTAGTCTAGCTGATGCACCATATACTAGCTCAAAAGGTGACTTCCCAATAGCCCTTTTCACAGTCACTCTGTCAGCCCATACTGCTAAGTTCAACTTTGAGTCCCAAGCTCTCTTATTCTTGTCCAGTATCCTCTTGACAATTTTCATGATGCTCTTATTGCTTGATTCTGCTTGACCATTTCCTTGTGGGTGATATGGTGATGTATATGACAGGTTTATCCCATACCTGTTGCAAAAATCAACAAACTCACCTGATCTGAAGCACATAGCATTATCAGTGATAATCTTAAATGGTACTCCAAACCTGATGATGATGTTCTCTAGTATGAAATCTGTCACCACCTTACTTGTAGCTCTTTTAGTTGGAATGGCCTCAATCCATTTGGTAAAGTAGTCAGTTGCCACCAAAATCCAACTGTGTCCCCCACTTGATTTGTCTGCAATTTCCCCTATAAAGTCAATTCCCCACTGCTGGAATGGAGCATCCACAGGTACAGTTCTGAGGGGTAAAGCACCATTATATTTCAGCTTTCCTGAGAATCTCTGGCAAGGGTCACACTTCCTTACTAACTTTTGTGCATCTGAAAAGAGAGTGGGCCACCAATATCCTGCCCTGAGAATTTTATGAGCTGTTGTTTGGGCAGTATAATGGCCACCACACAATCCTTTATGCATGTCAATCAAAATATTGTTAGCCATGTTCTTATCCACACATCTCAGCAGCACACCATCAGGATTTTTCCAGTACAGCTCACCTTGAACAACAACATACCTGATTGCATGTAGCTTCAGAGTCCTCTTTTGATTGTCACTGAAATGGGAAGGACAATTCAGATTTTGCAAATAATAGACAATATCCTTGTACCATTCAGATCCTGATACACTTACATTCTCATCTTGGACTGCATTAACTTGGCATGCTTCCAAGTTTGATTGTGCCATCATCTTGGCTAATCCTTGTCCTCTTATCAACTTAGTAACTTGTATGTCTATGTTGAATTCCTGCAGTTTGTTTATCCATCTGCACCTTCTTCCAGTCACCTCCTGCTGAGTGAATATGTCTTTGACTGCAGCATGAGGCACATATGCAATTATATATGACCCTACCAAGTATGGTCTGAAACTTTTGATGGCTCTAACAAGTGCATATGCCTGTTTTTCCATAATGTCATATTTCAACTCAGAGGCCTGCAGGGACATACTGAAGAAGGCGATGGGCTGTTCAAAACCATCTTCATTTTTCTGTAACAAACATGCAGCTACAGTATGAAAGGAAGCAAATGAGAACACTTGGAATGGCCTAGAAAAATTAGGAGATTTAAGAACAGGGGCCATCTTAATTGCCTCTTTGATATTCTGAAATGATTCTGTTGCTTCCCTTTCCCAGTTGACAGTTGCATCCTTCTTCATCATCTTGGAAATGTTCCTTGTGATCTCTGCAAAGTTGGGAACAAATCTTCTAACAAAGTTTATCTGTCCAAAGAAGGACTGAACTCCTTTCACAGTTTTTGGCATTTGAATCCTGTCAATAGCTGCCACTCTCTCTGGATCTATCCTGACTCCATCCTTGGAAACAATGTGTCCCAGAAGCTTTCCTTCAACTACTCCAAAGGCACACTTCTTTGGGTTTAAAGAAATACCATATTCTAGTGCTCTTATGAAGATCTGCTCCAGATGCAAACAATGCTGCTCTTCTTTCTTTGAGTAGGCAGTCAAGTCATCCTGATATACAGCCAGGATTGAATCAATCAACCCTACAAAAGCAACATCCATTGCTCTTTGAAATGTAGCACCTGCATTTGTTAGTCCAAATGGCATTCTAACATACACATATGTTCCCCATGGAGTGGTAAAGGCAGTCTTATACTGTTCTGATTCTTTTACCTTTACCTGATTATATCCTGAAAATCCATCCATCATGGATAGGAGTTCACAACCAGTCACTCTCTGCAACATAGCTTCCATATTAGGCAATGGATAGTTATCCTTCAAAGAGGATACATTCAAGTTCCTGAAATCAACACACAGCCTAATATCACCATTCTTTTTCCTGACTGGGACAAGGTTAGACACCCAAGTTGAATGTCTGATTGGCACAATTATTCCAGCTTCCCTGAGCCTTTTGAGTTCTTCTTGCATCTTGGGAGCTAAGGTAGGATTTATAGGTCTTTGCCTTTGTCTAAATGCCTTAGCTTCAGGCTTCAGTGGGATCTCATGCTGGAATAAGTCTTCCCTATATGCTTTTAGGTCCTCATATGACCAAGCAAAAACATGTTTATACTTTTTTAGTAATGCAATCAGCATACTTCTAATGTGTGGCTTGAGCTGTTTGCCAATATATACCTTCTGGGGGGCCTGAGATGTCCCCAAATTTATTTCTTCTAAATCCTCCTTATTTGTGGGGGATGTCTTTGTGACCATTTTGTCTCTACTGTCAAAGGCTCTTTCCAAAGCCACTAACCCTCTAGGGATCTTGTTAGTCTTCAACTGAATGATCTCTTTTCCCACAAGAGTCTCTTTTCCATCTACAGTTTCTACAAAAGCTTGGAAATCAATCTGTTGGTTCTCATATTCATCTATGCAGTGCAAAAATTTCAGCAAATCCCTATCATCATTAAAAACTTGCCAACTGCATATGTTTTCTGGTATGGCAGGCCTAATTTTAACTTCTACATCTGTGACACCTGACAGAGTGATGTCATCTGGCCTTATTGCAACATTGGCTAAGAAATCAGCCATAACATTTTTTGACCTTTCTACCCAGCCAATTGAAAATGCATCAAATAATTCAATAGTATCCCAAACAGCATGCTTGTATTGCTTCAGTCTTTTATTCTTTGCAGCATACTTATTTCTGATTTGGGATACAATCAGCTCAGAGTCCCCAAATACTCTTAACATCTTAATCCCATGTTTGAGAGCAATATTCAGGCCTAAGAGTAATGCCTCATATTCTGCAATATTGTTTGTGCAATCAAACCTCAGCAAGAAAGAGAATTTGAGGAGCTTACCAGTTGGAGACAGGAAAACAACTCCAGCTCCAGAGCCTTCTTTTGCACAAGCTCCATCAAAAAACATGGTCCATAAGCCTTGCTGATCCAGCTCTTCAATGCAGATATTTTTCTTTTCATCTTCTGTATCATCTGAGACAACCTTGAAGTTATCACAGTCAGTATCCACAAAGCATACCTGTTCATTTGCTTCTTGGTCTTCCACTGTCTCTGATGACCTTTGCTCTCTGCTTAGCTTGACATCCCTGCCATTCATTGGAATCATGGCATATGACAGGTCCAGCTGCATACTTCCACCAATTAGTGCTGCCCATCTTCTTGACAGCAACATACCATACTGTGGCTTGATGTCAACCACTGTTATGTTCATTTTATATTTCTTTTCAGGAAATGCTGCCAGTTTGAAATCTACATCCTTCATGATTCCAATAACTGGTACCTCTCTGGCATCCATAGCATAACACTTTCCACATGCCTTGTCAATCTTTAGTCCAGTTTGTTGCATGATAGCCAAAGGCATGACATTTGTAGATGCTCCAGAGTCAAGCATACAATTTCTAATTATTTTTCCATTTATAACCAGGGAAACATAAAATGGTTCCACCTGTGAAGGACACTTTGTCATGGTCATTCCTAAATAGACTTTAGGAGTCTCATCCTCTTCATTACACATGACCTGTTTCTCACCCTGGGTCTGATCACTTTGTTTAGCTTGAAAAGGTACCCCTGAGATTAGGGATATTGTCCTATTCTTGATCTCTTCCACTTTCATGAGTTCCATAAGTGGAACAGAGACCTTTACCTGAGAGAGGATCTGGGCTATATCAAATGGAGCACAGTTTTGTACAGCAGTTGTGGCTTGCTCCACAATCTTGCTTCTATCCTGAGCTGATTTAGTTTTCATTTTCATAGTTCCCTGATCATCATTCTTGTCTTGGGAACCTCTACTTTGATCTTCAGCCTGAGGGATTTTGTTTTCTGGTCCTTGAAATTCAGGACCTGTTCTGTATCTAAAGTTCTGCTTATTATTTACCCACTGCCTTTTTTGTGGTTCAGTTCCTTTATGACCATGCATCAGCTGACCTGCAGAAATATCTTCTGGCTGATGTGAGCTGCCTACTTGATTTCTGCCTCTGAGATTGTAGTTGCTTTTGACTTGAGCAACTGCTGCAGCTGTGAAGGCTCTGATTTCCTCATCAGAAGGTCGTTGTAGGTTACTCAGAAAATTGTGTGAGTTCTGAGCATACACATAGTTATCCTCATCATCTTCATCATCTGGGGACTGTTGGCAGGCCTGAAGTTGATGATCTGTCTTCTCATCAGCATCATAAAGAGCATATCCATTGCCTATGGACATCATGTTAACATCATCATCCTGCACATGATGCGGCTCATTGCATTCATTACAAGATGTAGCATTATCATACAAG
Source organism: Cunninghamia lanceolata (assembly GCA_027924645.1). Lineage (NCBI taxonomy): Eukaryota > Viridiplantae > Streptophyta > Pinopsida > Cupressales > Cupressaceae > Cunninghamia > Cunninghamia lanceolata. Next base: position 306,107 of record BSBN01001243.1, on the reverse strand, counting down.
GATTGAGCAATCATGCACTGTGACTGTGAATGTGGCATCTGACAGATTATACACCACGGAGCATCATCAGCAATATTTATAGTTTTCTTCAGGGGATCAGGAGTTTCCTTGACATGTTGAGCCCTCTGATTTGTGTTGTTACGTGGATATACAGGCTTACCATCATGCCAATTGGTGTTATAAGGCATATCATGTAATGATGGCCTCTTTTCCTGCCTTTGATAGACTTGCCTATCAGGACCCATCCCTTTTTCACTTCTAGCTAATCTATAGCTCAGGTCCTTAACAACATTTGCCAGTTTGTCTATCTTATCTTCAGGAGCAGATGTACTACCCTGAGTGTTCTGAGGCTTATTTGGATTCTGCAAAATTTTTACATCATCCCTTCTATTTGTCTTGCCTGATGCTTTCCTATTGTTTTCAATATTTACTGCGATTCTGAAAGCATCCCTGAGAGTGGCAGGACCTTTATCTCTTAGTCCATATGCAGTCTTTGCATCAAAGGCATTGATGTACAAAATTATGCACATTGGTTCATTTGGCCTCATATGATGTGGCAATTTGTTCAACACTTTAGTAAATCTTGCATTAAAGTCTGCAACCTGCTCATTTGACCCTTTGGTGATGCTGGTGAACTCATTTACAAAGAAGCTAGGGTCAGTTTTATCACCATATTGCTCCTTGAACATCCTCTTAAAATCATCCCATGATGATACACTCCGGTCAGGCAGATTCCTGTACCATTCTCTTGCCTCATCTATTAAGGATTGCATGAATGACTTCATGAAAACATCCTCATGCTCAACCTCAAAATTATCCATGACATTTTGGAAGGCCTTTAGATGATCTTCTCCTGACACTGTATTGTTTCCTGAAAACTTGGGCACTTGCAGCCTCAGATGCTTATCAATGGGGTTAGGATACCCAGGAATACCATCAAACACCAGCTGCCTGAATCTGTCTAGCTGCATGGGCTGTCTGTTTGGCTGATTAACATTAACATTTCTGTTTGCATTCTGGTTTCCTGCATGGTTCAGTGGTATCCTAGCATCATTCACATTTTGTCTGTCATCATGATGCTGATGTTGCATTTCATATCTTTGCTGATGTCTTTGCATATTTGCATTCTCTAGAGTAGGAACTGAATTATTTTGGGCAGTTCTCAAGGCTTGCACTTTCTGCTGTATATCATCTCTGATTTTCATGGCTTGTAGGTATTCTAATTCTGCTCTTAGACTTTTGATTTCTTCAGCCAATTGTTCATCCTTATGTCTGGAGGTAGATGGTCTCATACCATTTGGGTCATCATCTTCATCATCCCTTAGAGACTCTGCCTCTTCAAACCTTTCACTTGGGTCTAGAAAAGGGCGTTCTTGGAACACCTCTGACCTCATTCTCATACTACCACCCTGTTGCCTCTCATATGCACCTTGGATATCAGCTTCTGCAGTTGAAAAATAAGGAGCATGCTGTCCTGATGGCCTAGGGTTATCTTGTACATCATCACTTTTTCTGGGGGAGCTCTCATGACTAACTGAGACAGTTCCCTTTCTTCTATACATCATTCTTTTTGTTAATGGTAACTCTTCAAATAGAGGATTTTGTTGGGATCTTCTCCCCTGCATATAAATTTTACTTTGACCGGTTGGGAGATTGCTTCGGAGTCGCCACCTATTTCTAGGAACTATTTTCTTCTGAAAACCAGGGTTCTTTCACAAGGTTCCCCAGCGGAGTAGATTACTGTTGCTGACTCAAATGAGTCACATATATATCACTGGAGATGATTAGATAGCACTTTTACTTATCATCCCCAGCGGAGTCGCCAATTTCTGTTGACTTTTTCCCAGACTGGATGCTTATTCCCAGATTTCCCTACAAGGTAGCCATCAGTGATCAACAGGATCTCTGGGCCAGGGGGTCAACAGTATAGGAGATAGACTCTATATTTTATCTCCTCTTCTTCTTCAGGCTCTGCAGGACCTAGGGGGTATTCCCTACTCAACATCCATGAGGATATGCATACAAGGCTGGGATGCTGACAGAAAGCAGATAGTCCTCTTGTAAGTAGACCAAAACTGAAAGATAAGAGCAAAGGGGCTAGCTTTGGGCCTATTAGCAGTTGTAGACAGAGGACTGAGGATCCTAAACTAACTCTAATGTCCTAATGGTTGTTTTAGATTTTGATTTGGATTTTAAGTGTGGATGCAAAGCTGGACATGGTTATAACACAAGAACAAAGCATGATTGGTGCCTATCCAGGGCCTGGAGTCAGTAGACATACACCTGTGAATGATCAGCATAAACAACTAAAACTGGATTTCAAGGGGATATATGTGATACCTGCCTTACAGGCATCTCCCAATACAAAGTGTTAGGTTATCTCTACTTATGGTATCCCTACTGCAGTATACCCTTCCCAATGTTCAACCTGAAAACAGTTTAATCTACCCCTTGAGCAGAAGTTAAAAGATCAGACATTCAACATAGGAATTCTATGCTCTAGAATCTAAATATTACCAAACATCCAGATTCAGAAGAAGAATACATGCAATACTGGAGACAGAATTAACACAACACATGCTAAACAACATTTCTCATATAAGTTTAATCATGAAATCAGTGGGTTCATGCCAAAAACAAACAACAAGAGATACATAAACTCACAGGTAAGCTGTACAGAGCAACCAGATCAGCTTGTTATGCATTACAGAGCCAAAATCATCAACTTTCAACAACCTTTGAAATGAGCAACACAACCTGCTTATAACAGCCAGGTAGGTGCTCAGCAATTAATTACATGGTTGACCAAAATTTCGCCAGATACACAGTATCAGGAAAATGGCGCTCAAACACAACCAGATTGGCGCCCAAACTTGAATGCAGCAGGTAGGGGAGGAGACAGGAAGATTTCTCGAGCCCTGCGCCCCTGTCCGCTGATTGACACCTCCAGACGGGTACAGGATCCATCCACGCCATCGCCCATACCTCTGCAACAATCGCCATTAATGGCGCACCAACCCGTGGCCTTGGGAAGAACATCATACAGACTATCGCAAGCATTTCCCGCCGAGATTCATCATCATGATGTTTGAAAATGCAGGATAACAATATCCCACATGCACCCCGCGATGACCTCAATAACACTTTATATACTAGGTCATGAGCATATATCATGTCGGTGCTTTTGCTCCTGACAACACTAGTATAGACTTCATCATCATCATCATCCTCCAGCAGCATGATATCCCGTTGTTCGAAATATCACCCTGACGTCATCATGATATTTGAAATATAACCTTCATGATAATCGGCACAACCTGATCCATCGGAGGAACATCCTCCTGCTGAGCTTATTCCAAAAGTCTGGCCGATGAACATCCTGATGACGTCATCATCATATCCTGCTGACGTCATCATCATATCTGCCTACTGCGCACCTCCTCATATCCGGATGACGTCATCATCATGTTTGCAAATATCAGGAGGTCTCTTCAAGATGATCAGTGTTAGAAATATGACCCCCCCGGACCTTGATGACGTCATCATCATATTAACATCATCATGATATTCGGAAGACAACCAGATATTTGGAAATATCCTCCTGATGCTCAAATATCAGGTTGCACTGTAGCTCCTCTATAAGATCGGGGCGATAACTGAATATGATGATGATGCTTGAAAAGATCACCCCCAGTAGATAATGCGCGAAGCCGGCAGGCGGATATCTCCATGATATCAGCATCATCATGATGCTCGAACAAACACATATCCGGGTGATATGAGAATATCACCCCCTCCTTCGGAAATATCATGATGCAGATAGGCAGAGAACCGGATATCACCCTGATATAAGGATGACGTCAGCATCATCAGGATGACAAAACAATCGAACGAGAAGTGATACAACATCATCAGGATGATATTGACTAAGATCATCCTGACGTTCAAAATATGATGACCCCAGTGAATATCGGGTCGCACTTAGAACTCTTCAACAACATCATCAGGATGATCATAACCAAGATCACCCGATGATAGAAATATCACCCCGGCGAAAAATCATGAAGGCAGAAAATATGATGACCTCCGCAAGCAGCAGGATGACAACTGGAAATATCATGATGATGACGACCCTTAGGAAAAAACAAGTCAGGTCGACAACTTAGAGAATAACCCCTTCAAGATATCGGGGCAACATCGTCATCATGTTTGAGCAAGGTGATATTCGGAAGATCACCGGATACTTGAAAAGATCACCCCCGCAAGCAACTGAGGGCGCACTGTAGCTCACCAGTATCATCAGGATAATAAGCAAACATCACCCGACAGTTGAAATATGATGATGACGATGAGAAAAACAAGTCGACGAAGAACATGCTGATGAAGATCATCATCGAAGACAAGATGATGATGACGACCTCCTCCTCAGAAAAATATGATGCTGCAGCTGAAAAAACGCTGAGGAGGTCCAACACTTAGAAAAATTGGGCAAGAAGATGAAGGCTTCAGATGAAGAAACCTCCTGATCATGACAAATCACCCCAGGTCAAAATAAGTGCTAACACAGTGTATCATTGTCAATGTTCATATGTTCTTTCAAGTATTTAATATTATCATCATCATCTTGACCTGCATCATCTTCATCATCATTGAAATCTGACTGTAGACCATCTATATTGTTACCAGATGTATTTGGATCATCATTTTGTATTTCTTCGATGTTCTCTAATCCCTCTCTCATTTTGTTGGTCATCATTGTTTTGCTCAGTATCCACTAATGCATCGTCAAATACATGCCTTAATCTTGGATTATAATGTATGACAAATATCCATTTCGGGTCCAAAATATCTTCATAGAAAAATACCTGCACCTGAACGACATACATATATTAGATGTATGATATAACAATTTTATTGATTAATAAACACATGTATATATTCACAATAAACTATGAATTAATAGATTAATGATCACTACCGCTTCTTTTTTGAGTTAAAGAAATACCTGCTCACAATGAATTGGTAGAACATAAGGCTCCTTATCCTCTGATAGGAAACATGAGGAATCTATAGAAAACAATCCACTATGGGTATCATGTCTTTGTGTCCTCGCAAATGCTTCATACCATCTACACTTAAAAATATAACATTTAAAAGAGCAGTAATCCAACTCAATAATTTCTTGTATTTTCCAAACATATTGTAGATTCCCTTCAATTATATTCTTATCTTTTGAGCTTGATTGATTGGATTGCTTGAAGTCAACCATGATGCCACAATCGAAGGATCATCTCTTTACATCTACACTTTCTACACGATAATGTCGACCATATGCCCACATTGCTGGATATTTCCTCGCCTGTGAAAGACCATTTATTTAAGTGAAAATAAATATAATGTCAAATATTAAAATAGTTAATAGTGTCAAAATTGTAAGGAAACAACATTTTGTAAAATTTCAACTGTACCTTTCTTTCACATCCTCTAGACATGTTGATTTCATCTTCTGTTATGTTTGAATCTATAGCTGCATCTTCTATTTGATTTTGAATTTGTTTAGTAACCCATTCTAGTGTGCAATCTTTGCTCCATTCCCCAAGCAGATAAGTGGGTAGTGGAGTATTCCTTGGGTTTGATCTCTTAGATTGTCTCCTTGCTTCTAACTCTTCTTCTCTCTTTTTATCATACAGATCAATCCATTTGTTCATAAAGTCCATGTGGTACAAAATCAACTTGTCAAGTATAGCACTTTAGTCTACACCTATTACATGTCAACATGTTTATTTAAAACTCCAAATGTCATGCTGTTAATTTGACAAATAAATTACAGAGTAAATTAATGATTGCAAGAAAAAAAACCTCACTAATCATGAATTTACTTACTAATTTCTACTTGAACACTATTAGATTGTGGTTTTTCTCCATCAATAATATTTGATGCTCGTTCTTCATCCCAGAAGCATGGCCCATCTTCAAAATCCTTACCAAGGAATTTACACAAGAAGAAAAATGCTTCATTCAATACATACCCTTCAGCCATGCAACCCTCTGGATGTGCCTTTTGTCGGACATATCTTTTTAGAGTTTTCATATACCTCTCAAAGAAAAACATCCACCTCGTTGATACGACACCTGCCAATTCAATGTCATCGACTAGGTGTATAAGTAAATGGACTTGTAGGTCCATGAAACTTGTAGGGAGCTCCTTCTCAAATACACATACAATTTATGCAATTTCCTTCTTCCATTTTGGCACTTCACATTCATGGATCTCCTTGGAGGTCACCCACCTAATATAAGAATAGTAAATTAGTATGAACCTTTAGTCAAAAATTAAAATGCAATATAATATCTCTATGTCTCTCACATATGAACATTTCATATAACCACATACCTTGTAAATGCTAACAATCGACTTATGGCATTCCTTAAGTCAACTGTAAGACATGAATCCCCCCTAATTGTCAATGGCATGATATGCTATCAAACACATTTATAAAAAGGTCATTAGTAATTTTTTCTCACACAACAAAATATCAAAATATATTTAGTACTTAATCAATGTTACCAGTAAATGTTAAATGATGATATATAATACCCTCATAAAATAATGAAAATCATGTGTTTTTAATCCTGTGATATGTCCATCAACTGTAAAAGCTTTAGCCAGTAATTACCCATAGCCAGTAGGTGTCCTTATTGAACGGATGGAATTTTTTAGTTGGTCTAGCTCTTTTTTTTTTCAAAATCCATGGAGCTTTTGCATATGTTTCATTTTCCCTGTTTGGCCATAAATGTTTTCTATCAATTTTGGTATGCGAAAGAGCAATATCTCTTCTCAAAGACAAGGTGTCCTTCTCTTTGCCTAATATATGTCGAAATATAAAATATGGGACATTTTTGAAGATGTGCACGGGATCTAATAGGTGAGATATTAATAGATCCTTCCAGTAAGGGAGCTCATAAAATATGGATTTCCTTTTCATTCCTTCTGGCATATTAACTACAACTTGTTCTGGTTCTTCAATTGAATCACCTCGATCAAATAAATCCTCCCAACCTTTCAATTCAACATCTTCATACTTCTTAAATCAATCACCTAGACCTATAATCATGGGAGGGCCTCTATTTTTAACTTTTCCATCAAATTGATTCTTCAAGCAATTTCTAAACTTATGATCTAGTGGTAGAAAAACCCTGTTGTTTGCGTAAATAAATTTATGTAGATCTTTAGAATATCGCCCTTGAAATTGTTCTGCACATCTTGAACATGCAAATATCCCCTTTGTTTGAAGCCCTGCAATTCAATAAGTAATGTTAATAACATAAAAAAAATAGTATAAAACTAAGTATGAAAGTTGGGATGAAAATAAATTATGAGTGTAAATACGTAAATATTTTATCTTACCAGAACAAACACCAAGTCCTGGGAAATCATGAATAGTCCAACATAGCACACTGTACAACATGAAGGACCTATTTGATGGGGGACGTGATATGTCATACATTCTTATGCCTTTCCATAGTAGTTGCATCTCATCAATAAAAGGTGCAAGATAAACATCCATGTTTTTAACTTGATGTTTTCCTGGAACAATGAGAGTCAACATAAGGTGCTCCTTTTTAACACTCATCCATGGGGGAATATTGTATACTATCAATCCGACTGGCCAAACACTATAATTTGAGCTTAGGAAAGAGAATGGGCAATTCCATCAATTGCAAGACCAAACCTGATACTATGGGGTTCATCTTTGAATTTTCTTGGCCATTTTTCCTCTGTGTTTCATTGCTTTGGAGTCAGCCAGAATTCATACGAATCCATCTGTACTCCTGTTCTTTGTATGTCAGTCCATCAATTGTGCAAGTGACTTGCAATGAAACATTCATTGAAGTCTAGGTATAATTGGCATGTGACGTAAAACCTTCTTTGGAACTGTAGGACCTTGTACATTTGTACGATATCTCTTCTCTTTGCATACATGTCATTCTACCTTGTTTTGATATTCACCTCTGTATAAAATGCAATCATTTTTACATGAATGAATTTGCTTATATTCAATCCCCAACTCAACCAGCAACAGACGCACCTCTTTGCATGTTGATGGCAACACATTCTCTTTAGGGAATATTTTATTTTTTAGTGCCCTATAAGATTGCCAAAGATTAAATCAATTGAATGTTTGACTTATGATGAACATGTTTGATATGTAAATCTATACTAGGACTATTTATATACAATATATGGTTTTAAAATCCCCTTAAAGAAATATAAATGAAGTTGATGAATGTTTATGAATTATGTACACCAATTGCTTGCAAAGTAAGAAATAGATTTCAACTCACTTCAGTAGGTAGTGAATACTTGGTCTGACCAACCAAATAGTGACTTGATTTCTAATAATATTAATGTGTATGCTAGTTTTGAGGTTCTACTTGCACCCGATTTGACAACGGGTGTCTTCGCTACTTGATGGAGTCTTTCAGGTTGTTATCATCAACATTATGTTGGTGGTAATTACCCCTGCTATCATCGTTACTGTCAACCATATGATCATTATTGTCATCATTGTTTTCGTCCCTCATTATTGTCATCATTGTTTTCATCCCCAAAGAAATTTGTAAGCATTTCATTCAATCCTTGTTCATGCAGTGCATTTTCACTATCATGATCATCATCATTAAGGCTAGGTGGCATGTCATCAATGTATGTGGATCTCATCAGCTCTTCAAATCTCTCAGCTGGTAGTATTCTCTTCAATAATGCTCTTTTCGCCCTGGTATTGTTTAAAGGATGGTTTGGATCATCCCGTCCAAATCTTAATAACCCAGTTGGATCTTGGGTATTAGTATGTGTTTCATCAACATATTCTACCTATCAACAAACGCAAACATTATTTAATGTTTGGCAACAATTGGATAAATCATAAATGTATCAATTTCAAAGAAATATAATCAAATATTGCTTAAAAAATAAAAATAAAAATTGTATGAACATATATACATCAATTGAATAATGAAACATTATTTTATAGACTACCTTTTTTATACAATAATTTAAATAAAACACAATTTTGACAAAATAGTTTATAAAACATTAGTCCACACTCATTTATTATTCTTTGATTTTCTGCCCTTAAGAACATCCTTAGGGAGACCTTGTTCTTCCCTCTTCTTTCACGCAAGAGTGCGTTTTAAGAAGGGGTAATCAATCAATAACTCATCCCCAATGGTAAGGTCCATAGTAGCCTCAACCATTATCAATCTATCAACATCTCTTTCCATTTCTCCATCTTTATCATTTATAACCTCAACAAATTGACAATTTGGTCTTACAATAGGGTCCCTTCCCTTACTACTATTTATAAATCCTGTAATATTTTTGTGTATGTACGTCCATCTATATACATAAGATGACCTCTGTTCATTTCTTTTCCACTTTCCAATTGGAGACGATGTGTATACATATTCAAATTTAGACCATATGCTGACATGCTAGGCTTATATTCTGCTAGCCTTCTCCATTCACCACTGTAATAGGATGGACCATAATATGGCATTAATCTCCTAGTGGTTTGTTCTGAATTATTTCTATGTTTAGATCCCACATGTACATTTTGGACAATAAAGAGGCCTAGATTCACTCCATGAATATTGGAGGGTCGTATCATGTAGCTGTATCCCCAAAATTGAAACACCTCATACACTCTAGGTAGTTGTTGATCACTAGGCCAAGTGCAATATAGTCGATGATCAAATGTCTCTTTGTAAATTAATCTCAAACTCAAGGGCAAGTCATCATCTCCATCACATTCATTCTCATAGGGTATGTAGTCCACCTTTCCCTTGTCTTTAAGAAAATTATGCATCTTTAAACCAGTTCTTGTTCTGTTGCTTGTTTTCATCAATTCCTCATCTTCTGAGCTGGTATATTGGCACATATTTTTGTTAGATGTACCATCTGATAAATGATCATTGCCCTCTAGGCTGGAAGTTAGTGATCCAAGAAACTTTAAACCAAAAACTTTATCTTGCAAGTATCCATTAAGAAAAAAATTAGTTATTTAAATACCATAAAACAATGTTTAAACGAAGTATACATGTTATTTGTATCAATTTGGAAAATTCCTTACCACAATTTCTATTGGATTTGAATTGATTGTAGGAGGCATACTACCGACTGGAAGCTCATCATATATGTAATGTCTTTGTATAATCGCTCATTTGAATTGTTTCCTTCCACGACATACAAAACATCCATAAACAATAATTTTCTCAAATTATTAATCCCATGTACTATAGTCCTGACCAACCTCTTGTTCAGTGCAATCATTTATTGTGTCTGCAGGATCCATTGTCATATCCTCTTCCACCCACTGTCGTCTACATGATTTAACAGTTTTAGGTCCACATCCACGTACATATCTTTTTCATTTGCTAGTTGAAGGCTCAGGCTCTGCATTTGCTCCAATCTCCATCTAAAATAATCAACAACATGCATTAATTTATGTTAATATTGTATAACACATTATAAATTTCAATAATACTGTGAAAAATGATGGACGTATCACAAAATTCCATCACATCATTTTTTCCTAAGGAAATTGGATTTGAATACCTGATTTCCCGCTTCATCCATTGTGTCCTCATTTGATATGACATGATCTATTGCCATGGCCTCGTCTAGCCCCTATAATACACAACATAGTAAATAATGTTTAGTACACCAATTATATCATTTCAACAAATATGCCATCCAACACAAAACCTCACTTTAGTCACATATTTGACATATTGATATCATGTTTTGGCCATCCTAATTTTCAACTTTTCCCTTGATCATAGAATTACATTTAATCACCATTCATGTATATTTTCAACTAATAAGTTTGACCTTAGAGGCCTCGTGGATAGAAAAATGACTTTATCTCCTCTATGTTGTAGCATTTGTTAATTCATAAACACCTTCCTCCTTTGGTTGAGGTTGCTTTTTCTTCTTACCTCTATTGTATCTGCAGATTCCACTGTCATATCTATTTCCACCCACTTTCCTCTCTATGATTTAGTAGTTCTACGCTGTCCACATCCTCTCTCCATGGCCTCCTCTGGATCTTATAATACACTTGAATTTATCTTGTTAATACACTCACTTTTCATTAAGACGCACTATGAAAAAGAAAATAGGACATTGCAACATTTTGCTCTTCAGAAAAAGTTTACATGCGGAATCTTGACAACTAGAGCTCAAATCTTATGATTACAAGATGACTACAAATTCACATCAAAAAGACATTTATTTCATATTTGACTCTCCTTTTTCTTTTATGGGTCATTTTAAGGCAATCTATATCTCTCCAAGTGGCCATAAAACCTTCAAAACTATCATAGAGCCCTCAAAACAGTCTCAAAGAGTCTTTGGCACCAAAATTTTAAATTCTTGATGGAGGGAAGGATAATTTGGATGTTAATTTTGAAATCACGTCGTTAGATCTTTGTTAGGTTAATCCTAGCCATTGGATATTCTTTAATTATAGGGACTTTATGTTATATTTCACCATTACCTTTGACTCCAAAATTAATGGTTTCCTTTGAAAAGAAAACCCTCCATTAGCTATCATAACCCCAACCATCTGTATTTAGGGATGTTGTCATCATGCCTTAAGGATTGACAAGATCTAAGGAATAACTAGATGTATAAATAGGACTATCACAAGTATGTGCGGAAGTGGAAGGTTGTCAAATAATGAAGGAGATAGTTCATGGCCTCTTAAATCGGGCCTCAAGATTATAGTGAAGTCACATAATATAAACAAAGATTGTCATGACTTAACTAAAATGTTGTCAATCTCCTATCACATATCTTAAGGTTGTCCTTAATCCCAAATCCAACTCTCAAATGTTAGATGGAAGGTCATGGCTCCAACTAAAATAATTGGTGTCAAAATGATAAGTCAGGGGACCATCATAGTGTTGATCTACTATTGTAGTGGGATCATGAAGATTAACATTGTAGAGGTTGTTATACCATGAGGCATAGGTAACAACCATAGGAGGTTTAAAAGCAACACTAGCAACATTAAATTATTGTCATAGTACACCTAGGATATCTAGGTATGCATCCATAGAGTTATTACTATAAAATTGTCTCATTAATCTTGTGACTAGATTAAGTCACTATCATAGTAACAATGTAGTTAGTCATCAATCAACATGTTGTCTTTGCATTTCAATGAGATCAATTCTTGAAAAATGACAGTCCAGATGTTAAAGAGACAAGTTGATACCTAAGTTGTCATGTTCTTGAAACCTTGTCACTATAAAGAGGAGATATCTAGAGAGTAATGTCACAAGGACATAACCAAGGCATGCACTATCATGAGCCATAGGGTCAACTTACCACACCATCCAAAACTCCATTTGAACTAGCTACTATCAATAATTCACATTATTGGGGATTGTCATGAAGAAAACACCATGCATAGGACTGTCATAGTCAAAGTGGAGAGGATTGTCTAGTTATTATATGACTGTCATAATAGCTAGTGGGTTAGTTACCATGCTTCAACCTAAAATAGGTTAGTGAGAACATAGAAATGAAAATCACAATACCATAAGCACACTCCATAAGCTGCCAATATAGTCCCGATATCATGTCATCATGATAGTAAGAGAAGAGTTGTTTGGTTTTTCCAAATCCATATCACTTGCATAAGGATTGTCACCAACCATCTGTGTAAGGTCGTGAAAGAGTGAGTCATTATTGAGCTAATCATAAGAGAAGCATGAAGTCAAAATGCTATCATGGAAATAAGATATAGTTACTTATTATAAGGACAATCCAAATTTGGTGAGGTTACTTTTTTTTTTATCAACTTCTAAGAAAAATACATCATTTTGCACTGATTGGCGCTAAATTAAGCGTACTTTGCGCTGCCTTTTGCGCCCCAAAAAGATTACATTTAGGCCTAAAAGTTGGTGCTAAATTAGGCGCACTTTGTGCCGCCTTTTGCGCCCCAACAAAATTACATTTAGGCCTAAAAGTAGGTGCTAAAGTCAACAGTAATTGCACGCCGACTTCTGGATCAAATTTTTTAAAAAAATTCCCACCTACACATACCCCAAAACAAAACAAAAAACAAAACAAAACTTTATTGATTTTTGGTGTTCATTTTTTGTTTGGAGATAGAGTGTTTGGCGTGCAAAGATCGAGCATTTGGGTTTTTTGTGTTCGCCCTTATTTTGGCAATAGAGGGACCTGTAAAGGAAAAACAAAAAATAAAAACTTCCCGCTTGAATTATATGAGAAATTCAATAATTATAGGAGAAAAATGCCATGTGAATTAGAGGAGAAAAAAGTAGAAAAACACCGCGCGAAGAGAGGAGAAAAAAGGGAAAAACAAGCAAGGAGATGAGAAATTCGATTTAGTTTGCGACACCATAGGTAAGGTTACAATTACAATGAAATTTTTTTCGTTCCCAAAAATATTTTTGTTTCGATTAAATGGAGAGGATTGTGAAGAAAGGGTTGTGAATATTATTTTGTTTCCAGACGAATCGTTCAAGTCTCATGTGGTTGCAAAGGAGGAGGGTAAAATTGTAGACATTACATTATTTCCTTTGCATCTGAGAGCAGTGAACGCATTTTTGAAACCCTAATGCCCAAGTTCTCTTATCATTCCCATCAATACCTTTCTCAGAAGACAACTTTCTCGCTTCATTCCTAAAAAAGTAGTCGAGTGCTTTAAGACAAGTCGATTGTGAGCAAACTAAAATTAGGGCTTTTGAGACAAGGGTGAGCAAACAAAAACAAAGTTTGGTCAAGACAATACGAGGAGATATGGCTTTTGAGACGAGGGCAAGCAAACTAAAATTAGGCCTGGAACTATAGATTCCCTCCCAAGGCACCAATTGATTCATAGGAAAACAACTTCATGATTTGCTCTACAAAGTAAAGGTCAAAAACCTTGAGGAATACATAAAAACTGGATGAAAACTTTCATACATGGCAATGTGTACTTCATTTGCCTCCACAGATTGAACAGAAATAATTTTCCCGAGGTCGCCTCAAAATGTTAAGCAATAGAGGGAAGAGAGAAAAGGGAGCAGACTCTGGCCACAATGAGGTAATTCATTGTCAATTTATAGATTTGTAAATGTTTTCCATTGTTTATTTGATTTTTAGTTTTTAGTTTTTTATTTGTAAATTTAAAACAAGAATATATATGTATATGTACATATACATATGTACACATGTACATGTACATGTACACATGTACATGTACATGTACACATGTACATGTACATGTACACATGTACATGTACATGTACACATGTACATGTACATATGTATATATATATATATATATATATATATATATATATATATATATATATATATATATATATATATATATATATATATATATATAGGAACATGAGACTGACAAAGATAAAGAGGCATTGGCTTCCATATTGGGGGTAGAGGTAGTGAACAAATTGGATGGTGTGGACTTGACAATGCTTGCCAGATACATAGAAAAATGATCTGGTAAAGCCCCTGAAACATTACAACCAAATCAACAGTGTCAAAGGGAATCAATTGATTCCCCAACCAGTCCTGGATCGAGCAAAAGATCTAGGAGGAAATCAATAACAATAACTTCTAAGAATGTGGAACAAGGAACAGAGGCTACCAATGTCCCACCCACTCCTGGGACACAGACTCCTTCGATTGCCACGCCATGTTTTGCATCTTGCATTGGTACCTATGATACCAAGATAGAATACGATGTGGTTTCAGGGGAAGTCTGAATGACAGATGCTGGACAAACATTTGTGAATAGGTTGAAGGAATCATGCCTTCAACGGTTCAAAGACCATCTACATTTACCATTCTCAAAGATACCCATGCACCTGTAAAAAGTAGTTATCCAGGACATGGAGACTGAATTTGGCACAGGTTGGTCTATAAAGAATATAAAGCTACGAATGTCTCAAAACTACAAGAGATTTCGGTGCAACCAAACAAAGAAGATAAAAAAACTCACTCCTAAGCTAAGGCTCAAAAAAAGGCCAATTGGTGTAAGTGTGAAAGTATGGAAAGAGCTTGTAAAAGAATATGAGAAGTCTGATGCATGGAGGAAGTCCGGTGAGGAGAGTACACAAGTATTTGAATTTGGTCATAAGATTATATCAAATTTATTAAACAATTTTTAAATTTTATTTTGTGCATAGTTAAATTGAATTAGTATATGTTTCAGGACAAGGCCTCCAAGGCTAGGCTTGACAAACTTCATGCCATGCATCACAGTGGCCAGAAAGGTTTACAAGCCGTGATATGTACATTTGTAAGTATATTCAATATGATAAATGATATTTTTTTTAATTTCCTAGGAAAAAGTAAATGATTGCATATTAATTACTTTAACTAATCCATGTGCCATGTTTTGACAGGAGGAGAAATATGGTCGGTATCCAACACAATTTGAAAAGGATGTGTTACAAAGCAAAAAGTGGATCAATTTTGTAATCTAGATGGAGAACAAGGTATCAATAGTTCACTTTCAGTAACTTAGTTGGATATTGTTGTGTTAATATCTCAATTTGCTTTTCTTGTGTTGAGTTGTTTATTGAAGCGTAGGATGAGTTCTAAAGTGCTTCTCTGTTGGCCCTAGCACCTGTTGGTTATTTTCCCAGACTGGATGCTTATTCCTAGTTATCCCTGCAAGGTAGCCATCATTGATCAATGGGATTCCCGGGCCAGGGGCCAACAGTATAGGAGATAGACTCTATAAATATCTCCTCTTCTTCTTTAGGCTCTGTAGAACCAAGGGGGGTATTCCCTACTCAACATCTATGACATATGCACATGAACTTACTTGGATGTTGATACAAAGCAGATAAATCTTCTTTTATGCAAACCAAAACTGTGGAATAAGTGCAAAGGGGCTAGCTTTGGGCCTATATTCAGTTGTGAGACAGAGGATTTTGGTCCTAAAACTACTCCAAAAGTCCTAATGGTTTGATTTAAAGTTTAAGTTTGATTTTATGTTTAGATGCAAAACTGAGACTTTGGGTTGCAACCAAAATACAAGACCAAATTGGTGCCTATCTAGGGCTCGGAGTCAATAGATATATATATGTGAATGTTTATCATAGACCTAAAATAATAATCAGATTTCAAGGGGATTATGCAATGTCTGCCTTACAGACAATGCCCAAGACAGAGTATTCAGTTATTTCTACTTACAAATATCCTTGTTGCAATATATTCTTCTCAACACTTAACCTAGAACATTTAATCTACTCCTTGAGCAGAAGTAAAAGATTAAAGCATTCAATATAGCAAACCCATATTCTAGAATCACTAATACCCCTTAGATATTCAGATTCAGAAGAACACATTCAATTTGGAGACAAATAACAAAATACATGCTATAAAGCATTACTCATTTAAATCAACATGAAACTAAAAAAATTTGTATATAAGATATTCAACATACAACTCATAAACTCACAAAGTACCCAAAACAGAGCCACCAATAAGATTGTATCCGATTACAACACCGAAAAAGTTATCCAGTTTTCAACAACACAATGAGTAACACAGTTTGGCTTTTATACCAAGACCGTGTACCTAGCAAAAATTAATTACAAGGCAAATAAAAAATCTACTAGATTTAATTCATGAGGAATGGCGCTCAAAAATATTCAATGCTGCAGAGAGACAAAGAGGAATAATTAGGTGAAATCAGGATCCGCACCGCTGCTCAAGGACTTTCATCTTCAATCGGGTTGCTGACCCGTCAACTCCATCGACTATCCTCTGCAAATCTGCCATTATTGCCTCACCTACCCATAGCCCCCCTTTGAATCTGCAGCAGTGCGTTCATAGAGTTTTCCCACTCAAAACAAGCCTGAGAATGCAAAGAGAACCAACGCTGCAACCTCAAAACTTGGCCGTTGATCATGATTCCATTGCTGAGATCTAACGGCCCAAAAACCTGTAGAAAAGCTGAGAGCCAATGATCACGTGCCACGTAGGCACTCCATGTTCCTATCGCTGACTTTTCGCCATCTTTATTTTGCCATTTTTGCCCTTGTACATGCATATTCAAATGCATATACAATCGCTTGCTTTTTTCCTTTCAAATCTTTGTATATGCGAGAGCATATACATACAACTGTTCATCATACAAAGCGGACCTCAAACCGTTATAAAGCAAATTGGAACTTTAAATCGGGTTCGGGATGTACCTTTCTCCTTTGTATATCTGTAATATACAACACACACATACATACAAGCCACGACTTGTATATGTAAACATACAAGCACCTTATACAACTAGCGGACTTCAAATTTCATTCATTACATTAGAGATCTTCTCCATGTCCGAGTTGTATATCTCCCTTTGTATATTGGCTTGTATGTGCAAACATACAAGCGAATGTACCTATAACTGGTGGGCCCCACTTTTGACACTAACCGCCGCTGACCTGTTTGCATACCTCACCTTGTACATTGAATTGTATATATGGAATATACAATCCCAAACATACAAAGCGGATCTCAGAATATTTCAAAACGCTAATAATCCCTTTGGTCGTGTCCACCTTGCATATCCCGCTTATATGTCAAATATACAAACTTGTTTGTACATACCCGCGGGCCCCATCAATTGTATCCTTGTTGTTTTGTATATTACCAAATATACAAAGCCCTTTGTGTGTAGCCTATATACAATTCGAGAATATTCCTAGAATCCTGCGAAAGATTCCCACTTGTATGTCTCCAATGTATGTCAAAAATACATTCAATTTTGTATCTGTTTCCTTTGTATATTTTTCTTGCACCTTTGCATACAGACCCGATATACAAGCAGAGCTGATATACAAGCACAGAATATTCTTGGGAATCTGTGAAAGATTCCCCCTTTGTATATGCAAACAGATATGCATTTAAAATGCATATAACTCAGTTTTTTCACCATTTTTGGAAGCTGATTAAGATTTTGCAAGCCTGCCAACATACACTTCACCTTTGCATATACAAAATTTAGCATTTTTCTCAAGTGCGACAGGAAAAAGCAGTAAAACACCGCATACAGGTCGGGAAACAATTTAAACCAAGGCACCAAGGGCTTGGAGGAATAAACATAGGAACCTGCAAACACAAATTTAGAACCCTAATCCTAGGTGAACACCACCAGTGGCTCCGACTGGGGACGTGCAGATGCAAGACTACGATGAGAACCAAGCAACTTCGGGGCAGACCAAACAAAACACAAAACTCAAAACGCGACCAACTATACAAGCCATGTACAAACATTTACATCTAGTTTATAGTGTGCAAAAAGGCATTCATCTATGAGAAAAAAACTTTAAGGAACTGACCGTGCATAGGCAATTCCAATAATTCACCACTTAGGGCCTGGAGAAAATAGGAATCTTCTCCATGAGTGTCGCTAACTTAGTACAGGCCTACCCATAAGGGCTCAAATTTACCATGCTTGCCCTTATCCTGGCTTCTTGCATTCCATACAAGGACCATATCACCTATCTGAAACTTTCTTTCTGTAACCCTTTTATCAAACAAATTTTACCTTTTGTTGTCTCTTGATGTTTGTTTCCTGTGCCTCCCTTCTCATCTCATCTAGTGCAACCAGATGATTTATTCTTCTAGTCATTGAGTTCTCAATCTCCTCCTCATTCTCCTGTATGAATTTATAGACTGGTAGGAGGTTGTTTACAGGCAATGTAGCCGCTGCACCATATACCAATTCAAAAGGTGACCTTCCAGTTGCTTTCTTGATTGTCACTCTGTCAGCCCATAATGCCATTTTCAGCTTTGAATCCCAAGCCCTTTTATTTTTACCTACTATCCTTTTGATAATCTTCATGAGGCTTTTGTTACTTGACTCTACTTGACCATTTCCACGTGGATGGCACGGTGATGCATGTAACAAATTTATTCCATAGTTGTTGCAAAAATCAACAAATTCACCAGACCTGAAACACATTGCATTATCTGTGACGAATTTGGCTGGAACTCCAAATCTGATAATGATATTTTCTAGAATAAAATCCATCACCACTTTGCTTGTAGCCTTTTTAGTTGGAATGGCTTCAATCCATTTAGTGAAGTAATCAGTAGCGACCAAAATCCAACTATGCCCTCCACTTGATTTTTCTAAAATTTCCCCTATAAAATCAATTCCCCATTGCTGAAATGGAGCTTCCACAGTTATAGTCCTAAGGGGCAATGCACCTTCATATTTTAGCTTTCCTGAAAACCTCTATCAAGGATCACATTTTCTTACCATTCTTTGTGCATCTGAGAAGAGAGTTGGCCACCAGTAGCCAGCTCTGAGAATTTTGTGGGCTGTTGTATGGGCAGTATAATGTCCACCACACACTCCATTGTGCATGTCTTTTAAAACATCCTTAGCCTGATCCTCATTCACACATCTGAGTAATACACCATCAGGATTTTTCCAATACAGCTCTCCTTGAACAATGATGTATTTAACTGCATGCAGCTTTAAGGTTCTCTTTTGATTATCACTGAGATGGGAAGGACAGTTCAAATTCTTCAAATAATGTACTATGTCCTTATACCACTCAGATTCTGGCATATTTATAATTTCATTATGCACTACATTCACTTGGCATGCCTCTAGATTTGACTGTGTCATCAGTTTTTCCAAACCTTGTCCTCTTACCAGTTTTGTGATCTGTATCTCAATGTTAAATTCTTGCAATTTATTTATTCATCTGCATCTTCTTCCAGTTACCTCCTGTTGAGTAAAAATATCTTTGATTGCTGCATGAGACACATATGCAACTATTTGAGAACCTACCAAATATGGCCTAAAGCTCTTGACTACTCTAAACAGTGCATATGCCTATTTCTCCATGATGTCATACTTTAATTCAACAGCCTGCAATGCCCTGCTAAATAAAGCTATAGGTTGTTCAAAACCTTCTTCATTTTTCTATAGTAAGCATGCAGCAATAGTATGGAAAGAAGCAAATGAGAGTAACTGAAATGACTTAGAAAAATCAGGAGACTTTAGCACAGGATCCATCTTTATTGCCTCTTTTATGTTCTGAAATGATTTAGTTGTTTCATCTTCCCATGTGACAGTTGCACCTTTCTTCAACATCTTAGAGATATCTTTTGTGGTCTCTGCAAAGTTAGGAACAAATCTTCTAACAAAATTAATTTGTCCAAAGAAGGACTGAACACCTTTCACTGTTCTAGGGATTTGAATTTTGTCAATTGCAGCCACCCTTTCAGGATCAATCCTAACTCCATCCCTAGAAACAATGTGCCCAAGCATTTTTCCTTCCACTACCCCAAAGGCACATTTCCTTGGGTTGAGTGAGATGCCATATTCCAATGCTCTAATAAAAATTTGTTCCAAGTGCATACAGTGCTGCTCTTCCGTTTTTGAATAAGCTGTCAAGTCATCCTGATATATAACTAGGATTGAATCAATTAATCCTGCAAAAGCAACATCCATAGCCCTCTGAAATGTGGCACCTGTATTTGTCATTCTGAATGGCATTCTCACATATACATAGGTTCCCCATGGAGTGGTGAAGGCAGTTTTGAACTGTTCTAATTTTTTTACTTTTACTTAATTGTATCCTAAAAATCCATCCATCATGGATAAAAGTTCATAGCCAGTCACCTTCTGCAACATGGCTTCCATGTTTGGCAATGGATAATTGTCCTTCAAAGAAGATACATTCAGATTTCTAAAGTCCACACATAATCTTATGTCACCATTCTTCTTTCTGACTGGGACAAGGTTGGACACCCAAGTTGAGTGTCTGATGGGCATAATTATTCCAGCTTCCCTAAGCTTTATAAGTTCTTGCATTTTTGGAGCTAAGGTTGGGTTGATAGGTCTTTGTTTTTGTCTAAACGGTTTAGCTCCAGGCCTCAAAGGGATTTCATGTCAGAATAAATATTCTCTATAAGCTTTTAGGTCCTCATATGACCAGGCAAAAACATGCTTATATTCTTTTAGTAGTGCAATCAGCATAGCCCTGATATGTGGCTTGAGCTGTTTACCAATATATACCTTTTTGGGGGCATGAGATGTCCCCAAGTTTATCTCTTCTAAATCATTTTTGTTTATTGGAGATACCTTTGTGACAAGTTGGTCCCTATTGTCAAAAGCTCTCTCTAAAGCTACCAGCCCTCTAGGGATTTTATTTGTCTTGAGTTGAATTACCTCCTTCCCTAAGAGAGTTTCTTTTCCATCTACAACTTCTATAAAGTTCTGAAAATCCACTTCTTGGTTCTCATATTCATCAATGCGATGTAGAAATCTCAACAAATCTTTATCATCATCAAACACTTGCCAGCTGCATACATTATTTGGCACTGCAGGTCTAAGTTTGACCTCAACATTTGTAACATCTGTCAGAGTTATATCATCAGGCCTTATGGCCACATTAGCTAGAAAATCTGCCCTGACATTTTTTGGTCTCTCTATCCAGCTTATTGAAAAAGCATCAAACAATTCAATTGTGTCCCAAACAACATGCTTATACTATTTTAATCTCTTATTTTTTGATGCATACTTATCCCTGACTTGGGAAACAACTAACTCTGAATCGTCAAACACTTTGAGTATCTTGATTCCATGCTTCAAAGCAACATTCAATCCTAACAACAGAGCTTCATACTCTGCAATATTATTTGTACAGACAAACTTCAGCAAGAATGAGAATTTTAGAAGCTTACTAGCTGGAGACAGAAATACAATGCCAGCAGCAGAGCCTTCCTTGGAACAAGCTCCATCAAAGTGCATGGTCCAGAGACCCTGTTGGTCAAGCTCTTGAAAGCACGTCTCTCCCTTCACTTTCTTTAACATCTGAGATAACCCTAAAATTATCACAGTCAATGTCCACAAAACAAATATGCTCCCTTGATTCTTGATCCTCAACTATTTCTAATGATCTTTCTTCTCTGATCAATTTGACATCCTTGCCATTCATTAGGATCATGGCATATGATAAGTCTAATTGCATACTCCCACCAATCAATGCTGCCCATCTTGACAACAACATGCCATACTGTGGCTTGATATCAACAACTGTTATATTCATTTTGTAGGTCTTCTCAGGATATACTGCCAGTCTGAAATCTACATCTTTCATAATTCCAATGACAGGCACTTCTCTAGCATCCATGGCATAGCATTTCCCACATGCCTTATCTATATTTAACCCAGCTTGCTGCATAATGGCCAAAGGCATGATATTCGTTGATGCTCCTGAGTCAAGCATACAATTCTTAATCACTTTTTCATTTATGACAAGGGAGACATAAAATGGCTCAACCTGTGAAGGGCATTTTGTCATGGTCATCGCTAGATATACCTCAGGGATCTCATCTTCTTCAATACATAAGGTTTGTTTCTTACCCTGAGTTTCAGTATTTTGATTAGCTTGATAGGGTATTCCTGAAATCAGGGACAATGTTTTATTTCTGAACTCTTCAACTTTCATCAACTCCATTAATGGAACATAAACCTTTACCTGGGACAATACCTGAGTTATGTCAAATAGAGCATAATTTTGTATAACAGTTGTGGCCTAGTCCATAGTTTTATTTTTATTTTAATATGATCCAGCTTTAATTTTTGTGGCTCCTTGACTGCCATCTTTGATCTGAAAACTTTTGTTTTGATCCTCAACCTGGGGAATTCTATTTTCTGGTCCTAGAGAATCATGACCTATTTTTTGCTTAAAATTTTGCTTATTATTGCTCCATTGCTTCTTTTGTGTTTCAGTCCCTTTATGACTGTGTACTGGCTGACTTGCAAAAGTATTCTCTAGTTGGTGTGAGTTACTCACCTGAGCTTTACCCCTGAGATTGTAATTGCTTTTGACCTAAGCCACTGCTGCAACTGTGAAGGCTCTAATTTATTCATCAGATGGTCTCCTCAAATTATTCAAAAAATTGTGTGAGTCCTGAGCATAAGCATAATTATCTTCATCATCTTCATCACAGGGAAATTGCTGACAGACCTGAATCTCATCATTTGCATTTGCATCAACATCCTGGGAAGGATACTCCCTGTTTGTAGACAGCATATTGACATTGTCATCTTCCATGCAGTGCGGCTCATTGCACTCATCACAGGCCATGACATTGTTATATAGAGACTGAGCAATCATACATTGTGACTGTGAGTGATGCATCTGGCATATTATACACCATGGGGTGTCATTATCACTATTAAGCACCCTCCTCAAAGGATCAGGTGTCTCCTTTACATTTTGAGTCCTTGAATTTGTATTACTGTTTGGAAGAATGGGTTTACCATTATGCCAATTGGTATTGTATGGCATATCATGTAATGATGGTCTTCTTTCTGCCTTTGGTAAACCTGTTTGTCAAGACCTACTCCTTTTTCATTTTTAGCCATTCTATAGCTCAGGTCCTTGACAATAGTTGTGAATTTGTCTAATTTATCTTCAGAAGTAGATGCATTGCCTTGAACGCTTTGAGACTTAGTATTTAGATTTTGCAGAATTTTTACATCATCTCTTCTATTTGTCTTACCAGACGCTTTTCTATTATTTTCAATATTTGTTGCAATTTTGAAAGCATCTCTGAGGCTGTGAGGACCTTTATCCCTTAACCCATAAGCTGTTTTAGCATTAAAAGCATTTATGTACAACACTATGCACATAGGTTCATTGGGCCTCAGGTGATATGGCAATTTGTTCAATACCTTAGTGAATCTAGCATTGAAATCAACAACCTATTCATTTGATCCTTTGGTAATACCAGTGAATTCATTAATAAAGAAACTAGGATCAGTTTTGTCACCATATTGTTCTTTGAATATTCTCCTGATGTCCTCCCATGATGAAATGCTTCTGTCAGGTAGACCCTTGTACCATTCTCTAGCTTCATCAACTAAGGATTGCATAAATAATTTCATAAAAATATCCTCATGCTCAACCTCAAAGTTGTCCATGATATTCTGAAAAGCTTTTAAGTGGTCTTCTCCTGACACAGTATTGTTTCCTAAAAACTTAGGCACTTGCAGCCTCACATGTTTGTCAATAGGATTGGGGTAACTAGGGATGCCATAAAAAACAAGCTGTTTGAATCTATCCAGCTGCATCGGCTGTCTACCAAACTGATTTTCATTGGCATTTCTATTTGCATTCTGATTTCTTACATTATTTAATGGTGTTCTAGAATTATTTGCATTTTGTCTTTGATCATTATGCTGATCCTGGACTTCATCTCTTTGTTGATTTCTCTGCATATTTGCATTTTCAAGGGTAGGAATTGAATCATTCTGAGCAATTCTCAAAGCTTGCACTTTCTGTCTCATGTCATCTCTGATTTTTACTGCCTGCAGATATTCTAATTCTACCCTTAAGCTCTTAATCTCTTCAGCTAATTCCTCCTCTCTGGGCATAGAAGAAGATGGTTTCATTATATTCTGATCATCATTATCATCTCTTGGGGATTCAGCTTCTTCAAATCTATCAGGGGAATCATGCAAAGGGCGTTCTTGAAACACCTCCGATCTCATTCTTAATCCACTACCCTGCTGTCTTTCATATACATTTTAGATTTCAGCCTCAGTGTTCGAAAAATAGGGTATTGTTTGCTCTGAAGATCCTGGATTGTCCTGAATATTATCATTACTTCTGAGAGAACCCTCTTGACTGGCTTGAACAATCCCTTTTTTCCTGTACATCATTTTTCTGGGTAATTCTTCAGACAGAGAATTATGCAGGGATCTTCTCCCTAGCATACAAATTTTTACTTTACCGGTTGGGAGATTGTTCGGAGTCACCACCTATAACTAGGAATTGTTTTCTTTTAAAGATCAGGGTTCATAAGATAACACTTTCACTTCACCTCCCCAGCGGAGTCGCCAAAATCTATTGGTTATTTTCCCAGACTGGATGCTTATTCCCAATTATCCCTGCAAGGTAGCCATCATTGATCAACGGGATTCCTGGGCCAGGGGCCAATAGTATAGGAGATAGACTCTATAAATATCTCCTCTTCTTCTTTAGGCTCTGCAGAACCAAGGAGGGTATTCCCTACTCAACATCTATGACATATGCACATGAACTTACTTGGATGTTGATACAAAGCAGACAAATCCTCTTTTATGCAGACCAAAATTGTGGAATAAGTGCAAAGGGGCTAGCTTTGGGCCTATATTCAGTTGTGAGACAGAGGATTTTGGTCCTAAAACTACTCCTAAAGTCCTAATGGTTTGATTTAAAGTTTAAGTCTGATTTTATGTTTGGATGCAAAACTGAGACTTTGGGTTGCAACCAAAATACAAGACCAGATCGGTGCCTATTCAGGGCTCAAAGTCAATAGATATATATATGTGAATGTTTATCACAGACCTAAAACAATAATCAAATTTCAAGGGGATTATGCAATGTCTGCCTTATAGACAATGCCCAAGACAGAGTATTCAGTTATTTCTACTTACAAATATCCTTGTTGCAATATATTCTTCTCAACACTTAACCCATAACATTTAATCTACTCCTTGAGCAGAAGTAAAAGATTAAAGCATTCAATATAGCAAACCCATATTCTAGAATCACTAATACCCCTTAGATATTCAGATTCAGAAGAAGAACACATTCAATTTGGAGACAAATAACAAAATACATGCTATAAGCATTACTCATTTAAATCAACATGAAACTGAAAAATTTTGTTTATAAGACATTCAACATACAACTCATAAACTCACAAAGTACCCAAAACAGAGCCACCAATAAGATTGTATCCGATTACAGCACCAAAAAAGTTATCCAGTTTTCAACAACACAATGAGTAACACAGTTTGGCATTTCTACTAAGACCGTGTACCCAACAAAAATTAATTACAAGGCAAATCAAAAATCTACCAGATTTAATGCATGAGGAATGGCACTCAGAAATATTCAATGTCGCAGAGAGACAAAGAGGAATAAGCAGGTGGAATCGGGATCCGCACCGCCGCTAAAGGACTTTCATCTTCAATCGAGTTGCTGACCCGTCAACTCCATCAACTATCCTCTGCAAATCCACCATTATTGCCTCACCTATCCACAGGCTGAATCTGCAGCAGCGTGTTCATAGAGTTTTCCCGCTCAAAACAAGCCTGAGAATGCAAAGAGAACCAACGTTGCAACCTCAAAACTTGGCCGTCAATCATGATTCCATCACTGAGATCTAACAGCCCAAAAACCTGTAGAAAAGCTAAGAACCAATGATCACGTGCCACATAGGCGCTCCATGTTCCTATCGCTGACTTTTTGCCATCTTTATTTTGCCATTTTCGCCCTTGTACATGCATATTCAAATGCATATACAATCGCTTGCTTTTTTCCTTTCAAATCTTTGTATATGCGAGAGCATATACATACAACTGTTCATCATACAAAGCGGACCTCAAACCGTTATAAAGCAAATTGGAACTTTAAATCGGGTTTGGGATGTACCTTTCTCCTTTGTATATCCGTAATATACAACACACACATACATACAAGCCACGACTTGTATATGTAAACATACAAGCACCTTATACAACTAGCGGACTTCAAATTTCATTCATTACATTAGAGATCTTCTCCATGTCCGAGTTGTATATCTCCCTTTGTATATTGGCTTGTATGTGCAAACATACAAGCGAATGTACCTATAACTGGTGGGCCCCACTTTTGACACTAACCGCCGCTGACCTGTTTGCATACCTCACCTTGTACATTGAATTGTATATATGGAATATACAATCCCAAACATACAAAGCGGATCTCAGAATATTTCAAAATGCTAATAATCCCTTTGGTCGCGTCCACCTTGCATATCCCGCTTATATGTCGAATATACAAACTTGTTTGTACATACCTGTGGGCCCCATCAATTGTATCCTTGCTATTTTGTATATTACCAAATATACAAAGCCCTTTGTATGTAGCCTATATACAATCTGGGAATATTCCCAGAATCCTGCAAACTTGTATGTCAAACATACATTCAATTTTGTATCTGTTTCCTTTGTATATTTTTCTTGCACCTTTGCATACAGACCCGATATATTAGCAGAGCTGATATACAAGCACAGAATATTCCCAGGAATCTGCGAAAGATCCCCCCTTTGTATATGCAAACATATATGCATTTAAAATGCATATAACTTAGTTTTTTCACCGTTTTTGGAAGCCGATTGAGATTTTGCAAGCCTACCAACATACACTTCACCTTTGCATATACAAAATTTAGCATTTTTCTCAGGTGCGACAGGAAAAAGTAGTAAAATACCGCATGTATGTCGGGAAACAATTTAAACCAAGGCACTAAGGGCTTGGAGGAATAAACACAGGAACCTGCAAACACAAATTTAGAACCCTAATCCTAGGTGAACACCACCAACGCCTTTAAATGTAAGATTTCTCTTAGATGACAAATGATTACTCTTATATCTTTGGGGACCCTTCTTGGTGCCACTAGGATCATAATGAGTATACTAGTCTTGTGGTTGCTTACAAAAAGTGGTTGCAATTAACCTAATCTTGTGGTCATTATCCACAACATTTTGTGGGTGCCATGCTATCTCATATGCTTAAGTTTAACGGGCTAATAATGAAAAAAAAAACCCTTGTTTGCCTACCTCCAACTAATGGACTTGTTGGAACTTAAAATTTCCTACCATTTTTTGCAAAAAATTTAGGTTCCCATGATGAAAAATCCAATTTCCACAACCTTTGCCACCATTCTCCTTGCCTGTGTCAGAATGGGAGCTTTGGAATAGGGTATGGGCATCCATCAATACATAAAGGATAGAGGAATTTTTGTTAGATGTTGTAGTTGCAACTGCCCTGTTAGACATGTATGCAAAATGTGGAAGCATAGACAAGGCACATGAACTGTTTGACATAATGGCTCAAAGAAATGTGGTCTCATGGACTACAATGACTGCAGGATATGCACAAAATGGATTTGTTGAAAAGGCTTCAGAAATTTTAAAGCAAATGCAATTGGCTGGTGTAAAGCCAAATTCCACAACCTTTGCCACCATCCTCCCTACCTATGTCAGAATGGGAGCTTTGGAATAGGGTATGGACATCCATCAATACATAAAGGATAGAGGAATTTTGTCAGATGTTGTAGTTGCAACTGCCCTATTAGACATGTATGCAAAATGTGGAAGCATAGAGAAGGCACATGAACTGTTTGACAGAATACCTTAAAGAAATGTGGTCTCATGGATTGCAATGACTGCAGGATATGCACAAAATGGATTTGTTGAAAAGGCTTCATAAATTTTAAAGCAAATGCAATTCGCTGGTGTAAAGCCAAATTCCACAACCTTTGCCACCATCCTCCCTGCTTGTGTCAGAATGGGAGCTTTAGAATAGGGTATGGACATCCATCAATACATAAAGGATAGATGAATTTTGTCAGATATTGTAGTTGCAACTGCCCTATTAGACATGTATGCAAAATGTGGAAGCATAGACAAGGCACGTGAACTATATGACAGAATGCCTCAAAGAAATATGGTCTCATGGACTGTAATGACTGCAGGATATGCACAAAATGGGTTTATTGAAAAGGCTTTAGAAATTTTAAAGCAAATGCAATTGGCTAGTGTAAAGCCAAATTCCACAACCTTTGCCACCATCCTCCCTGCCTGTGTCAGAATGGGAGCTTTGGAATAGGGTATGGACATCCATCAATACATAAAGGATAGAGGAATTTTGTTAGATGTTGTAGTTGCAACTGCCCTGTTAGACATGTATGCAAAATGTGGAAGCATAGACAAGGCACGTGAACTATTTGACAAAATGCCTCAAAGAAATGTGGTCTCATGGACTGCAATGATTGCAGGATATGCACAAAATGGATTTGTTAAAAAGGCTTTAGAAATTTTAAAGCAAATGCAATTGGCTGGTGTAAAGCCAAATTCCACAACCTTTGCCACCATCCTCCCTGCCTGTGTTAGAATAGGAGCTTTGGAATAGGGTATGGACATCCATCAATACATAAAGGATAGAGGAATTTTGTCAGATGTTGTAGTTGCAACTGCCCTGTTAGACATGTATGCAAAATGTGGAAGCATAGACAAGGCACGTGAACTATTTGACAGAATGCCTCAAAGATATGTGGTCTCATGGGCTGCAATGATTGCAGGATATGCACAAAATGGATTTATTGAAAAGTCTTTAGAAATTTTAAAGCAAATGCAATTGGCTGGTGTAAAGCCAAATTCCACAACCTTTGCACCATCCTCCCTGCTTGTGTCAGAATAGGAGCTTTAGAATAGGGTATGGACATCCATCAATACATAAAGGATTGAGGAATTTTATCAGATATTGTAGTTGCAACTGCCCTGTTAGACATGTATGTAAAATGTGGAAGCATAGACAAGGCACGTGAACTGTTTGACATAATGCCTCAAAGAAATGTGGTCTCATGGACTGCAATGACTGTAGGATATGCACAAAATGGATTTGTTGAAAAGGCTTTAGAAAATTTAAAGCAAATGTAATTCGCTGGTGTAAAGCCAAATTCCAGAACCTTTGCCACCATCCTCCCTGCCTGTATTAGAATGGGAGCTTTGGAATAGGGTATGGACATCCATCAATACATAAAGGATAGAGGAATTTTGTCAGATGTTGTAGTTGCAACTATCCTGTTAGACATGTATGCAAAATGTGGAAGCATAGACAAGGCACATGAACTGTTTGATAGAATGCCTCAAAGAAATGTGGTCTCATGGATTGCAATGACTGCAGGATATGCGCAAAATGGATTTGTTTAAAAGGCTTTAGAAATTTTAAAGCAAATGCAATTGGTTGGTGTAAAGCCAAATTCCACAACCTTTGCCACCATCCTCCCTGCCTGTGTCAGAATGGGAGCTTTGGAATAGGGTATGCACATCCATCAATACATAAAGGATAGAGGAATGTTGTCAGATGTTGTAGTTGCAACTGCCCTATTAGACATGTATACAAAATGTGGAAGCATAGACAAGGCATGTGAACTGTTTGACAGAATACCTATTAGTTCCTAATGAAATTGTTTGAAGTTTGAAAATTATGAATAGGATTGTGAAATGCTATTTGTGATGACCAGTGCTTTCATCTATTGGGCAATAGAGTCAAAAGTTAATGGTATATTTGTTTTAACTCTTAGGTGAATCTACACCTTGTGTAGATGTGCAAAGATGTTGAGTTGTAAGGTTCTTCTTACTGAGAGGGGGGGGTGAATCAGTTGTGCAAAACTTTCTCAAATTAAACACTTAAATCTTCTTTAGTGATTAGAAGAATATTAATCATGAACCATAATGCATTCAAATCAAAAGCAGAAACATATCAACACATAAGACACCAAGATTTTGACGTGGAAAACCCGGTTAAGGGAAAAACCACGAGGTGATTAACCCAAGAATGTATTCTCTGTTAGAAGAATAGAAAGAACAAAATGGCACATGCCAATTAGGGCTCACTGCCCAAGCACACTGCTCACAAGAGGCTCACTGCCTACAGGAGACACACTGTCTACAAAGAAATAAGTATCACCTTCATGAACTGGAGAATAGCATCTTCACCATGCTTGAGTCAGTTCCATTTAAGCCCAATACTTCTACTCTGCCTTTCGCACTTCTCCTCGCTACCACACACTCATCACTGCAAGACACACTTCAAAAAGACTTCACAATCCTTTATTTATACAAGGCATCGACTTAGGAGCAATCATCTAAGTCGGCAAACACCTACAAGAACATCCGCAAGACGTGTAATACATTCGGTCGGCCAGTCTCAAGAAGAACACCAATATCCAGTGGTTGTTCTTCAAATGCAAACTCTAACTTTAATGCGGACCACCAACATGAATTGGACATGATTCAACGATCATCATAACCTTCCCTGAATCACCAAGAACATCTGTACTTCATCATCCTACTGGAATTCTTCTCTCCTTCATCCGGAGCTTCAAGAACACAGTCTGTCATCATTGTCACAAATGAATAGGCTCTTCCAGACCTTCAAACCATGAACCAATCTAGTTGATACTTCACAGGGACGTCCTCAACACTCCCTCAAATTTGCAGAACGGGATAATGAAATTCTAGATCTCACCGAACCTATCTGTGACACTCTGTCACCTCTGAACACCTACCAGAACCGGTTCAACTTGAGCGACCATAACTTCTTCAGATCTTCA
Organism: Cunninghamia lanceolata; assembly: GCA_027924645.1. Taxonomy (NCBI): domain Eukaryota; kingdom Viridiplantae; phylum Streptophyta; class Pinopsida; order Cupressales; family Cupressaceae; genus Cunninghamia; species Cunninghamia lanceolata. Next base: position 274,870 of record BSBN01001243.1, on the reverse strand, counting down.
TGCGGACCTCTAAAAACTTGACTAGAGCATCTCAAGACTTATATCTACAAACCCTTTAAACCGCATCCTTTGATCCTCAACCTATTGAGGAATTTTACCTTCTTATCATCACTGTTCTTCACTGTTCCTGATTGAGACTAATTTTCTCAATATCCTCAGCACACAGCTCATCTAATCCTTCTCATTAATGCAACATGAGTATGTTGACATCAATGACAACACCGGTTAGGCCCATACTTGCAACAATCTCCCCCTTTGTCATTGATGGCAACATATGATGTGAAAAACCATCAAGACAAGAACTTCTCCTTGCTGTCACAACTCCCCCTAACAACAACAACTATTCACATGTCTTCTCTTCCTTTATTGCTCCCCCTTTGATCAGCAACCACTTGTTTTTCACATGTCTTCTCTCCCCCTTTGACATCAATGGCAAAGGGCTCATACTTGCAACTCCATTACTTCATAACATACCAGCTGCTCCCCTTGAGTAGCAGCACCCTATCATCAATCCAGATCCCAAGATATGATTGTGATATCCACTGGATTGATGCACATCAGTGTATCCTAGTTCATCACCGGAGGGGCAATAACCCCTAACTTCTCCCTGAGATACTCAAAAGAGTCCTTGGGAAGAGGTTTAGTAAAGATATCTGCAATCTGATCCTTGGAGGGCACATACTCCAATTTGACTTCATCCTTGTTCACTTGCTCTCTCAGAAAGTGAAATTTGATAGATATATGCTTAGTCTTAGAATGCAACACTGGATTCTTAGAAATATTTATTGCACTTGAATTATCACAGAAAATTGTGATAGGCTCCTCATATTCTACTTGAATATCTCTTAGCATCTGCTTCATCCACAAAACTTGAGTGCAACTACCTGCTGCTGCAATGTATTTTGCTTCAGTTGTAGACAGGGATATTGCCTCTTGTTTCTTGCTTAGCCAAGAAACCAATCTTTTTCCCAAAAAAATGCTCCTCCACTGGTACTCTTCCTATCATCCACATCTCCTGCCCAATCTGCATCTGTATATGCATGAAGAGAAAAATTATGATCTCTAGGATACCACAGACCATATTCAACTATTCCTTTTAAGTACCTAAAAATCCTTTTGATTGCCATGACATGAGATTCTCTGGGATCATCCTGGAATCTCGCCACAAGACCAACAACCTGCATTATATCTAGTCTAGTTTGAGTGAGATACAATAATCCTCCAATCATTGATCTGTACTTTGTCTGATCTACCTTAGGAGAGTCATCGTCTTTGCTAAACTTACATCCGGTTGCCATGGGAGTATTCATTGGCTTTGAATCTTCCATTCCAAATTTCCTCAATAATTCTTTCACATATTTGGTCTGAGAAATAAAGATTCCTTTCTTTGTTTGAGTAATTTGCAGACCCAAAAATAAATTTATTTCACCAAGCATTGACATCTCAAACTCACTTTTCATTTGATTTGCAAAGGTTTTACACATACTGTCTCTTCCTCCAAAGATGATATCATCAACAAATACTTCAACAATCAAGATGTTTTCATGATTAATTTTGAAATATAGGTTACTGTTAGTAGTACCTTTGTTGAAACCAATCTTCAAAAGATGTTTGTCCAGTCTTTCATACCAGGCTCTTGGGGCTTGCTTTAGTCCATACAGTGCCTTCTTCAATTTGCAGACCATATCACCATGCTTAGATAATTGAAAACCATCCGGTTGTTTAATGTACACTTCTTCTTCTAAGTCACCATTCAAGAAGGCAGACTTGACATCCATCTGATAGACCTTGAAATCCTTGAAGGCAGCAAATGCAAGAAATAATCTGACTGCTTCAATTCTTGCCACCGGAACAAAGGTTTCTTCAAAATCAATCCCTTCTATTTGAGAGTAGCCTTGGCAGACCAATCTGGCTTTATTTCTGATTACTTCACCAACTTCATTTAGTTTGTTCCAGAAGACCCATTTGGTTCCAATCACATTCTTGTTTCTAGGTCTGGGAACAAGATCCCAAGTGTGATTTTTCTCAATTTGCATCAACTCTTCCTCCATTGCTTTGGTCCAGTTTTCATCATTGCAGGCTTCATTTATTGTCTTATGTTCAATCTTTGAAATCAGACAATATTCACCTGAATTTTGAGCAATTTTCCTTCTAGTTTGCACACCTTTGCTTTTGTCACCTATGATTTGATCTTCAGAGTGGTTTAGTCTTACATACCTTGGAACTTTAGGAGTTTCTTGCACTTCTGCTTCTTGATCAGGCTCATTCAGACCTATCTCTTCTTCCTGATTTACTGGATCAGTCTAAATCTGACTTTCAAAAGAGGATTGAGCTCCTTGAACCAGAACACCATTCTGATCATCTTCATCATATTCATATAACCTTGAGGGTTTCTCTATTCCCTCATCAACCTTCACATTTGTACTTTCTATCATCTTTCTTAGTCTCTTGTTATAACACCGGTATGCTTTGCTTTGAGTAGAGTTACCCAAGAATATTCCTTCATCACTTCTAGCATCAAACTTGCCTAAATATTCATCTCTTTTGATGTAACATTTGCTACCAAAGACTCTGAAATATCTTACAGTAGGAGTAATGCCAAACCAGAGTTCATAAGAGGTCTTACCGGTATTGCTTCTGATTTGAACTTGATTAAGAGTATAGGCTGCAGTGCTGACAACTTCTCTCCAATAGATCTGAGGAACATTTGCTTCCATCATCATGGTCCTAGATGCTTCCTGGATGGTCCGGTTCTTTCTCTCCACTACTCCATTCTGCTGTGGAGTCCTCGGAGCAAACAACTGTCTCTTAATTCCATGTTTCTCATAGAATTCTATGAACTCACCGGATGTGAATTCTCCACCTCTATTAGATCTTAGACATTTCAACTTTATTCGTGTTTCATTCTCTACCATAGCCTTGAATATTTTGAATTTCTTAAGAGCTTCTAATTTCTCCTTTAGAAAGGTTACCCACATCATCCAGGAATAGTCATCTATTAGCAGCATGAAGTATCTATCACCTTGAATACTTCTGGTTCTTGCCGGACCACAAAGATCAGTGTGAACTAAGTCCAATAATCCAGTAGAAGACAGTTCCTTGCTTTTGAATATGACTCTGTTCAGCTTACCCAACTGACATTCCTTGCACAAGTTGTTAGTAGGTTTCACCAATTTTGGAAGATCTCTTACAACTTGAGTATTACTTATCTTGATGATATTATCAAAATTCACATGACACATCCTTCTATGCCATAACCAACTCTGATCAACTTGAACAAATAAGCAGCTTTTACCACTACCAACCAAGTGGAAGATATTACCTTTAGTTTGAGCACCGGATGCAATCTCTGTTCCGGATCTTTCAAAGATTTTGCATTTTCCATCCTTGAATCGAAGATCATAGATTTTGTCCACCAACTGTCCAATACTGAGAAGATTGTGCTTCAAACCTTCAACATACAGTACATTACCAGTTTTGTTTCTTCCATCAAAAGAAATAGTTCCTCTTCCTCTGATTCTACTAGCAGAATTATCACCAAACTTCACCACTCCTCCTTCATACTTTTCCAAGTCTATGAACTTATTTTTGTCACCTGTCATGTGGTGAGAGCAACCACTGTCAATGACCCAATCATTCTTTTCTTCAACTTGGGCAGCCAGAGCTCTTTCTACAACTTTATGATTGATAGATACAGAGGATATTGGTTCTTCTTCCTTGATGGCAATAAACACCCATTCACTTCTGGATTTGTTTCTTGTCTCTGATTCATCATCTGTTACTCCTTCATTATCATCTTCTTCATGAACATAGTAACAATTCTTTTGGAACCTTGATTTGTTAGGATTTGGCTTTGAAAATCTTTCCGGACATCTTGAGGCAAAATGACCAATCTTATTGTAGTTAAAACACTTAAAAGGCAATTTTCCTTCATACTTACCAGATCCTCTTGACAGTCTCTTTGCAATGAGGGCTTCAAGTTGAGCAGTTTCTACTTCTTCTTCCAGGTCTTTTCTTTCTTTTTCATACCATGACAGGTTCCTTGATGAGTTCTCTCCTGGATCAAATCCTTGTTTACCTTTCACAGAGGCAGTGGCTTTGAATGCAGATTTAGTTTTGGGGGGATCATCTCCAAACTCGGTCATTTCAAAAGCAGCTAGTTTGCCAGCCAATTGGTCTCTTGTGACAGTTGTATGGGCTCTGAATTCTTCAATGGCAGCAACCTTGATTTTGTAAGAGGCAGGAGGGATCTGAGAATTTTACCAACAATCTCATTTTCATCCAAGACTCCACCAGAATTTCTAATTCCACAAACCAGCTCATTCACTCTTGGCATGAAAGTGGTAATATTTTCATCATCTCTCATCTTCAATTTTTCAAATTTCCCTTTTAGACTCTGTAACCTTGCACATTTAACATACTTATCTTCTTCATGCAAAAGTTCCAGTTTAATCCAGATCTCATAGGCAGTTGGTAGGTCAATAACATTTGAGAGCTCTGAGTCAGTTAATGCGCTTAGAAGAGCCTCTTTGGTCTGCAGATTGTTTTCAGCATCTGTGATTTCATTTAGGGTTGTCGGACCACCCTGTGGAGGTACATACGCTTTTGTGACCATGGACCAGTACGCCATTCCCATACACTGCAAGTGACATTTCATGCGACCTTTCCAAAGAGCAAAGTTGGTTCCATCAAACTTCGGACTATCCTTCTTTAATGACGACATCCTGGATCTCCTCAAGCAATTGAGCTCCTTTTAGAGGAACTTAGCCCTGATACCAATTGTTAGACTTAGGGCACACAACTGAGAGGGGGGTGAATTAGTTGTGCGAAACTTTCTCAAATTAAACACTTAAATCTTCTTTAGTAATTAGAAGAATATTAATCATGAACCATAATGCATTCAAATCAAAAGCAGAAACATATCAACACATAAGACACCAAGATTTTTACATGGAAAACCTGGTTAAGGGAAAAACCACGGGGTGATTATCCCAAGAATGTATTCTTTGTTGGAAGAATAGAAAGAACAAAATAGCACATGCTAATTAGGGCTCACTGCCTGAGCACACTGCTCACAAGAGGCTCACTGCCTACAGGAGACATACTGTCTACAAAGAAATAAGTATCACCTTCATGAACTGGAGAATAGCATCTTCACCATGCTTGAGTCAGTTCCATTTAAGCCCAATACTTCTGCTCTGCCTTTCGCACTTCTCCTCGCTACCACACACTCATCACCGCAAGACACACTTCAAAAAGACTTCACAATCCTTTATTTATACAAGGCATCGACTTAGGAACAATCATCTAAGTCAGAAAACACCTACAAGAACATCCTCAAGATGTGTAATACATCCAGTCGGCCAGTCTCAAGAAGAACACCAATATCCGGTGGTTGTTCTTCAAATGCAAACTCTAACTTCAATGTGGACCACCAACATGAACTGGACATGATTCAACGATCATCATAACCTTCGAACATCCGCACTTCATCATCCTACTGGAATTCTTCTCTCCTTCATCCGGAGCTTCAAGAACACAGTTTGTCATCATTGTCACAAATGAATAGGCTCTTTTGGACCTTCAAACCACAAACCAATCTAGTTGATACTTCACAGGGACATCCTCAACACTCCTTCAAATCCGCAGAACGGGATAATGAAATTATGGATCTCATCGGACCTATCTGTGACACTCTGTCACCTCTGAACACCTGCCAGAACCAGTTCTACTTGAGCGACCATAAATTCTTCAGATCTTCATGCGGACCTCTAAAAACTTGACTGGAGCATCTCAAGACTTACATCTACAAACCCTTTAAACCGCATCCTCTGATCCTCAACCTATTGAGGACTTTTACCTTCTTGTCATCACTGTTCTTCACTGTTCCTGATTGAGACTAATTTTCTCAATATCCTCAGCACACAACTCATCTAATCCTTCTCATTAATGCAACATGAGTATGTTGACATCAATGACAACACCGGTTAGGCCCATACTTGTAACACTTCTTACTGATCCCAATGGTATTTTCTTAAATCATTGTGATCGTAGGAAAGGATTTTTATTCAAGTGAAAAGGAAACCTAACAAGATGACCATTCTTAAAGGATTTTTAACTCTTAGGCAGAGACCAATAAACACAAGTAGCTTTAGTAGGTATTAAATCAACTTTCCACAGAAAATAATCAAATTGATCACACAGAAACAACAATTGTGCTCTGACAAATTAAACATACCCTTGATTTATTAATTTGAACTGATTTAAGAAATCATTCTAGAGACAACCACACAGCTCATAAACATGAAATTCCACACAACAATTGAACACCAAAAATATAATCCACCAGATAACTTCTACTCCTTTACATTAAATTATAAGTTCAAAGCACACGAGAATATAACATAACATAAGTATTGTAGGTTTTAGATTTGCATATATATATGAAAGAGTCTTGTAATTGTTCTCATAATTTGAAGCGGCCTTGGTATCCCTTATTTATGGGATGCGAAACAAACTTCAGGCTGAAAGGACATGCCTTTTCATAAACATACTCCTAACTAATGCAATGATTAAGGAAATAAGAAAATAATTTGCAAATACACAAGGCGATCAATACTGTGCTCGGTTATTCTTTAGAGGTAGACTCGTGACCCATAGGTCTGGCAAAGTCATCTCTTCAGGATCATTTTTGACATGTCCAAGGTATCTGCTAAAAAATGTATCTTTGCACTCATGTATATTCACTGTGTCCTGGATATAAACATGTTTACTCTGGCCAGGTGATAAATGTACTCCTGTTCAACACATGTATCTAAATCAATTATATCACTTATAGCAAATTCTAGGGTGAACAACTTCTCGAGGCACTAATAGGTATCATCCAAAACTTTTTCTTCATCATTCACCTTATTCAGGAGTGGTTGCGACATTTGGCTCATTTCCCTTACCCAGTCATCCTTATCTCGAAGATCACTTCCAGAAAAGAAGTTTGGAAATGTTAACTCAAGGTTTTGAACAAAATCATTTAGGTCATCAGTCAATGTAGTGTTATACTTTTCATGCTAGACAATTAAGTTGTTATATTCCTCAAGTACTTGACCCTAGAGACCTGACTTAGCGCTCAATTCTTCTTTCGTTTCTAATAGCCTCAAATGAAGCCTTTTATGCTCTTGATGTGCAAGATATGTCCTTTTATGCATACTCTAGGTTTGGTCACTGAACTTCATTATTTTATCAAATCTTCTTTTGATCAATGTTGAGGCCATGTGGTATTTGATTGATTTTATCTCAACCTCAAGCTGTTCACTCTTCTTTTGAAACTTTTGTGCTTTGGTCTTCTGGTAATTTGAATCGGCTTTTGCTTCAAGGATCTTTTGATCCTTTTCCAGGTAGGGTGAATAAGAACTTGCAGGCAATCTATCCTTGTAAGTGGCCACCTCTTGTCTTAGTTTTGCATTCTCAGCCATATAAGCATTGTTTTTCTTTATCAACTGCTCAATCTAAGCCTTAGTAAATCTTGCCACATTGATATTGAGGTCAGCAGTTCCAAGAGGGTCTGTGCCCTCAACTCTCTAGATCAACAAATGGCCAAATGCTTCATCAGGATTATTTATAACATGAGGATTCTTATGTGAAGGATAGAGGGACCATATTAGCAATATCTTTTTATCAGGGTCATAGTCTGATCCATTCTTAATCTTATCCAATGCCTCAATACTAAGCTGCATTTTATTTTCTTGATTCTTTCTGAAGGTATCAAAAACAATGGCTGAAGTCATGTCCCATCCAGGGACCAATACCACTCCTGCTTCTTTAAGCAATTGTCTACCTTTCTCTGGTGTCATGTCATTCATGACATTGTCTATTTCTGACTGAAGTTCTTGTAGAACTTCCTCTTGAACTTCATGAGTAATGTCCATCCTTTCCCTGACCTGTTTTCCTTTGTACTCATAAAGGAAGGCTTTGAATTTTGAGGTTTTAATGAAATCAACATCTGCAATGAATTTTTAACTGGCCAAATATCTCACATCATCTATTAATTCTTTAGAAGTTTCTATTCTGACTTCCTCTCTATCCACAGGGGGCTCATATTCCTCAATAAGTGAAGAGGATGCTTGCAAGTCTTTATTTTTCCCCTCTTCACTTTCTTCTTCAAAAGAAATTTCTAGAGTTTGTTGAGGAGATAACTGGCAAATAGGAATCTCATCTTCTTCTTGAGTTCCTTTAATAGCTTTTCCTTTTCTTTCAAAAACATAGGAAGGGACATTTTGAATCAAATTTGCAACATTTATTATCAATGTATCCAGTTGTTCAATAGGATCATGCACATCCATGAAGGCTCCGCTATAAGTGGGGTTTTTGGCTACCCTCCAAGCCTCATCAAGTGTTATCTTATAATACAAATATCTTCTTTCAATTGCAGCTTGCTCATCATAGTTTCTAACCAAGTCATCATCAACAAATAAAACATGGTCATATCCTCTAAGCTTTTGTTATGTCTTGACACTGTTTATGAAACCTTCTGGATCAAAGCTTTCTCTACAACTCCCTGATGGTAGCCTATAATGTTCCATTTTTTTGTCAATTAATTGGTACCCCTTGTCAGACATAACTGTGAAATCACCAAAACATAGAGTGCCTGGCATAAAAGACTATTTATTATGTCTTTTTAAGTGCATAAAATTAGAAAGAGCAAGCTGTCTTACAATCTCCAGATAAGCCACCCTATCAGGACAAGTTTTTGGTAGTAATAGAGGAGACCCTTCAAACCCAAACACTCTTATTTTTGTATAGTCCGTGTAAGAATACCAATCTCCCCAATTATGAGAAAATTTTCCAATCTCATACTTGTCCTTTGGTCTCAAAAAATTCTGAATTTCAGGTGATAGGTTGTAATTATAAGGATGCCCTAAGTGTTTATACACTGGTTTCATGAAGTACTCTTCAAAATATATATAATGAGATTTGTCACACCTACTGTCCCATATGGCAGTCCATCTTTGGATGGGATTCACATCTCCTTTTATATCCAAGTCCCTTACTCCCAGGCATTTGTCCCACAATCCCCAGTTTTGGCCTTCATACAAAACCAGATGCATTAATAGGGAGTAATGCTCGAATTTACTACCTCCTCCCTTGATGGAAACTAGTTCGTTGTGAAGGGTACTAGCTAAGAACTCAGTATAATCAAAATGCAGGGCCTGTTGGCTTTGGATATTAGCTGTTAAAACCATGGGAGCTACTTCCATAAACATTGAGGCCTCCACTCCTAACAATTGGCATACAGAGTAATAAGTATACTGAAAGTATTCTTCAAACAGTTCAATGGAAAATGAGGGATCCTCTGCAACTGAAAAAACCCTTAATTTGTTGTTTCCATCATGAGGTTAGTGCATAGGCAACCTCCATCTTTTGTAATTGTTACTCAAGTTATAATATTCACCAATTAAATCCCTAATTCTGAGTTTCACATCAAAGCTACTATCTAGTTAGAACACCATTGAAATGTAGTCCCGAGTGATAGGGAAAAATCCCGTACCATCCTTCAATTCAATCATGTGGTTCTGCGGGTTGTAGCTTTCAGCTAACATTTTCAGGAATTCCACATTCACAAAAACATTTGGCACTACCAACTTTCCTAAATTTAGCCACCATGGGTTTGACACAGGAGAATGCCTATGCATTTTCTTGTAGTGGTAGATGAAAAGATCATACCCCCTTATGGGGGTCCACACATCTCCTACTTGTTTGTATTCATCCTCTAATTTCTCTGTGTTTGGATTTAATTGGGCATTCCTCTAGGATTTTTGCCCTAATTTTGGACATTGGTCTATTAAGTCCTTATTCAGGTGTCTTTCGTTTAACTTTTGCCTTTTAGGCTTAGGGTTATCAGATGTTTCTTCCATGATGGAATGCAAGAGTTTTTTCTTAGATACAATTCCGAATTAGAAAGCTTAAGCTTCATAATACTTACTTGGAAAACTAAACTGTATCAGTTGCAGATGCTTTCCCCAGCTCCCGTGCTTGCTTACTGAATGAAATATTTTAAGATTTCCCCTTTTACTCTACTCTGATCATTAATGATAGCTTTCAAATAATCGGGGAAACATTAAATTTTTGCAACATATCACCTCCTGTCACCTCGCCAAAATAATCATTTCGTTTGAAGGATTTATTATTTCTTTATTTATCAGGACCTCATTATAGCTCAAATGGTGGTCTTGCTGAAATCCCCTCCTTTCGATATATGTGCCTTTCCTTAATGTTTTCTTAATTATCGGCGTGTTCATTTTTTTGGGGAGACTGAATATGGACTCCCTTTGACACTTCAAAATATCGGTCATTCGGCAAGACATATCTCTAAGTCACCCCGTCATGCCGAAATGGAATGTTACTTCTATATTTTGAAATCTCATTGATAGGTTCCTTTTGGGCCGGAATGTCGAAGAGACCTCAGAAAGATTCATCCTGGCACTCCGATATCTTTGTCTCTTCGAACTCGAAATGTCAGCTCCAAATACTTGTCAAGTGTTCATGTATGCAGATATTGATTTAATCATTTTATCGGTGTGACACATTAAAGGTGTCACACCGACCTCCTGATCACCTTTTAACATTTTTCAGGGTGTTGAAGTGATTTTCAAAGAAGTCCTGCCGATATGTCAAAGGTTCTTCCATAAAGACTAAGGCTTTGACACACCGTATATGAATTTTTCGTGGGTCAAAGGTGGATATGGTGGGGACGCTGATTAAATAAATAAAAAGTACATGGATGTGAACTGTTTGACATAATGCCTCAAAGAAATGTGGTCTCATGGACTGCAATGACTACATGATATGCACAAAATGGATTTGGTGAAAAGGCTTCAAAAATTTTAAAGCAAATGCAATTGGCTGGTCTAAAGCCAAATTCCACAACCTTTGCCATCATCCTCCCTGCCTGTTTCAAAATGGGAGCTTTGGAATAGGGTATGGACATCCATCAATACATAGAGGATACATGAATTTTGTCAGATGTTGTAGTTGCAACTGCCCTGTTAGACATGTATGCAAAATGTGAAAGCATAGACAAGGCATGTGAACTATTTGACAAAATGCCTCAAAGAAATGTGGTCTCATGGACTGCAATGACAACAGGATATGCACAAAATGGATTTGTTGAAAAGGCTTCAGAAATTTTAAAGCAAATGCAATTAGCTGGTGTAAAGCCAAATTTCACAACCTTTGCCACCATCCTCCCTACCTGTGTCAAAATGGGAGATTTGAAATAGGGTATGGACATCCATCAATACATAAAGGATAGAGGAATTTTGTCAGATATTATAGTTGCAACTGCCCTGTTGGACATGTATGCAAAATGTGGAAGCATAGACAAGGCACGTGAACTGTTTGACAAAATGCCTCAAAGAAATGTTTTTTTTGGTAAACACTACTAGATATGGGGTAGCTCCCTATATTAAAATATCAAAAAAAAAGTTACATAGAAAGCTGAGGCATTACATCTAGTGATATATATAACCTATGCCTGCAACAATATCCACCATCCTAGCTATTACATTTTCATCAATCAGACCCAGGTTGGCTTCCAGGAATTTCAAAAACTCTCCTATGTTATTTTCTTTCTCCACGCCCTTTTTGTAGAGGGCCCAGGCTTTGTGCAGCTTCACCTTCTTCTTCTCCTCATTCAGGCTGAGGCTGGCAAGAGCAAATCCCTGTTTGGGCTCCACTGCCACACCATCCATGGCAGTCCTGACCATGTCCATAAGATCTTCCCTCACCAATCTCATCGCAACTCTCAGCCCCTAGAGCCTTGCTCCCACAACCTGTACATAGTTCTCGAAAAAATGTTCCATCACTTGTCTGTCATGCGTGCACCCTCCTGACCAGAAACTAGCCCCGATCACTTTTAAGATGGCCACTTTTCTTCATCAGAGGCTTTGTTGAATAGGTATGCAATCTGTTGTCCTCTGGTTCCATCCTCCTTACAGCGGCACTCCACTCTGAAATGCTGAGGCATTGCTTCGTTTAGACCATTCCTGAGAACAAACAACATAATCTGCTTCAATCTCGCCTTAGCTTAAAAAGAAGCCTGTGGGCAAGTTCTCCCCTGACCTCCAATCCCGAGGATCACCATTCCATGCACGGGATTTTGCCACCTATGGAAAGGTGGTACATTCGCATCATTTGGACCGCCTCCATTTGCAAGTTCATTCTTAGAGTTTGCCATCATATCCTACTTGAGGATTCTCCTGCTTCTCCTATGGCAACCTCTTGTTTTATAGAAGCCTTGAGGGGCTTCATCAAAGCTTGCAGATCCCAAGGCTAGCAACTAATTTGCACTCTAGTAGTACTTGTGTGCTCATTCTGCCTGCCTCCATTCGGTCTCACTTCCGTCCTTGCCTTCAAGAGATTGATGTGTGACAAACCTTGCACTAGTAATTGATAGGAACATCCTTTCACTTTTGCAGTAGTGGACAATTTCATGAGTCTCATAACATGGTGCAATTAGGTATTTGTTGAGCAAGAGGGAAGTATATGGCATTAATAGCTTGAGCTCCCACCACTAGATAGTTTGTAGTTGTATGCCCCTTAGTCTGGCACTTTGTTCATCATAAACATAAAATGATAGAGGAATTTTGTCAAATGTTGTAGTTGCAACTGCCCTGTTAGGCATGTATACAAAATGTGGAAGCATAGACAAGACACATGAATTGTTTGACAGAATGCCTCAAAGAAATGTGGTCTCATGGATTGCAATGATTGTAGGATATGCACAAAATATGGAATCATAGACAAAAAACGTGAACTGTTTGACAGAATTCCTCAAAGAGATGTCATCTCATGGAATGTAATGATTGCAAGATATACACAAAATGGATTTTGCAAGGACGCTCTCAAAATATTTGAATTAATTAAGCACTCTGGAACATATCCTAACATTGTAAGCTTTGCTTGTATTCTAGGTGCATGTAGCCATGCAGGTTTAATGGATGAGAGTTGTACATACTTCAATCACATTTGTAACCCTTATTGCATTACACCTACAGTTGATCATTATGTGTGCATGGTTTGTTGATAACTTAGAGGGGGGGTGAATCAGTTATCCTAATTATTTCTGCTTTTTGAACTTTCTTAATAATCAATGCAACATTAATTCAAATAAACAAACTTAACCATGAAATGGAAATACACATGACACAATATTTTTGATGTGGAAACCCTGTTAAGGGAAAAAACCATGGGGTGATTAACCCAAGATTGTATTCTCTGTTAGAAGAATGGAAATACAAAATGGCACTTGCCAATTAGGGCTCACTGCCCGAGCACACTACTCACAAGAGGCACACTGCCTACAAGAGACACACTGTCTACAATTTATAAAGAGTGTAATACAATACTTGAACTGATAAGGAGCATCAACATATGCTGGAGTTCAGTTTCAGTTAGGCTCTGTACACTGATCTGCTGCACTTCATCTTTCCTCTTCTTTTGTGTTACTCTCCTTTCACATACTAGACCTTCCTTTCTACTTTTATTCGGCTCTACTGCTTTTATTCGCACATCACCAAAAACCACGACACACCTTACAACTAAATACATCTTGTATATATATGCGCACAAGTGATTTCATCACCTTTCTAGTCGGCACCCGGAATAGTCAATATTTTCCACAAACTCTGATCTGTCAGCTGAATCCTTGCTTACTATGATGCGGATCAAGTATATACTTGTAGAAGTCATCAATCATGTCGGCCAATCATAACTTATGCCTTAAGAATCTTTACCATGATCAGTAACACATCCGGAATAAAGTCTGATGTTCTGCCAGTTAGTTCTTCCTCTGTCCACACTGCCAATTAGGAACCCGATACTCAAGTATTCATATCTTTTTCTTCATCTATCATCGGAGGCTAAATCCTTGGAATCTATCACTCAAGGTAGTCCTCTTGACTTCCCCAAATTCGAACTTCACCAAGATACTTCCTCTGAGAGATCCGGACCTGTTTGTCAGACCTTGCCACATGCTCTGTTCTTGTTTACCGGACCACAACATTCTTCACTCTGACTTCCGGTATAGACATACCATGTCCTGCGGATGTGTGGGATGAACTTTGTTGCCATCAATGACAACAATCATGAATCCATATAGTGTATCTTGCCAACAATCTCCCCCTTTGACATTGATGGCAACACTTAGTGAAAAATGACTAAGTGTTTACACTATGCTCCCCCTTGGCTGATGCTCTATTTTTATATACATTTTCCGGAGCTCCCCCTTAGTTGGATTCCTCATTTTTCACTGCTCCTCACTCCCCCTTTGACATCAATGGCAAAGGGTAGGGTCCATATACCAAAATTTTCAAAATCTTGTCCGCTTAAGTATATACATATGGAATACTTACATATACTGAAGTATGTCTGCAAAAGTTGTTTTCAATTGAATGAATTTTGTAGCCCAACTTTGCTTCATTCTGTCCAAAATTGATATATGACTGCTCAACAGGAATGCAAACGCATCTGCCCTTTTTAGATCTGTTGGATCATTGGTCTGGGCTATGATTTGGGCTTCTTTTATGGCCTCATGCATGGCCTCTAACTTAGGGACAATTATCACTCTGAGTCCACCCAACCTGCGTATTCTATTTTTCTTTTCCTTCTCCAGCTTCTTGATTTTATTGAAGACTGCAATAGCCTGACATTCTTGATTTATTATGGAGGATGAGAGAGGATCAAAATTCTTTGATAGATTTGTCAGTTTGTCCTGTTCTTTTACTTTCTTCTCAATGTCCAATGTTGCTTTGGACCATGATAAACAAAATTTGTATATTTCTCTACCATCTTTAAGAGCATTTTCTAAGCTCTTTATCCCAATATTCATATTTCTCCTATCATTAATTATCAACCCTCGTACCTCTGATAATCTTTTTGCAAGAAATTCCTTCCGGACCTTATCTTCTGCTGACTTCTCTAGGGAATCAAAATGTGTGCTAACACTATTGACTAGAGTTTTGAGATTACCAGATGAGGAGGCTGTGGGATCCTTCTGAAACGATGGCATAATCTTTTCTAGCACTCCGGAAGCAGCTTCTATCAACTCACAGTCTTCCATGTGAGACTTTAGGAGTTTTTCTTTAGCCTTTGCATTAGCAAATGAAGCTATCTTCATTGTCTGTACCGGAGAAAGAGAATCAAAATTAAATGGTCCTTGTAGAAGCTCCGGTTCATCAATCTCCATTGTTTCTTTGTTCAAGAATTCTTGGACAGTTTTTGCAGTGTCTCTTGCTGGAGATAGGTTTTTCTTATCTTCTGCAGTCACAGAACTATCTTTTGGAGTTTTCTCTCCTTCCACAACCTTTGGACTATTATCTTCTTTTTCCTTCACCTCTGCTTCTTTCTCCTTTGGATTCAGAGTCAGCAGGGGAAACCGGAGGAGAGATATTTGTTTGTTCATGGGCCACCTCTTCCGCAGCAGAGGATTCCAAGTCCTTACCTTTAACTTCCCTTGTCTCCTTAACCTCTTCTGCTACTATTTCAGTAGCATTTTCTTCAAAGTCTGTAGCCGAGGGGTCATCACCTAAGTCCTCTATAATAGGAATGTTGAATCTTTTGTATGCATTCCGGAGGATCTCTTCTGTCTCTTTTGTTACTTCGTCAATTTTTTCGAGTATAAGCTGATTCATTCTGGCTTTGCTCCAGAATTCATCCTTGCAATCTTTGAAGATCATGTTCATTTGATGTGGAGTGATTGAAGGGTATAGCTGAATTGCTATCTGTTCCTGGATTTCTAGATCTTTTGCTCGAGCATTGTTCTTCCTCATTTCAAGCCTTTTCTCTAAGCTTTTGGGAATTAGAGAGATAATTTCAATAAAAGCTTTATCGTAAGTGTTCAAAAACTTAACTGTGGCTTCCTCCAGAATCTTTTTATCTGCTTCATTATATGCATCATAGAATTCTGTTAAGGTTTGCAGGTTCCCATCCACAGTGACTACTTTCACTACATCTAAGGATAGAGTGGGTTTTTCAACAAATTCCTCTTCCTTCTCTTCTTCTCCTTGACCGGTAGAGTGTTCACCAGATGATTTATTCTTCTTCTTCAGTTTCTTTATCTCCTCATCTGACTCAGTTTCCTCATCATCCTTTAGGCTAACATAGGACCTTGTTGCCTTTTCTTTGTTCTCTTTTCTCCTTTTCCGGATGCCTAGACTTCTGGTTTTGATGTCCTTGAGCTTTTAGCGGTGACAGGTGCTGATCTCTTTGATGATCTGGTCTGGGTGGAAGATTTTACCGGAACACTTTCCTCATTTTTCTTTTCTGCCTTTTTCTTCTCTTCCTCAGCCCTTTCCATCTTTTCCCTGTTGGCATCAAGTGCCTCCTTTGATATGCCAAAGCCTTTTGCAACATCTTCAACTTCTTTTCTTACCTTCCTCTTGATCTCTGGTTGTCTGAGTTCCACATGAATATTTACACTTAGCTCCTCAATGGTTCCAAACCTTTCTGCCTTGGGATCTTTTGGCTATCTTAACATGTGTTGAACATGCAGCTCCACAATTTGTTCATCAACTTCATACCCCATAGGCATGATCCATACAGTTCTTGGTTCTACTGCCTCCATTAGGCACTGATCAGTCTCTACCATAAAACATACTGTGTCTTTGTATTTCTCAACAAGAGACTGGGGAATTCTCTCTCTTGCTTGCATCATGTTCTAAAAATTCTTGAAATATCCCCACTGAGCTGTATTTCTTGCTTTAGCATCCCCAAGCCCATGCAAATAGTCTTTGATTTGGATGGCAATCGGTCTGTCATTCTGCCATACCCAGCCATTGGATCTGAGAAGCTCATTCATGTAATAAAAGAATAGGTAGAGTATCAAGCCACCATACTTGAAGGAGTTCTTCTTATCATTCTTAATCTTTTGCAGAATTTCCAAAAGTTGGCTTAGAAGAAGTTCACACAGATCATAGTCAGCATTTTCTTTTAGCATTTGATAGGCCATGTAAACTATAGTTCCCGGTACTGAATTTTCCCTACTGGAGTGATAAATCTTGTAACCAATTATCATGGATGCAAATTTGACATCCGGTTCAGTGATGTCTTCAATTGTCATAGCTCTCTTGTCAAATTTTGATCCGGTTGCATCACTTACTGTCTAATCTTGACAGATTTGAGAACAGGTATTCCACCGGATGAGTGTAGACTGGTTACTGCCCTAATTGCATCTTTGGTGATCTTAAATGGTTTATTCAACCATAAGAAATTGTCATGCACTCTACTCAACACATACCGAACCCATTCATCTTCTTCAAAATAGGGGAAATGAATGCATTGTGCAAAATGCTTGTCCCGGATGGCTTTATACTAAGGTTTAATCTCAAAAGAATCATCTATTAAGTGTTTGTGATAGATATCCACTAACTTTGATTCCCCAAATTCTTTAATATTCACGTGTATGTAAACTCTAATGTCTTCTGTATGCAACACACCATGCAGAACACTAGAAAAAGCTCCTAGGGGATCTATTTCCAAAGATTTGTATGGATGTTTCTTGAATTTGGGACGAGGCCTATTAGAGATCTTCACAATATTTGGAGTACCCATCATTAAGGATTTACAGAGAGATATTTGATAAAGGAGAATACCTTTTGCGCCTTTCGATTTTACGGAGTTAGCCAGATTGATTTCTGGATGAAATGACTTCTGCAAATGATCTTGGATGATCTTGAGCGATTTTGTTGCAGAGCCTCTCTTTTCGTTTCTTCTTGAATGCAGAATGAGCAAATTCTTAGTGAGAAACACCCTTATATTGCTCTGCAAACCCTAATGTTAATTTGCAATAAATGCTCGACCTAAGTCATTTCGGTTTGCCTTATTCGGATGACTTGAAGAACCGGATCAATCATGATCTTAAACATCTTGCAGATCTTCCAAATCTTAACCATAGTTTATTTAGATGTTTCTCTTAAGAACCCTTTGATCCGCAACTCGTCTTGTGCCAGTTCTGGCACCAATTGACTGGTTAGGGGAACAAGGTTTTCTTTGTGTCTCCCCCTGAGCCAGAGCTCACTTTTTAATTTTTGGAAAGAATATCAGCACCAGAGTCTGGTGCGGATCCATCCTCTACATTCTTTGTACTTTTTTTTCACCCAAATCTTGTTCATCTCACTTTGAACTTCATCCGCATTCACTTTTTATTTTCCCTTATCTTAATTCTGATTATGATATACCGGACCTCTTTTGTCCTAATTCTTGCTTCTACAGAATTTTGCAATATGATCAGATCTATTGCAAATTTGGCAAACAACATTGCTTTGCATATTTGATTGATATCCTCTTGATCTGCATTGATTAGCCATATGACCTATTCTATTGCATGCAAAGCATCTACCATTGAATGATTTGTTCATTTGCATATTTATGCATTCATGAGATTTCTGACCATACCTTTTGTAGTTAAAACACTGTCCGGAGAAGGATGAATTAGTTTGATTCATTCTCTTTCTACATTGATTAGCTTTATGACCAAATTTATTGCAGTTGTGGCAGTATCCATTGAAGGATGGATATCTTTGAGCATTGGGCTGCCTTACCGGAGGTCTTCTAGGCTTGTTCCTTGGATTTTCTGATCTAAAATCTTCTGACCGGATCCGGAGCTTTCTCCTTTCTCATATCCCAAACCACACTTGTCTTCTACCCTCTTTTGACTTCCAAGAAGAACTTCAAGTTGAGCAGAACTTATCTTGAATTTCTCTTTATATTCATTTGCTGTTTGAAGATCCCTTTTGAGAGAGACAATTTGATCCTCAAGTTTTTCTTCATTATCTTTAGCATCTTCAAGATCAGATTCAAGATGTCTGATAATTCTATCCATCTTGTGGCAATCTTTTGATTTCTCCTTGAGAGATTGTCTTAGATTATCTTCAGTTTTTCTTTTCTCTTCAACTTCTTGGGTAAACTTCATAACTCCTGATTCCATTTCATGTCTTACCAAAATGATTTCTTTTGATAACTTTTCACATAACTTGGTTTTCTCTTTTAGATCTTTATTTGCATCATTTGCTTCACCTTGACTTGCCAATTGTTGAAGTAGCTCCTTTCTCTTTTTCATAGAGAGACTTAATTTGTCTTTTAGTTCTCTCATGAAATCATTAGCCTGTTTGAGTCTTTCCTTTAATTCATTGACTTCAGAGTTTGACTGCTCAAGATCATCAAGGGTAGTCTTGAGTTGCTCCCTTAAACCATATGCATCCATTTGGATTCCCAGATCTTCCTCAAGGTGTTAGACTCTGTTAGGAGGAAATTGGCTCTGATACCAATTGTTGATAACTGAGAGGGGGGTGAATCAATTATCCTAATTATTTCTGCTTTCTAAACTTTCTTAATAATCAATGCAGCATTAATTCAAATAAGAAAACATAACCATGAAATGGAAATACACATGACACAATACTTTTGACATGGAAACCTTGTTAAGGGAAAAAACCACAGGGTGATTAACCCAAGATTGTATTCTCTATTAGAAGAATGGAAATACAAAATGGCACTTGCCAATTAGGGCTCACTGCCTGAGCACACTGCTCACAAGAGGCACACTGCCTACAAAAGACACACTGTCTACAATTTATAAAGAGTGTAATACAATACTTGAACTGATAAGGAGCATCAACATATGTTGGAGTTCAGTTCCGGTTAGGCTCTGTACACTAATCTACTGCACTTCATCTTTCCTCTTCTTTTGTGTTGCTCTTCTTTCACATACTGGACCTTCCTTTCTGCTTTTATTCAGCTCTACTGCTTTTATTCGCACATCACCAAAAACCACGACACACCTTACAACTAAATACATCTTGTATATATATGTGCACAAGTGATTTCATCACCTTTCTAGTCGGCACCTGGAATAGTCAATATTTTCCACAAACTCTGATCTGTCAGCTGAATCCTTGCTTACCGTGATGCTGATCAAGTATATACTTGTAGAAGTCATCAATCATGTCGGCCAATCATAACTTATGCCTTAAGAATCTTTACCATGATCAGTAACACATCCGGAATAAAGTCTGATATTCTGCCAGTCAGTTCTTCCTCTGTCCACACTGCCAATTAGGAACTCGATACTCAAGTATTCATATTTTTTCTTCCGCTATCACCGGAGGCTAAATCCTTGGAATCTATCACTCAAGGTAGTCCTCTTGACTTCCCCAAATCCACACTTCACCAAGATACTTCCTCTGAGAGATCCAGACTTGTCTGTCGGACCTCGCCACATGCTCTGTTCTTGTTTACCGAACCACAACATTCTTCACTCTGACTTCCAGTATCGACATACCATGTCCTGCGGATGTGTGGGATGAACTTTGTTGCCATCAATGACAACAATCATGAATCCATATAGTGTCTCTTGCCAACATGGTTGACCTCCTTGCTCGTGCTAGCTATCTTGAAGACACCCTAAACTTTATCTTTCTCTCTAAATCCCCAAATTTTCCCTATTCCTGCTCACATTGAAGACCTGTGAGTGGGAATAGGGCTAACATTTTTTCTTTCTAAAATCGGCTGGATAAAGCCATATTGCTAACTTCATTTTTTTTTCAAACAAAATAGACCTTTATCTTAAGGTTACTCATGAACCTTAAGATAAATAATTATTGAAAAAAAACTGTGCATTCCTTAATGACATGTAAGACAATTTAATCAACTGCTACTTAAAAACTCTTTAATGTTTTTGTCTAATGCAGGTTATTAAATTAATAGTGAAAAAGAACATACATGGACCAAGCAATTTGTGGCACTTAAGGTTATGTAATAGAATTTACAGTTGATAGTTAAACTTATAACAATTTTTTTATGATCTTTACTAACATTTATTAGAATTGTGGCATGTTTTACATCATTGGAATGGCATATTAGCTATAACGTTTTTGAAATTTTATTATGGTATGTGCACTTTGAAATGATGTAATATGATTATGGTTTTGTTTCATATGTTGTAATATTAGATATATAACAGAAAAATAAATTATTGCATGAAATAAATAATAACTTTTCATTTTAAATATTTTTTTTGCAGAACACGGGTCTTCCAGAAAATCAAGATGATCCTCATGATAGAGATCCAGATTATGTTGGTTTTGGTATAGATCACATGGTAGAGGATGATGATGATGCAGATACCTAAGACACCAAGGTCAATGATGAGGATGATGATCATGATGATGATGATCACGATGGTGATGATGATGATGAGGTAGTTGCTGGTAGTAGCCAATGTCATTTATGATCATATAGACTACATCATGGATCATTGTTGATATATCGTTATGATGCTTCTTTTCATGGTCACTATCATATGTATCATTTTCACAGCCTACAATACCATATTAATGAGTTGTATCATAAATTTATGTATCATTTTGACTTATATCATTTGGACATGTATCATCTTGACTTGTATCATTTTGAGTTACATAATTTATCATTTTTACTTATATCATTTGTACATGTATCATTTTGACATGTTATTGATCTACTGGCATATTTGACTTTCACTTGTTTTAGTTATATATGATGATGATCTTATCAGTATTGACTTGTCAATTTATATATATTGAAAGTGGTCAATGATTTTTAGATGGATATTTATTACGTATGATGATTTTAATTTACTACTCAAGATGGATGTTGTCAAATTTAATTAAATTATAGGTATTTGACTCACTTGTTTTAATTATAGATGATGATCATGTTATTATAATTATCTTGTTATTTAATAATATGAGTTAAATAATTAAATTACTTACTCTATAATCATATGAGTTATTTAAGAGGCATGATATATTTAACTAATTAAATTGAAATAAAACATATTAGATTAATAAATGTAAGCAAAACAAGAAGCATTTTTAGAAGCAAAAATGGAAGCCAAACTACAAGCAATTTTAGAAGCAATAAAAGACGCAAAAATGGAAGCAAAATTGGAAGCAACAAGTGACGTTATTTCGGAAGCAAAATTGGAAGCAAAACCAGACGCAAAATTGGAAGCCAAATTGGAAGCAAAACCAGAAGCAAAATTGGAAGCGATACTGGAAGCAAAATTTGAAGCAAAACCAGAAGCAAAATTGGAAGCAAAAGTGGAAGCAAAATTGGAAGCAAAACTGGAAGCAAAACTAGAAGCAAAACTGGAAGCAAAACCAGAAGCAAAACCAAAAGCAAAATTGGAAGCAAAATCGGAAGCCAACCTGGAAGCAAAATCGGAAGCAAAATTGGAAGCAAAATTGAAAGCAAAATTGGAAGCAACAATGAAGGCAAAACTGGAAGCACAAGAAGCAAAACCAGAAGCAAAATCGAAAGCCAAACTGGAAGCAACAAAATCTGGCGCTAAACCTGGCACTAAAAGCCGACGCTAAAGCCGGCGCTAAACCTGAAGCTAAATCTGGCGCAAAAGTGAAATGCAATTGAGGGCCGAGTTTGGCACTGGAAGAAGTGTCCAATTCATGGACTCAAATGCACTAAATTCTAGTGCTATTTTAGGTGCTAATTGCCTATTTTCTTGTAGTGAAAAGGTTGCAGATTTTCTATACAAACACATTCTACAGAGATTTAGAGCCCCAAGGGTCCTTGTTTGTGATTAAGGACCACAATTCATGTCTGCTATGATCAAAGCATTCCTAGAGAGATATTAGATTAGTCACAAAAAATCTTCTCCATATCATCCTCAGAATAATGGTCAAGTGGAAGTGACAAATCAGGAATTGGAGAATATCCTCACAAAAATAGTTTCAGGCAAGAAGACTGATTGGGTAGAGAGAATGACATAAGTTGTTTGGGCCTATAACACCACCTGGAGAACCACTACTAACTTCACACCATATGAATTAGTTTATGGCAAGCAGCCAGTGCTCCCCATTGAATATGAGGTGGAAACTTTAAGAACAACACTAGAAGTTGGTATTGATTTGACAGAGGCACAACAATGCAGGATAATGCATCTAAATCGACTTGAGGAAATGCGAATGGAAGAACTTCATCACATAGAGTTAATTCAACAACAAAGAAAAGAGTGGCACGATAAGCATATCATCACCAAGCAATTCAAGAAGGGAGATTGGGCCCTATTATATGACTCAAAATATCAAGATCTTAAGGAAAAAATGCACACTCGGTGGTTGGGACCCTATGAAATAAAGGAAACTTTCAGTAATTGTGTTGTTCAACTATTACCTATTGATGGAGACAGACAAGTTCTTCTAGTAAATGGACACAAGTTGAGGTTGTATCATAATCCAACCTCTAAAGAAGAATTCTCAGAAGAATTATAATCTCGGATAGAACATTTCACCATGGAGGATCTTTCTTCCATGGGGATTATGCTCTAAAAGAAGATTGCAGATTGAATAAAATAGAAAAGGTTGAAAACCAACAATGGAGGCCTTTTCTGTCAAAAAATGGGGCAAAGTTGAAAACTAGAAATGGTGGTTTTGCCTAGAGGAAGGATTAAAAACCAGAAATGGCAGTCTTTCCTTTGAAATTCCCTTTTTCCCAATTAAAGTTGCTTTTTGCAATTTCTGTAGGTCTCGTATCATAAAAATGTCAAGTAGCTCCAGATAGCTACAGACAGCTCCAGATGGATCCCGATGAAGATAGATGCTACTAGTAGAGTATCACTGAGCACCAAGTCACTTTTTTCTTTGGGAAGTGAGTTCAGTAAAAAGTTAAAATGAAATTATCTCAAAGAGTAAGTACTTTGCATAAATATATCTCTTTCTTTAAAACTTGTATAATCACTATATATATATATATATATATATATATATATATATATATATATATATATGCCATGTGCCCCTCGCATGCTATGCATGCATTCTCCCTTTTTCATTCACGTACCCATGTAATCGTATAAATTGGTACAATCATTTGAAAAACATACATGTGGTAGAAGGGGGTTTGTTCTAAGTTTTTGTGCACTGTTGGCAAGTACAAGTATTGGTTCATGATGATACCGACCTTTTCAATAAATGCCATAAATAGAAATAAATGATTAATTGGAAAAGTAATCATGATTATGAATTGTAATCATAAATGGTAATTAATGGCACAAAGGGTGGAGCGATGATGGATGTCGTCAGCTCTAGATTTGAAAAGAAGTGGTATTAAAGGTGGCGGCTCGAAATGACAATTCCACACGCTTGAATTATTTTAAGGGGAGCTTGATATTTTAAGGGGAGCTTGAATTATTTTAAGGGGAGCTCGATGCATATTTTAAGGGGAGCATGAAATCGTTTAAAGACCTTTATTTGCCATCGAATGAGCATCATTTAATTCGAAGGTTTACTTTTTGATTGGGTACGAATTTTGAAGAATTTCATAAAAGATTTTTTAAAGACTATTTTTAGTCTTTTAATAAAAGGAGTTTTTTTCAAGGAAATTTTCAATGCTATCTTTATGAAATCTTTTAAAAGATTTTATAAAGCTTTTTCTTTCTAATTTTAAACTCATCTTCATTACAGATAGAATATTAAGGAGGAAATTTTTTTTAGAGATATTTCTTATTTGATGAGAAGGTTAAGAGTTTTGTGTGAGAATTATTTTTTGCAGAGAGGATTTGCATATGGAAGACATGAATTATGATGCAAGGAAAAATAAATATGAAATTGCAAGAGGGCTCAGAAGATGAATGGGGTTTGGTATTTTAATCTAATTTTTGTTTGGAGATGGTTTTTGCAGAAATGAAGATTTGTTTTTGTGGGAAGAAGTTGAAGGGTTTTATGATTTGAAGAAGATTGAAAGGGATTTTATTTATGAAGATATTTGCAGAGAAGAAGAAGATGAAAAATGTTGAAAATATAATATTTATTATGGATCCATTTACATATAATTTGAAGATGTTTTTGAAGCATTTTATGTAGGGTCTTTCAATTTGTTCAAACTTTCATTTTGACAAATATGATCTCAGGAGTTATAATGTGTGGCAAAAAGATTTTTGTTGCATTGAAAACATCAAAAGGAGAATATGAAAGGTCATGAAAAGTTGAAAATGATTTTGTAGAATGTGGAAAGGTATCTCATATTTATTGGCTTCACAAGTACATTGACGGTGTGTGCATGTAGATTAACATGCAGTGAAGACATTTTTGTGAAGATTCTTTTGAAGAGAAAACATAGATGAATCAGATATAGTTATGTGTGTGATACTGAAGATTATGTTTATGTAGGAATGACTCAAACACAGGAAGAAGACATCATGTCAAGTTTGAAGACAATATGAATTGTTTATGCAGAGATAATCTAAATCAGGATCAAATGAATTCATGGTACAGAGATAATGAATTGATAGTGAATTATTTGTAGGGGAAGGTTATGTATTGGTGCAAATCAGATTGACTTGCAATCATTTCTTGTACACTTGATTTGGTGGTTTGATAATGGTAATGGTAGATGCCAGTGAGGTTTTGTATGGTTAGTGAGACCTCTTTGTATTCCAGTGAGGCTTTGTATGGTCAGTGAGACCTCTTTGTATGCCACTGAGGCATTTTGGTAAAGCTAGTGAAGCTTCCTTGGTTAGTGAGACTAGTTTGTAACCAGTGAGGTTTTTGATAAGCCAGTGAGGCAATTTTGAGAGGTTTTTCTACCCCAGGAGGGTTTTCCTCTCGTATAATCTTTTGTGTATTGGTCTCATATCTTGTGTGTCTTCATGTGTTCATATATTTCATGCCTTTAACATTATAATTGTGCATATGTATGTTAATGTCTTTCTCTCTCTTTATCTTGTAAGTCAAAAGGTGTAAAAATTGTAAAATTTATACAACATTGATTCACCCCCCTCTTAGTGTTGTCCTGGACTCCAACATGACCTACATAGCCAGCCCCTGCACCAGCAACACTGAGCATCTATGAGCTCAATCTATGACTATCTCAGGATAAAAACGAGCTTAGGAGGGAAATCAGGTAGCTTTGAAGGGACCTTGAGGACCTCTGGACATAGAAGGTGGTAGTAGGACAAAGACTGGCCTTAGCCTGTGAAATAGGGGAGACCCTGTTAGCACAGAGGCCACCTTCAGGTGTTTATGCTTTGTTTCTGAGAGAACAGTTCCTGCACTAGAAATTGTTAAGAATTAGTTGTAATTTGCCTTTTGATTTTGAAAATGATAAGGAGTTTATGGAATGGTATGTGCAAAACCGCAAGGACCAACAAATTTTTTTATGTCAATTCTTCCAACATGGCCACATAATGGGCCTTGTAAATACATCCATGTTGAACTTATATGTGGGCGAACTCCAAATCCAGAGCTATCTATACCTATTAAGAAATAACAGATTATGGGAGGAGCACATGGAAGAGTATAATGCAGCAGCAACAACAACCATAGGATTACTGATGAGGCATGAATGCCCAAAATCTACATGGTTCACAAAAGCCTTCAAAGTTCAGGTTTATAGGTAGGGCATTACAAACTTATATGTGTAAAATTGAATTCTTGCATTGCAGATTTCCAAGAAATTGTAGGATACCTCCCCAATGCAGCTGTTACAAGTTGTCTTTTTAGATATGAGGACCTACCTGAATGCTTCAAGAGAAGAGAGCCCATCTCTCTAGCCAATCTCAGATGGATGTTTGCCAGAGCACAAAAGTTGGTGGCTGTGATTCAGGAAAAGAAAAGAGATTGGATAGAAATGCGGTTTTGACCACAACTACTATTAATGTCAACCCCATACCTCAACCATCCTCCAAGGCAACCTATGAGGCAAAGCAAATTTGACAAGTGGTACAACAAGTTGTTGGAAAATGATGGATTTGCACCAGAACGCAGGTTGATCTTTGAATATAAGACAAAGGATTACAATTGAAGTGTAATCTTGGAGGGGAAGAATGTGATTGATGATGAGGATGTTGTCCATCTTTTGCCATGAGGGCATGGCATAGACTAAGCTGGGGGGAGTGATGAGTCAAATACATGACTCAGTTATTTCTATATATTTCCTATTTTAAGACTTTGACTTTACACCATGACACACACACACACACATATTACTATGATTATATTTGTCTTTTGGATGATTTATATGCATTCTTAGTATTTATTCCTTTAGATGAAATCTTTTGATTGATTACTATGAATTTTATTTCCAAATGCATATTTTATGAAATTCTTGCCCAAGTTGTGTGTTATTGCATGAAAGATATAGCAAAGGGCATTCCAGAGACCTTCAGACCCCTCTGGAGCTACTTCCTTTATGAAGAACCCAAAACACAGAGAGCTCTAGATTCCTACAGCGCTACAAAAGAGTTGTCATCCCCGTGAGTCGATGATTAATAAGGCCAATCCAAGGGTCATTTAGGAATCTAGCGATGCACACCCGCAACATGTACATCTATTCATCCCAGTGCCATAACTTATTGACAACTCCAAAGTCTAAGTCCACATGTCACTTTGTTTTATGATAACTAAAGTATCCATCAGTTAGCACCCGCGTCACTTCAAGGATCCACTTAACTACTGATAATTAGATTGATATGAATTCTTAATCTAAAGTTAGATTGTAAAGGAAGTACTAATGCATTAAATAAAGCAACTGGCTCAGTCCAAGTTTGCTGTAGTTAGGAACTAGTATAGTTATTTCTTTCAATAAAGGCTCAGATGTATAAGTAGGAGCCTAGTGGTCTGACTTAGTTAGTTCCATTTCCAGTTTTTAGTCAAGTATTACTATTTTTCATCAATGAGCAAATCTTCCTGCTCACTTGTGTATCCATGCCCATCTGGGATTATTTTTAATGCATGTGAAAGGGAATTTCTGTTGAAGTTGATCGAGTTCAAGAGGATCATCTCCAGCTGGGAAAGTAGGTCCCGCTTCCCCAACTAGGAGGAGATCTCCATCACTCCTCCACTAGATAGAAAACCCTACAGAGGGTGATCCAACATAATAAGATCACACAACTTCCCCCAATCATTTAATTCATTACTTTCAAATGAGGCATAATGCTCTAGAGAGACCCCATAATTTTCTAAGAACTCTATCTCCACATTAGTTGAAAATTTGCTTGATTGAAGGTATTCAATTGAGAGGTAATTTTTTCTACACTACACAGTCATTGCTGGATAAACACAATTTGGTTTTTAGTGATATCTCTCCAGGTAGACCACTAGTTAATGGATTTGAGCATGTCATGAATTAGAGGAAGGGGCCAAGCTCATCATAACTACTCCTTATCACCACCCAAAAAGACATACTTGGAAGAAATTGAGAAAGCAATTAGAGAGCTTCTTGATATGGTGCACATTAGACTTAGTTCCAGTCCTTTGCTTCTTATATAGTTTTGGCCAAGAATAAGGATGGAACCATGAGGATGTGTATAGATTATAGAAATCTCAACAATAAAAAAATAAAAAATAGGTACCCTATCCCCAGGTTCGACAAGTTGATTGATGATTGCATGGGGCAATCTACTTTTCGAAGATTGATTTAAGATTATGGTATCATCAGATTAGAGTATGGGATGAGGATATTCATAAGATCGCTTTCATATGCTGCTATGGGCATTATGAGTTTTTGGTCATGCTCTTTGGATTGACCAATGCACTTGCCATATTTCAATCATGTATGAATTACATATTTAACAAGCAATTGTAGAAATTTGTGTTGTTTTATTTGATGATATCCTTATATACAAGAAGACATGGGAAGATCATCTGAGGTACATTGATGAAGTCATAGGTATCATGGAGGCACAATCACTATATTCCAAAGTATCCAAGTATAAATTTGAAATGACATAAATCTTGTATATGTGGCATGTGACTAGAGCAAAAGGAGTCAAATTTGATTAGGATAGGATTCGAGCTATTCTGGATTAGCCACCACCCAAATCATTGTATCATTTAAGGAGATTCTTTGGGTTATGCAGCTACTACAATAGGTTTATTAAGGGTTTCTTACAATTGGCAACACCCTTGATAGATTTGACTAAGAAGGGGGATTTCTCATGGACATGTCCAATACAACAAGCTTTTGATAGGATTAAAGAAGTGATGAGTTCATTTGTAGTTTTAGCATTGCCAGATTTTTGGCAGCCCTTTGTTTTGGAGTACAATGCTTTGGGTGAGGGGATTAGAGTCATCTTAATGTAAAATAAACATCATATATCCTTTGAGAGCAGAAAACTCAAGGAAATAGAAGAAGGTACTCTATTTATTAAAGGAGATGTTAGCCATCATGCATACATTGGCTAAATTTTGGTAGTACCTGGTTGGGCAAGGTTTATGGTAAGGACTGATAATAACAGCCTAAAATACTTCCACAATCAAAAATATTTTAATGAGAGACAACAGAAATGGGTAAGCAAATTCTATGCCTATGAATTTGATATCAAATACATTAAGGGGAAAACGGATATAGTTGCAGATGCTTTATCCAGGAAACCTACCTTGTGTTCAATGATAGAGATATCAGTAGATTGGAATGCTCATCTCTTGGTTGAGTATTCCAAGAATGCATTTTCTTGTGATGTCATGGAAGGGAAAATATAGGATGATAGGTACAAGGTAATGGATGATCTCATTTTATATAAGGACAAGATCTAACTTGTTCTAGAGTCTAAGATGAAGGAGAAGATCTTGATAGTTATCCATGACATACCATTAGCAAGACATCCTAGGTACTTTAAAACTTACAAAAACATTAGGGAGAGGTTCACTTGGAAGGGACTCAGGGATGATGTCTTGAGGTATATTGGAGAGTGTCTGGCTTGTCAATAGAATAAGTCAAAGCATACTTTTCTAGTAGGACTGTTGTAGCCCTTATCTATTCCAGAGTAGAAATGGGAGAGCATATCTATGGATTCCATCACTGGTCTTCCATGGGTACAAGGTAAGGATTGCATTTTTTTGTGGTAGATAAATTGACTAAGTATGCTCATTTCTATGCCATATCCTTTGAGTTTAAAGCACCTCAAGTTGCAGAATTATTTTTCAAGGAGGTATTTAGACTACATGGTCTACCAAGAAACATTGTCAGTGATTGGGACAATATTTTTCTCAGTATGTTTTGGTAGGAACTTTTTATATTGGTAGGTATTGAGTTAACCTCGAGCACTTGTTATCACCCATAGATAGATGGGTAGACCAAGATTGTCAATAAGTGGGTGGAAGGATATTTGAGGAACTCTATAGTAGGTCAACAAAAGTCTTGGATTGGGTGGTTATATATGGGTGAACGTTGCTACAATACCACATACCACATGTCTATCAACATGACTCCATCAAAGCCTTGTATTAATATGATGTCACATCTTTTGTGGATTTAGTCATTGCTGATAGCAAGGTTCCAAAAGCCAACAATTGGGGTCCAAGAGAGTCCAGACATATTGAAGACACTTTAGGAGAATCTCCAATAGGCACAAAACCAACATAAGATATATGTAGACAAACATAGGTTGGAGAGAACTTTTAAGGTTGGCAACTTGGTTTTCTTGCATTTGCAACCCTACAAACAGTCTTCTTTGAAAAAGTTGACAAGATGTCATTTAACCTTGTACTTTAACTTAATTTATTAGTTTGTCAACTAGGCTAGTGTCCAGGGTTATTAGCAAAAGGAGGCTAGATATCTCAATACAATAGTGCTTGGCCTTTTAAATGAAAATACAAACAAATTTCTAAACTAAAAAGCATTAAAAATTAATCTAGGAAAGCTTTTGAAAACTAAACTAATAAGAATAATAAATCTGACTTATAAAAGCAAGAACAATTTTAAACTAGAAAGCATGTGAAATTTATCTATGAAAGCATGTAAAACTCTAACTATGATAATGATTAGTAAACTAGAAACTTAATTTCTTAATGCAGATTCATAGAACTTCAGAACTTTGGGGGCTTCTTAAACATGAAATGGAAATTGCAGAGCTAACTTACTTAACAAAACCATAATACTACATAACCTACATGCTAACACATTGCATTTAACACATCTTAAGATAGAGAATTCAATACTAACAGAATTTATTATTGACACACACAATACATAAAGAAATAAATACTTATCTATATTAATCCTTCGAGTGGCCAGCTCTCCGAAATGTGTAGTAAAAACTTGTAAAGCTTCAAAACATTCTTTAGAACACCAATAACTTCATCACACGGTACTCAATTTTTTTGCAAAAAATATTTTAGAATTCAAAATAGTCTATTATCTTCATATGTCATTTGAATCATGAAACAATGCTATATATTTGTACTCTAAAATTATGCCTAAGATCTAGAAGTTGGTAGTTTTATATATTTTCCGCCTCTAAAGTCTTAATTGAAAACATTAAATTTTTGAAGAAGTCTTTTTGATCAAACAACTTTAAAGAAGTAAAGACTTCAAGTGGGATCTCTCAAACATAGATGTCTTTCATAAAGTAGAAGAACTGAGCATGCTATATGCGAGGAACAATAAATAAACTAAGAGTTTTTCTAGTGCCACCTAGGACTCTTTCCAGAGTCTCTAACTTCCAAAGCTATATTATCCCAGAGCAATCCTTCTTCCATAAAGTCTTCTTTCTCCTTGCTATGAACCTTGTTTTAACAAGAATAAATCCTTTGCAACCACACTTTATTAGTTTAAGAGTTCGATTTAGTCAAAATGGAAAGTGAAGTATTTATACATCATTTTTAAGTAATAAATAACAATCTATCATGTAAATCAAATAATATTGGCATAGTAAGCTTAGTCAGGCTATGTAAAAGGATCATTTAGGCTGGTTATGATGAAGGTAATTTTTACCTCATCACTTTCTCCCCCTCCTAATGTTGAGCAGTTCCTCCTGCTCTTTGTTGAGCTGATCCACTTGATCTAGCTTGTTTTTCTACCCCTCTTTTCTTGTTATTCTCTTCAAACAATACAATATTATCATACACTGACCCTATTGTGTCATCCCATTCCCCTAGATTTTGAACAAAACCCTTACCCAATTGTATTTTTAGTCTCTAGATCTGATATTCCCATTGGAATTGATCTATAGTCACATTCACTAGAGGAGGTGGCTGAAGGAGTAATAGTGGTCTGAATCTCATCCCTATTCATTTCATTTTGAGTTCTCTTATCAGTTCTGCCACCCCTTGTGCTCTTTTATAAGACCACTTAACGTTAGTAGGAGAGATCATTTCCCTTCATTTCAAATGAATGGGTAGGGGTATGTACCTTTCTTCGCATGCTGCCCAAGCTCTGTTTATTAATCGGGGACCTTCTGCTTGAAAATTTTCATAACAAAGTCTGAGACTTTTACCATATTTTTCCTTCATAACATTAAACTTTTTGATTCTCTTGAATTCTTTTCATAAATCAAAGGGTTTGTGATGGTGATGCCTCACCAGCAGGCCAATGTTCTTTTCCACTTGAAGATAGTCTCCTCAACTAAACTTATCCTACAAACATATTAACAAAAAAATTTGTCTATTTCTCAAGCAACAAATTGTGTGTGAAGAATTCACACAATAAGTTCTTTTGTGAAGGGGAGGATGTCTTAAAGGCTCCCATAAATTCTTTATCATCTGGATCATGTGGGAGATTACAAGAAATCCTCAATAATTTCCACCTCAAAACTTGTTCATTCAAAAACATATAATATAGTCTTGAGGGCTTCCTACATGGTAACAACAGTTCCCCAATTTTGCAGGCTTTTGTTTTGGCCTCATACAATCTATCATATTCCCTGCATAGCATGACAAGATCTACTTTTAATCTATTATTTTCAATCCCTGCTTTCCTGAGGAAATAACAACATTCCATCCATTTCTGCAGTAGAGGAGGAATATGGATTTGAAACCACTCCATTCTAATTGGTTATGTCTGAACCTCTTTTCTTTCCATGGGCGTTTTGATTCTTAGTTTTATTTCTTCCTCTTTTCTTCAGGAGTACTCTCTACAGTACCCTCCAAATTAACTAATTCAATTTCTGTCTCTCCTCCCTCAAGGTCAATTATTTTTCTCTTCGTAGCAGGAGACTGTGGAGGAACATCAACATCATGAAATTGTTCAGAAGGAATAGACTCACTTGGTGCAGAAACATAAGGCTGACGTGGAATGTTATGACCTATTTGATATGTGGGCCTTTCTTCTACTGCAGGAGCTTTACCAACCAATGTTTCAACATTATCCAGTATTTTCTATATTCTAATAATAGGATGCTTTTCCTCTACAAAAGCTCCTAGATAATTTGCATGCATTTTTCTCCTCTGATCCTCTACATCCTTGACTCTTGACCATCTGGCCCTTTTTTTCACCTCTTCCATGGAAAAGCAATTCCTTACTATATCCTCATCAAACAAGAGCTTATGTGCAAATGTAGGTCTCTTAATACTCAATCTTATATTTTTGATGAATCCCTCTAGATTAAAACTTCTTGGGGGCTCCTTCCCCATCTTATATGATTACAAAATAGGATAGATCTGATCCAGACCTTCTTTATTTGTTTCCCAGAAATCACAAAACTTTGTAGAAGTGGGGAAGAAAGAACCTTTCTTCTGTCCCCTTAAGTGAGTCTTATCTGACCCATTCAACTACCACATCACTTCCAAGTAAGCAAGCCTCTTTGGAACATATTTGGGTAATACATACCCTGATGGAAGTGGTGTGGGTGTGTAGAAACCAATCACCACAATTATGTTGGATTCCCATCTCAGGGGTTCTAACCATTGGCCTCAAGAAATCCACAATTTCTCTTGGCACTCTGTCTTGTGGTGGCTCTGTGAAATTTAAATGCCTCCTAAAAAAATGTTCTTCAAAAATCACATAGTTGGTATTGTTACAATGTCTATCCATCATGTGAGTCCAACATTGAATGGGAAGGGGAGCACCCTCATTATCCACCTCTGTTACCTGCAAGGCTTCATGCTATAACCCTTTCCCTACATGTAAGAACACATGGCACATTAGAGAGTACAAACTGAATTCCATCTTAAATTCCATCTTGTCTTCATTCTTCTTGATGGATACCAACTGTTCACTCATCTTGTTTGCAATATACAAGGCACAATCATACTCAGTATTCACCATTTGATCCTAAATATCTGTTGCCATAAGCATGAGAGCAACAAGCATATTACCTTTTGCATCCTGCCCTAAGACTTGACACAAGGAGTGATAAGTATTGATGAAATAATTGTATAGAAGTAGTCAATAGCTAGAGGCTTTTTCTCATTAGGGGAAATCTTGATGGGTCTATTATCTATTCCTCTCACCCTGTGACTAGGAACCAACACAATTCTGTAACTACTCATATTCTTCCTATATTTGTCATTGAAGGCCTCAAAATCTATGCCCTTGCTAGCTGCAGGATTTAGTCCAAAGACCTTAGAAATATATTCCTTTATTAGGCTAATCATTCCTGCACCATTTCTAGACAACACCAATCTCCTCTGTGAGTCATATCTCCTGGCTATAGCCCTAACAAAATTGACATTAACAAACACATTTGGCACAAATTTTTTTGCCAAATCTAAAGTCCACGCATGTGATAAAGGAGCCCTAGAAGACCTTTTTCTATACCAATGATCAAACAATGTCCGTCCAACTACAAGAATATCTACATCTATGCACCCCCAGTCGTTATCCAACAATCTATCACTAACCCCTCTCGGGCCACAGATGTTCAAGGGTCTTCTTGATGACCCAAGCAATTGTAGCATCGAATCTTCATCCAATGTTCTCTTTGAAGTAGACGGTTGACCTGTTGAATGACTCATTTTGTCGAATTACAGGGTTTTAGAGCTCCTAATAAAATTAGCCTAGTTTCTAACAACTACCTGATTCTAACACCTTTTCACTTACATGAGAAGAAAAATACCAAAAAGCACCCAACACAGAACAATCAAATTGATTTCAAACCTAAAAAAATTCACTTACTTTGAATTCTACCCGCAAACCCTAATTTCACTAGAGAGAAGCAGAGAGCTCAAATCGCTGAAGAATTCTTTATGAAACTAGAAATAATCATCACAACAACTCAAATGTACTATTTATTCACATTAGATGTCCTTGTAATTTATTGGTATCAGTCATATCGGCTATTACTGCTCATTTGCTCGAACATTGTGTCTGCAACAGACAAAGTCAAAAATTTGAATGTGGTTCGTTGATGCAAGGATCGTCGCGACAAGATTGGTGGCTCATAATAATCTCAGAGATTTGAAAAATCCATTATGTGTTCTAAAAATTCTCTGATCAATCAGGTTTTCCCATGCGAGAGAACTTTCCATGTCAACTCTCAAATTTTTCCACATGTCATCATTTTGTAGCCCCACGCCTCTCATCGGGTCCCAATTTTTTGACATTGCGGGCTCATGCTTTCTTGCCAAGTGGAATGCACTATCTTCTGGGCTTTGTATGTATTTAACAAACTACATACATGTGGCATCAAACCGCAATAGTGTAGAGCCAACTCATATTTGACAGCATGTCCTTCATGGTAGTGGGTGACCAATCAAATACTGCACAACTGGACCCCCCTTTAGTTTTGGCATTTAGCAAGACTGTGGGTCCAATGGATAGATAGCATTATTCCACAATAGCGTGACCTTGTCAAAGTACATACTTCTAGAGCTTGCGGGCTTTTGCTAAGCTTCCAAGTGTCGTCATCACACTTAATTCCTTGCACTAAATACTTAGGCATTTTAATATTTCAATTATTTGATGGGCACTATTAACTGATAGGTTAGGACAAAAGGGGCTGGTAAAACATGACATATAAAGGATCAGGTTATAACTTAAATGAATGGCAACTGGGATCAAGGGGTCAATAGGAAAACATAACATAAAACAACCAAGTGACCACATGACTTAGGATTTAAACCTAGGATCTAAAAAATATACTCTATTAAACACAAGGAAAACCCTAAATTTTAACACAGACCACCAATATTTTTCAATGCAAGAGGACCAACTTCTGGAGGCCATAACTTTTGATCTGGGAGGCTTATTGAGCCATTTTTTAAATTGTAGAGCTCGAAGTGATCTATGCACTAGGCACCCCTGGAAGTGATGTTGAGAAACCTAGCATAGTTATTTTGGCCAAAAACTAACTCTATAGCCCAAAAATTTAGTTTATTCATTTTTATAACCCAAAAAATTGTACTTTCTGTAATTGCAAGGTTGAGATAATTTTCCCAACATTCTCCCACTTGTTGAAAACCTTTCAAGAGAAAAAAAGGGAGCATCATTGCTAGGGGTCAAAAGGCCCATAGACTCTGAACACCATCTAAAGTTCTCTGTGCTCATGGGATTAGTTAATGAATCTGCAACATGCATCAAAGTCTCTACCTTAACCAGCTTCACCCTACCATCCTTGACCATATCTCTCACAAAATGATACTATACATCAATATGCTTGGTCCTTGCATGAAAAATTATGTTCTTAGCTAGGTAGATCACACTCTGACTATAACAATAAACTATCACTGTACCCTATCTTATTCCAATATTTGAACATAATCTCTTAAGACAAATGGCTTCTTTATAAACATGAGTAGCTGCCATATACTCAACCTTAGTAGTGGACAAGGCAATCACAACCTATCGCTTACTCATTGAACTAATGTCACCATCGAATAAAGTAAACACATAAGCACTGGTGGGTCTTCTTCTATCAACATCACCTACCCAGTCTGAATCCACATAACCATGAATATCAAGGGAATGCTCATCTTCTATCAAATTACCATGATAACACAAGGAATACTTTGAGGTACCTTGTGAATATCTAAAGACTCTTTTAACTACATCCCAATGAACTCTACCAAGATTAGACATGTATCTAGAAAGAACTCCCACTACTTGGGCATTGTCTGGTCTACTATAGATCATAACATACATCAAACTTCTAACTACACTTTGGTAAGGCACTCTGCTCATGTCTTCCATCTTCGATGGGGATGTTGGACATTATGAAGTAGATAACTTCAGTTCAATTGTAAAAGAAACACATAATGGTCTACAATCTTGCATTTAAAACCTCTATAAAACTAAACTGACATACTTACTCTAGCCAAGCCATAGTTTTTTTCACTCTGTCTCTTCTAATTTCCATTGCAAGAATGTGTTTAGCTACACCAAGATCCTTCATTTCAAATTTAGATGCAAGTTGAGACTTTAGTTCTAAAATAATTCCTTTCCCTTTACCAATAAATAACATATCATCAACATATAATGCAATAAAAATGAAAAAATCACCATCATATTTATAATAAACATAGTGATCTAATTTAGAATTCTCAAATCTCAAACTCAACACATATGTATCAAATTTTTGGTACCACATCCTAGGATTTTGTTTCAAGATATACGAGGATTTCTTTAATTTACAAATCAAATTACTTTTACCTTTCACCACATAGTGTTATGACTGTGTCATATAAATATCCTCCTCCAAATCCCCACGAAGGAATGTCATTTTCACATCCATTTGTTAAACCACTAGACCACAAGATGTAGCAATATAAAGCAAGAATCTAATGGATGTTATTTTTGCAATACGAGAAAATATCTCACTATAAGCAACACCCTCAACTTAAGAGTAACCTTTTGCAACCAATCGTGCTTTGTACTTCTCAATACCTCTATTTGAACCAATCTTTTTCTTGAACACCCATTTGCAACCAACAGGTTTTCATCCTTCAGGCAATGGTACTAGGCCCCATGTATCATTCTTTTCCAAAGCTACCATTTCTTTATCCATGGCAATCTTCCAAGACTCTGCATCATTCATACCTAATGCCTCTTCTACATATCTCAATTCATCCATGTTAGTATTCAAAACAAAAATACATCTCTAGTCATTAGGTGAATACCTTTTAGGTGGTTGTCTATTCCTTGTAGACCTTCAAACAAGCCGGGGTGGAGGTTCTTCCTCCTCTTCTAAAGATTTAGAGCTAGATAATCTCTCCTCAACTTCTTGTCTATCTAGGGGCCTTGATTCAACTTTCTGAGGTGTAGACAGAAGTTGAATCACATCTTTCTGTTCACTTTGTTCTAGCTACAATATAATAGAAGGCTTAGTTTCTCTAAAAATCACACTTCTACTATATATTACCTTCTGTGCAATAGGATCCCAAATCTTGTATCCTTTCACACCATAACTATAACCATTGAAGATGCATTTCACAGCGTTGTTCTCTAACTTTGTTCACTTCTTCTTTGGCACATGTGCATATGCCTCACAACCAAAAACTCTAAGATGTTTCAATGAAGGTTTATAACTCGACCACACCTCCATATACATTTTATCAAAAAAGTTGATGTAGGAGACCTGCTAGTCAAGTAACAAGCAATGGAAACAACTACAACCCAAATTTTTTGTTCTAGACTGTGCAGCACCACTAAGCATATTCCCAACCTTCTCCCTTAGGGTCCTATTCATTCTTTCTAAAACTCCATTCTGCTATGGAGAACACAAAATTATATTCTGTTTCTAAATGGCACAATCTTTACAAAATCTATCAAAATCATTAGACAAAAATTCACCACCATTGTCAGTCCTCAAACTTTTTATTTTCTTTGCAGTTTGCAACTCAACCATTGCTTTAAATTCTTTAAATTGACTAAAAAATTCATGTTTACTGTTTAGAAAATATACCCATGTCCTTCTGCTATAATCATTGATAAATAAAACATAATATATGGATTTTACAATGGAAGGAACATCTATAGGACCAAACACATCAGATTGAATAAGATCCAAGACACCACAAGATTTATGAGAACTAGAGTAAAACTGAACGTGATTTTGTTTACCATAAATACAATGCTCACAAAAATCAAAATCAATATTATAATCAGTCAACTCTTCAACAAGGTTTTTATTTTTGAAGGTCCTTAGACCCTTCTCTCTAATGTGGCCAAGTCTCTAGTGCCATAACATAGTCTTCCCTACAGGTAGTTTTGATTTAGAATAAAGAGTACCTTTAGGTACCTAGAAGCCAGGACCATTTGCTAAAGAGAAAACTCTCTTCTAAAATGAAACTTAGTCATAGACTTGCTTTTCATATAAGTACTATTGCACTCAACAGTGTATGCATCAAGATTATATAATGTGCCAAATTTGACACCTCTAGCAATCACCATAGCACCTCTAACCATCTTGCATCTTGCATAAACAAAGATTACTTGCACACCCCTATATATTAGTTTGCTCACAAATAATAATTTCATGTCAACCCGATGATATTGTAACAACACATTCCATAATGCTCAAAATAATTAACATAATTACTCATCTTAATCAAGAGTTAGATTAAATCATGATTATCCAAATCAGGGTAAACAAAAATGAATCATTATCATTTTGATAATTAAGCATGTTATTCTAAATCAGAAAATAACAAAACTTATAATTTTTAATATCCAATTACACATCATTAGTGAATAACTTCACTATACATGTACAAAGCTATGCTTAGGGCATCTAACATTAAATTATACATAATAGCTGACTATCAAGTCATAAAATGAATAACACTATATCTAGAACATATGACATCCATCTTCATAAGCCTTGGCTTGTCTCATGCTTGGGAAGGAGAGCATCATCTAGGTGCTTTTCCTCCAACCACAGACTAGTGGTCCCTTGCACAACTTCCTACTTGGAAGCGACCCTGCCCTTCACGGAAGGGATAGATATAAGGAACCATTAGGTTATCCATATGAGTATCTAGTGTTGTGTCATTCATAATGCCTCACGGTCACACAACTATAGATCCACTCTAACTATGTATGACACTACTGGAGACATTATGCCTTCTGGAGCACTGTGGACCAACAATGCATGCAGAGACAAATGCATTACTTTGGCCAAAGATTTACATACTTAAATGTTATGCAATGAATGTTGTTGTATGTCCACCACCTCGAATCGACTTATAAGATGTCATGTCCTACAGTAAACATATTTTTGACCATTCTTGGTCTAGAATAATTAAGTTTCAATACATCTTAGTCCAATCTTTGGACATTCGATTCTTGTCTCGAAAACCCATTCTTAGGGTTCTTGATTTCTTAGACATTTGGGAACTAGTGACTCCATGTCACACTATCTCATATTTATTGAAGAAACAAGTACATTCTTGGTTTCAACACTTATCCTACTCAATCAATGTTTACTTTGTTTACCTATTATCAAGGTTGGGATCAAATCATAATATCTGTGAAATGCTCATAAAGACTCATAGAGTCGATCTCTTTTATAAGTTCTTCCTTAAGAGACTTTACTAATGTCAAAATATAAAAATAATTGCCATTCACAAAGTTGGCATTTACCTTCTTTAATACCACTAGTTTATAAAATAACTAGGACAAGTTCTTGCAATCAAAGAAAGCTATCAAATAATTACTTCACATGGGGGATATGATATAAAGTTGTGACTGCCAAGAAAGCCATAATATATATGCATGCATATAATAACCTGCTCATCTCCAAGAAGAGTCATAATAACCACAATATACTCTATATGCACAACAATCGAGGATCGACTTCACCTACTATCAGGTTGGCAAGATAAAGAATCAAGTGCTCACGACACCAACTCAGTTGTTCCATTGATTTAAAAGTGTTTGCATCTATCATGGCTATGACCATTGTTATTATGACATGCAACAAATCTGTGGTATTAATACCATAGGCCGATACCCTCAACCTGTCTTTAACAAATGATTATCGCTCTATCAGGGTCAATAATAAACACTAGGTTTTCAAGTCTTATCGACTGATAATTAATTAAAAGAAAGCATTATTAAAGATACATGGCTCAACCAGTTAACTGGTATTTCATAGGTGCACATGCATGCACAACCAGTGAAGGTATTACGGCCTCAGGCTGGCCAAGTGCCACTAAAACACAGTAACTTCAAGAATCATCACAAAATAATATGGTGAGGCTTCAATAGCCTTCAACATTCAGAGATAATCATCAAGATATACATATAATTATATTCACTATTCAGCATGTCATATGCATATATGAATAGTTTCCTCAAGTCGACACAGTCGACGTCCTCCATAAACAAAGGTTTAAAACTGTATTTGGAAACCTTTATATGTATGAGCCATGAGCTCTAAGTCATCATACTTGAGATATGACACAGTGATAAATGTCTTGCACGCTGGGCTTCGAGCCTCCTCGCCCTATCTCCCGACTGTGACAACCTTGTCGCCCACTGCTAAAATAATAACTCCCTATTATTCACCAACCCTGCTCTCTTTTTCTCTAGACATAGAATAATGATAGAATAGAATGAAGTCTCTCTTTGATAGCCTTCAATAACTATCAAAACATGGTTCTTTGCATGCATTTTCTACACGCCACCTTGCAGGATCTTTTGATCCACGCAACCCACTCTTGGCCGGCCAGCGAGGAGGGCTCTAACAAGCCTCCACTCAGCTTAAAATCTCTCTTCCCACTCATCGTGGGTGATGGATATCAGAGTGGCAAGAATATGGATAAAATAATATAGTTATAAGCATAGTCAAGATACTATTGACATCAACCTCTAAAGAGGTCCACATAAACATAATCACCTTAGCTAAATAATAAGGGTTAAATAACTTCTATATTATCAAAGATCATCATAATGAAAACAAAGGATGACAAACTAATAGTTTATGGTTTCTGGGGTCGAGTAATACTCCCCCTCTATCGACTATCGACCTTTGTCAAAAAATAAGGAGTAAAGAAATAATATCCCAAATTGAAATAAGAAAAACAAGAGAATTCATTATCTCTTCACAAGACTAACTCTCGACTTTCGATGATGTTCAAGGAACGTTGTTTATTCGTCATAACCATTGTCGAGATAGCTCCACCAACAAGATGACCCAAAAAGGAGATCGATTTCCTAGAAAGAAAACATGACTCAAGACAACTTACAAAGGGTTCATAAGG
This sequence comes from Cunninghamia lanceolata, assembly GCA_027924645.1. Lineage (NCBI taxonomy): Eukaryota > Viridiplantae > Streptophyta > Pinopsida > Cupressales > Cupressaceae > Cunninghamia > Cunninghamia lanceolata. Next base: position 232,967 of record BSBN01001243.1, on the reverse strand, counting down.
ACATAAAATCTGATACTTAGATGGCTATTTGGCCCATTTCTTGACATCTATCTCTTCCTCCTGGATGATACTCTCCTTCCATATTCGAAGGATGATTTCTTTTCCTGATCAAACTCACCACCAGAAATTCATGATTAGTGGATCATCATATGATCTATAAATCATAATAATTAAATAATCATTTCAATCTTGAAATCTCATATCTAACTAGCATAAGTTAGTTTCCTCATAAACAATGATTAATCTGACATTTTCCACATCTTAATCATTCAATTCTTAAATAATCATCCTGATTACCATACAAAAGTAAGATTAAACTAAATCACAAGTTGGGGATGTAATAGATATGTAACACACCATTAATCCTTTTTACTCTACCATCAAGAAATCTGATTTTAATTTTACCACGACCTAATTTTAACTTTACCATGACCAACAATATTTAAACAAGAATCATCACCCAAGTACACCTTACCTCCATCAAATTCTTCATATTTAGAAAACTAATCTCCATTAGAGGTCATATGAAAAGATGCGTCTGAGTTAATTAACTGTGCATCATTACCCACACAAGTGGCCAAAGTTGCAATGAACACATCACCATCTTCCTTCTTGGATTCAGATTCAAAATCAAATTTCTTCTTTTCTTCTTTTCACTCCTTATGGAAGTGTCCAGGATTACCAAAATTTTAGCAAATAACTTTGGACTTTCCAAGATATTTGGTCATGCTTCTCATTTTTATTGCCTCTTTCTTTAGGTCTTCCTTAAACATTCAAGGCCTTTTTGGCATTGATGGATACCTTCCTCCTCATCCCTTCAGAAAGAAAACAACCCACAACATCTTCAACTTTCAAGACAACTGAACTACTCCCAATAGCCATAACAAGAGAATCCCACAAATTAGGAAAAGAACAAAGTAGGATCTGACATCTCTCCTCCTCATCCATTTTTACACCAACTGATGTTAATTGAGCCACCAACATATTAAATGATTCTAGGTGGTCTACAATTCATCCACCCTCTTCCATTCTCAAGGAATATAGCTTCTTCCTCAAGAAAGTCTTGTTCACTAAAGACTCGGCTTGATATATCTCACCAAGTTGCTTTCATAGTTTCTTCGTAGAGGGCTCTTCATGGACATTGATTAAAACATAGTTTGACAAGAACAATCTAATTAGAACCTTAGCTTTACGGTCCATAACATCATATTGAGTAGCCAAAGTAGCATCTGTAGGGCTTGGAACATTCTCATCAATAGTATCCCATAAATCTCGATCAATTAATAGATCTTCCATCTTCAGCTTCCACATCTTAAAATTGTTACTAGAAAATTTCTCTACCTCTATTTTCCCTAATGTGCTTGCCATCTAAAAATTCCTGAAACAAGATCATAAAGTATCTTCTACACAAGCTCCCACTCAAGCTAGATTAGTTCAAAAAATCCAACAATCCACAACTAAAACCAAAAGTAATCAAGCTCTGATACCACTTGTAAGGAAGCTAGGGTAGCAGAATGACTTCCTACACTAATCTTGAGAGGATGATTATGCAAAAATTTTCAAATATTTACAACAATTACAAAAATTATACAGAAACAAACATAAATAGAAATCATACCACAACATAGTGATTTATGTGGGAAAACCCTTTTGGGAGAAAAAACCCACACTCCAAAAGGAGCCCAATATATTATTCATATATCTTAACAAGATTACAATATACTTGCAGAGCAAGCCTTCACAGGAGTATCAACAACTAGCGATTTGGAGGTAGATTAACAATATCTATAAGATTCTCATACACAACCTCCATCTCAAGCACCTAATATATGGGAGATACAATACATGAAACTATCAAATGATAATTAAAAAACCATGAGCTAAAACCACCCAAAAGTAGTGCCCAAATCCTTAGGGTTCCATTATCTCCAATCAAAGATGCCTTATGATGTGTCATACATGCATCAGAAGTTGGTCAACACATGTAACTCCCCCTTACAACTCTTTTCCATGTCCAACACATTTTTACATTTTCCAATGTGGGAGGCCGATTGAGCTTTTAAAAAAAAAATTGTAGAGCTCAAGTGATCTATGCATTAGGCACCCTTATAAGTGATTCTAGGAAACCTAGAATAGTTATTTTGTCCAATAACCAACTCTATAGCCTATAAATTAAGTTTATTCATTTTTATAACCCAAAAAATTGCACTTTTTGTAATTGTAAGGTTGAGACACTTTTCCCAACATTGCACTACGTTTTCCTACTCTTTGGCATATGTCAACTATCTTTTATACTTATTTGCATCCTTAAATAGTGTAGGCCACAACAGTCCTACTAGAAACACCTTTCTCATGGTGTCTTCTCCTAAATTATACCCTCGAAATATCCCTTCATGGGCTTCTCTCAAAATGTTATTTCTTTCATGCTCTAACACAACTCTTCTTATAACTTCATCCCTACCTATGACATGTAGATCTCCTTCAATCAATGTATATAGCAATGAATTTTGCAAGAGCCTATATCTTTCATTTCTAGAATATTTTTTTGGGAATTGCCTTGTAGATAGTAGCTATGCTACTTTATAGTTCTTTTGGTACCACATTTATTCTGAATAAACTTACACTGGGTAATTTTTCCTTTTCTTGTTCTGGTTGTTCCCTTGTATCAATTCTGGGTAAGTAATCTAGCCCTTGGTTTACTTTCCTAGGTTTTACCATGATCTTTAAATCAAATTCCTGAAACAATAGTAAATATCTACAAATTCTTCCTTGTATTATTGGTTTGTTCATTAAATACTAAGAAGCTCATGATTTGTAAAAAATATAAATGAAGTGGCTAAGGGATAGTGTCTAAGATTTTACAATGCATAAACCATCGCTAGTGCCTCTTTCTATTGTGGTGTAGTTCTATGCAATTGGATGATCCTCATTTCCTCTTGGTTATGCTAGCACTACTCCATTTGTATTTTTTGACACATCCACATCTACATGGAAAGGAATCTTTTTGGTTGATCTTATTCCTAAATTGTTACCTAATGGTATCCTAAGAATCCATCTATAAATGAATAAATTTCCCTTCTTTCCATTGACTCAAAGATTTCTTCTATAAATGGGGTTGGAAAGGGGTCATGCAAGAAAGATTTATTAAATTCTCTAAAATCAATGCATACTCTTATTTCACCAATTTTCTTGTGTTGTAACACCATAGGACTTATCCTTTCTACATCTTCCATAGGTTTGATATGTTAGGAATTGCATGCAGAAGATATCAATTAAATGCAAATAAAGATTAAACAGAGGAATGAAAAATACACAGAAATAATAATAGCGAGAGATAATTTTTAAGGTGGTTCACCCAAACTTGGGCTACATCCACCAACAAAGAGTCCAATATTATTATCCAGCAAATCAAACCGATTACAACCAACAATCCTTGCAACTCAAATTGCTGCAAATGCTACAATACAATATCAATAGAAACCCTAACCCTTAGTTGTTTTATCAAGACTTATGTCGGTTACAAAATAGGGTTTTTTTTATGTTGGCCAATAGAAAAATATCTCTCGACGCCTTTATAAAATAATTTGGGGGGAAACCGCACCGATAAAAGTGGGGAAAATTTAACCTCCGAGTCTGATTAGGATCCATATAACAACATGATAATACCGCTAGCTAACATCTTGTCCAGTTCTGCCTTCACTCTTTTCTTGACATTAGGATTAAGTCAATATGGTCTCTTTCTTTGTGGTTTTTCTCCTTCCCTCAATTATATTTTTATCATTCTTACTTCTTCCTTGATACCTTTAAGATTGGTGAAAGTGAAGAGAAATAGGTCTTCATATTCCTTTAACACTTTCACAACTTGCATTACTTGTCTTTCATCCCAGTAATCTCCAATTTTGGCCAATTTGGTGCTCTCTTCTCTAGCTATGTTTTCTTCTCTCATTCGCAATGGATCATTGAAGTATTTATTTTTGGCACATTCATAGTAGCTATTTCTCTTTCACCTTCCTCAACTTCAACTTTTAAATTTTGTGGGTCCTCTTCTTCCTTAGGTTCCCTATCCTTTCTAGCAGTACAATAGAACTTTAACTATGAGATTTACACCTTATTCATCCATTATATCAATTTTCGAATACCCTTTTCCTTTGGTGGGATGGTTTGATATCTCTTTTTGTCACTAACAGTTTCTTCTATAGGAGATAGAATTATCTCTTTCATCTTTTGGAGTGCGATATGAATAAGTATGTTATGGTTATAGAATGAAAATGTTTTGTAGAAGTTATTTTGTATCATGGCACATTTTTTGATTTCTCTGCTCTTTTCTTGGTTAATGTACCAAGTTTTGTAATGAGTGATAATGTCCAACAGAAAAGTTGAGTATAAAGTCTTTCATCATATTCTGTTCTATTAGTCCACTCCTTGATGCAAATTTGTAGGTGTACCTTAGGTTCAACCTCACCATGGTATTTTGGAGTGAGTTTCCAATCTCCTTCTAGTAGATACCTAGTTTTTATAAGGACTGTAAATGCTTTCCAATTTGTGAGTGTACCACCATCTTGTTGTATTACATAGTAAGGTATGTTGAAGTGATTCCAATCTTAGATCTTCCTTTTCAAATATCTTTTCCACACTCTCTAGGTATGCCAATAGGTCTCCTCATTTAGAGTACTAGGGAAGTTTAATATGTGAAATACCTGTGAGATTTGGTTCGAATGATGAGAAATTTTGGTATGTTGTTTGTCTTCATTCCTATCTTCATTTTCTAATTCTTGTGGTGGGTTCTTGTGATTTGTGATAACATAGCCATAGTTTTTCTCAACTCTTCTTAGATTGTAGACCCTTCTTGCTCCTAGTATTTTTCTACATCTTACTTCTAGCTCACCCTAAAGCTAAGACTCCATTGCATCTTCACTATTAGTGTTGTAGTTACTACAATCTAGAATGATTTCTCCTTCTGAATTGGGTTCATGCATGGTGTCTTTTATGGGATTCTCAAAGAACATAGGGCCTTCTAGTTTTCTTCTTCACTTTCCTCTTGTGCTACTTCTTCTATGTAGACATTACTCATATCAATGTATAGGGGTATATGTATTGCTTTATCTTTGTCAAAAAATGATATCTCCTCCTTACATGAGTCTATTGTCACATTATAGTTCATGACCAATTCTAAGTTTAGTAGAATGTTGAATGTATCAAAAGGTTCCTTCATTTCTCTTACTTCAAAGTCAACCTTCTTCCCAATTCCCATTAAGTTAACTTCTACATTTCTCCAAGTTCCAATTGTATTGATGGAGGTACCATCCTCAAGGGTAATATTATAAGGGTTGTCATAGAGCATTGGTATTATGAATTCTTCCTAGACCCTTTTGGGTATGATACTAACATTTTCTCCAAGATCAACCAGTATGTTCTTAAAATGTCTATTATTTACTTTGAGTTCTATCAAAATTAGTTTCTTCTTCCATCTCCTTGGTGTTTTTCCTACACTTTTGACTTGAGGTGTGAAATTTGTTTTTCTCATCTTGTTCTAGTATTTTGAGAATTGCTTTAAATTTTCAATAATGTTTTCTTCCTCTAAAAAGTTTACCAATTCCTTTAATAGTTGAGCTTCCTTTTTTGAAAATTGTGCTTTATGGTAGTCCTCATTTCTTTTTTCCTATAGGATTATTCTTCTAGTATCTTCAACTATTTGGTCATGTTTTTCTTTTGTTGGAAAATACTCTCTTTCTTCATCCTTTTCTTCTTCTTCTAACTCATCCCTTTGTCTTCTTCCATTTCTAGTGTCAGTCCCTCTTTTAGTTATTACTACAACTTTATTTTTCTACCTATATTCACAATAGCTTGCTTTCTTAATTCTTCCTTTCCAAATATTATTTGTCCAATGTTTCCTCCTTTGTGGTAGTTAGATTCTTATATCATCTTCATCCATTCCAATTTTCACACATCATATAGCTCCTTGAGTACTTTGTTTAGGTACCTTTCTTATGATTTTAACTCCTTTTGTTGCATTCGTTCGTGATAGCTCTTCACTTTTTGTTTGTGGTGGTGCATTTTTAAAGTATTGTTATGCTCTGGTACATGTGAAGAGATCATGACTAGTATCACCACAAAATTTGTAGCTCTTGTTCTTTTCCTCTTAACATTCATTGGCATAATGTCCCATCTAATTGCATCTGAAGTAGGTAGTTTATTCTCTTATTCTTTGTACATGGCCTCTTCCTCTGTTGCATCCTCATCAGTAATTATTGTAATACCCTCAATTATTATTTGAAGGGTAGCTAGTCAGAGGTTGGTCATTTATAATTTATGGTGGAGCATACTGTGCCCCATGAGCATTGTATTAGTTCTTCCATGCCATATGTTTATAGTCATGGTCCTAGAAGACTCTTTCTACCAACCATTTAGCTATGGAAACTCCTTTGTGGATAGGGTCATTATCTTCACAATAGTGGTTGTACCATGGTTCATGTTCCTCATCTTCCTTTAGTCTGAATAATAGATATAGGCAATCATTTATCTCATGGTCATCCCATTCACCACAAATTTTGTCATAAATACTCTTCAACTTTCTAGGAGCTTCTTGTAGATCAAATTTGAGTGCCACTACTTTTTTTTCTCCTTTCATCATCGAACATTCATTCCTTAGATAGCCTTCTTTTGTATAGTAAGTGCACCATATCTTCTTCCTCTGGGTTGATGGTGTTATTAATCTACTTTCACCCTTAGCCAGTATATCCTTCTTGATTTTTAACTATTCCAAATCTAGTCTCATCTTTTCTAATTCCTTACTTTCTATCTCCTTATTCTTTCTTCTCCAAGGTTGGGCTTCTATTTTGCATGCCATCTCTATCACACTTGAGTAAGTTTCAAAAGTTCTACCATCTAATGTAGTTCTAACTTCTGGTAATAGTCATGATATAAACCATTCAACCCTTCTTTTTGTTAGTGGATCCTCCATTTTTCTTACCACCTCTTTGAATTCGTGATAAAATTATTTAACTATTTCCCCTTCTTGTACCATTTCCCTCACTTTGCTAGCACTCTCTGATGGAACCTCAAGAGATCCAACATTGGCTAGAAATTCATCCTTTATCTCTTGCCATTCCTTATCATGTTTAGGATAGTTCTTCATGTATCATTTGAAAACTTCATTTATCAACATCCCCACAAAGTCATAGAATTTGGTTTGATTACTTTGAGTACCATTTCTTCTCTAGGTGGAATCCAACACATAGATGTGTTCAGAGGCCTTAGTAGTGTCTTTTACAAATATTGGTAATTACATGTTTGGGTCCATATCTAGAGTTGGTTCTCTAGATCTATTAGTACTAGATAGGGTTCTCCTTCCCTCTACGGTGGACTTCTTTCCTCTATCCTTAGCTCTTTGAATTTTTTTTCCCTTAGTTGATTTCTTAGCATGATTCCCCTATTTCACCAATTTCCCATTTCTTCCTTTATCTATTGTTAATTCAATGTCAAAGAAGTTCGTTCCTAATATCTCTACACAATCTATCACAAATTATTCTATTTGCTTTCTCTTGTCTGAGTCAAATCCCTATATATTCCTTCCACAAGCACTCTCCTTGTCTTATCTGGCACGTGGGATGACTCTTGGTCTAGGGGTTCACCTCTTCATAAAACCATTTTAATTTGAGGGGCACCCTTTAGTTAGTTATTACATTTCATTTATTAATATAGGGTCTTCCCAACCTTTATTATTCATTTAAATGGTATCCATGGCAAAGTTCTTGAACACTTTCTTAATTTCCTTTTCTACCACATTCCCCTATTTTCTTGTAAATTTCAATCTTTCATCATTTTCTCCTTTTGTAAATCTACACTTTTTCTTACCACCTTATCTAGGTAATCTACACTTAAATCTAGAGGTTTAAGTTTCATAAAATGGTTTAATAGTTCCTCAAATCCTTCGTTAATTGTAACCTTCTGGTTAGATAGATCAAGTTCCAAATGAGGGTTTTGAGTCAAAATTTTGAATCATAGAGAACCCCTACTTCTACAACCTTCTTTTAATGACTCATTAGATACCCCACATTCTTTAATATGTCTTACTAACCCTTGTAGGATTTCAATTATTTTATCAGAATGGATATTGAGTTGCTCAGATGTATCTTTATTATAGAGTGGTGTAATTAACCTCGGTTCCTCTGTTTGTAGAATCATATTAGTCTCCATGGAATTATGAGGGTTTTGAATCAAAATTTTGAATCACAAAGAACTCTACTTCTACAAACTTCTTCTAATGACTCATTAGATACCACACATTCTTTAATATGTCTTGCTAACCCTTGTAGGATTTCAATTGTTTTATTCGAATGGGTATTGAGTTGCTCAAATGTATCTTTGTTATAGAGTGGTGTAATTAACCCTGGTTCCTCTATTTGGAGAATCATATTAGTCTCCATGGAATTCTTTTGTTCAGCTACAACCCCTCTGGTGCACTCATTCATGCTTAATTATTTCAATGGTGGATCTTCTTTTCCTTTTTTTTAACATTCTTAGCAACAACCTCCTTGGTATGCTCAAATTCTCCTTCTATATCATTATTAGCAACATCCTTCCTAGTGCGCTCAAACTCTTCCTTAGTAGTAGCTCTCTTGGCATGCTCAAATTCTTCCTTCGTAGTAGCCCTCTTCATGCACTCAAATTCTATTTCTCTAGCCTTCTCCATTTTTTTGTGGAATCTTTCATGTATTTCCTGGATTTATTTTAGTTTCCTCTATTCCATGTTCAACTCCATTGTCAATTCAATCTCTTCCCTAATCTCTCTCTTCTTCTTGCTATCTCCTTTTGCCATGGGTGTTTATTAATTTGGAGTTCCATTAATCATTTTATGCATCCCTAATGGCTTAGTCTTGTTCTTTTTTTAAAGGTCACATCTCTTTGGATATCCCTTCAAGATCCACATGTTTCCATTTTACATCCCCTAGGCGCCTAACCCCCTTTCACAGGGCTAGAACCTAGAGTTTCCTTCCACAATTCATCAAACATTGTTCCTTCTTAATAGTAATATTTCTTCATAATATTTTTATTTGATGTGAATGATATATTTTTATTTTTATACTACTCTTTGATCCTTCTACCAAGGTCTTGACAATGGAACCAAGATGTTTGCAAGTATGGGCATAGATTAGAGATCTAGGCTTAGGTAATTGAAATATTGTATTTCCACCCTAGTGTTAAGGATAAGAAGAGGGTCAGAGCAAGTGTGGTAGATTACAGAAGGTTGCAACAAGAAAGAACATGCAAAATTAATAAAATATAGTTACTAACAACCATTACATATAACATAACGTGCATTACATATGAGTCTATCCAATTGGCAATATCATATATTATCCAAAACAACTCTATTACAATATTAGTTCATGTCCATATTCACATCACATCCCTCCTTTCTTCCTTTTCTATCCATACCCATACTTGTACATTTATATTTCTATCTTATCCCTTATCTCTTCTTTATATTCTCCCTATTTCTCTCCTATTTTGTTGTCTATCTTTTGTCTCTCTTCTATTCTCATTCTTTTCTCATTATCCTCTATCTCTCTATCCTCATGATGATACATTTATGGACCCATTACTTATGCCAAGTATAAGTATCAAAGAGTGTATTCTTGTGTTTGTTGTGTCCTTTGGATGTGTTGATGCTGTAGTCCTTTTGTGATGGATTATTCTTGTTGTAAAGTTAGCTCTATCTTATCAACACTATGTTTATTCATGGATTAATAAGGTATGATCAACTAGATATGTTGTAATTCTATGTGTTTTTAGTATACATGCATAGAGCCTAGCTTCTATGTAATTCTATATGTTTTTATGTGTGGGATTGTGAGGCATAGTCCTTGTTTCCATCTTTATTAAGATGTCTTCTATTGGGTTACATACATGTTATTCTTTGGTTTTGAAACATAGACTCCATTTCCCTTACTGGATCACCCGTCTGCTACATGTTTAACCTTTCATCATACCATCATATTTGAAACAACAAAACACAAATATTTTAACAAACATAATGTTAACGAATCTACCAACATTGCATAATCTTAGTAGTTTCTTTGAGAATTATTCCAAGCACAAGATATACATTGTTGTTCTCTTTACATCCATGTATGAGTGTACTCTCAAAGATAATGATAATGTTAGTGGTTAACAAGGAAATAACTTTGAGTGCCTTACATGGTTATGTATCTTCTTAATAGAGGTGTGGAATCCTTGTATCAACAAAACCAACAAACAGGTGCTTACTTATAGTCAAATTGGAGTTTCTTATGCAGCGGGTATGGTTTATTTCAAGGTTCATTGCATGCCATTTCTCTTTAATTTTCTTAAATTAAACACCTCAAAGAATACCCTCTTGGCCTAGCAGAGCCTAAATCAAAAGAAGTTACCTATCCTTATCAAATTTTTTATTGTTGTCCTTACCTAATCATTAATTGTAAGCTAGTTCTCGAGTTTGACACCCCTATAACTTAGGAACATATTATATTTAGGGATTTGGGAACCCACAAATTTGAGCACCAATAAGAGGTAGCTAACTTTCCCTCATTTGGTCTTGTTTGTGCGTTGGTGTCATGAATGATCATTCATTATGTGGAGCTCAATTGATGTTATCTTGGTTTAGTGCATTTAATTGCAACTTTAGTTTATTAGCTAGTCAATGATTAGTTATCCATATACTAGTCTAGTATTATTAGATGTCATCCTATCATTGTATTAAATTCTACCAAAGAGGAGTGCATATATTTCTTTTAAACATTTGGGGATTTTGTTTGGTAAAAACATGTTTTTTCATTATAGCTTTGTAAATTTACATCAAGATTTCATTTTTAGTTTATGGATTTATATTTGGGTGAATTATTCATCAAATGCACCTATGTAGAGGCCTGTAGAGTGTCAAAATAATTTTTTTCAATAAATTGTGTTTGTAGTTCTCTACATGTGTTAAAAGAGAATGTTGTGCAATAGTGTCTTGGACATATCTCACAAGAGGGGATCTAGGTTATTCTAATTTTGGGATATGTTTTTTTAAACTATGAAACAAACTTTCGCTCTAAATATTATTCCTTAATATTTTATATATCACTTGTAATGTTTAAAACAAGTGGACTTATTTGTTGAAGTTTCATTTTGACTTGTGATGGTCTATCTTAAATCCATGCCACTTATTCTCCATAATAAAGTTGTAAAATCCCTTTTTGATTTTGATAGATCGTGTTGAGCTATTCATTTTTCTTTTTTTAAGAGGTTTTGGTAGTATATTTTCACCCACAAGTGTTGGGAGACAAAGCTTTCACAAAGAAGGGGACAAGAAGGGGTTCTTTTGCTCATAGATAAGTGAGGACACTAAGTCACCTAGGTGTTTGATCCTTACAACCATGACTACCACTTACCAAATACAACAAATTATGGATATATTCCCTCTTAGTTGGATGGTACTTGAGAATCTCCAACAGGTAGGGATCTCGTGCATCAACAATTTACTTTTGAGTAACTGCACAAGAACCTATAGAGAAGGCCAACTTCCTCTTCCATTCTACACCTAAGACTAAATGGTCTAGATACATTGTAATACTACACTAAAATGATTTAAAATATAAATTACTTTGATGTCTAACTTACCCTACACTAATTGGTTTTAAGGAAAAGGGACAAAGGGAGGATAAGGGTTTAGAAAAGGATAGAGTTTAGAGAAACAAATAAAGGGTAGGCAAAGAAGCACCAAAGAGGGGCACCTTTTTAAGCTTCTCTATAGTGCACAACCAATTCGCCTTTACAAAAAATGAGCACTTGTGGCGGGGCTACCTCAACTTACTCTCCATAGTTTCACCTGTGAGTAGAATGACATTAAATGGCATCTATGGCTAGTGGATATTTAATTATTACAAGTAGTCCACTTTAGTTTGGGGGCATAAATAGATAGATGCATGTTTATTCATGATATTAAACTAGAGGGCACTCTTTGAGATGAGTAGTAGAGAAACATAAAACACTAAAACACTTCACATTTCCTACGAATTAACAAAGCATGACCAATCAACCTTCTAGTATAGTGAGTCTTGAAAATGCTGATTCTATATTAAAATGTTAAAGGATATTTACAAGAGGGAAAAACCCTTAATTTATACAACCATGGGAATCCTCATGCAACACCAACTTGAGGACCCTAAGAACACTTTAAAATAATTAAGAATGAGAAGTGAGAAAGAGATGGGATAGATGTCAGCGAGGGTATAAAATCTATAGAATGATCTTCAATTGATGCCAAATCAATGGACAAAATATGACATGTGGGTAGTTTATAATTATGGTCATAGGAAAATGGAACCATGATGGCATACCTTGCATGCAAATGCCACTTTTTGCTTCTTGGAGTGGAAGGTGCATGCGATTTCATAGACAATAAATCCTAGCTGACCATCACAATTGAAGATAGACCACTAACAATCAATGGTGATTCAGGCAAGTGGGGCACATAATAAACATGAGATGAAATGAGCCACATAAATTTGGCATTGGTTTGACCAAATTGCGTAAAGACCACTCCATTTATCTAGAATAAAATAATATTATTCTAAAATATTAATGCAGAAAAAGGAATAAATTATTTTTTTTCCCCAATAAATATAAATCATGAAATAAATATCTCTCATCAAATATATTCATTGAAAAGAATATTACAAAAGCTAAACAACATAGCTTATAATATAATTAAGACTAAGTCCTTTACATCAACTAGCCATATAGGCTCACAACATAAGTGTCGCACCATACAATATCTTTGATATTGAACCTAGTGGAGAGAGAGCACCATCAAGGTGATTTTCTACCCAACCACAAGGATATACGTCTCCTCAGCCTTACTCTTAAATTGGAGAATCATGACCCTTCACGAGGGATCTAACAAACTGAAGTTGTCATGCATGAAGGGATCTAGTGCAACATGATATGTCTAACATTTATGCATGTATGAAAATGCAAATGAACATATATCATGATATGGTAGAGAGTAAATTAATCAAATAAGTACAATTGCTAAATTTGATTACACAAGCTTTGAAGGAATCTAGTGCCACATGATATGTCTAACATTTATGCATGTATGAAAATGCAAATGAACATATATCATGATATGGTAGAGAGTAAATTAATCAGATAAGTACAATTGCTAAATTTGATTACACAAGCTTTGGCCAAAGCATCTTTTAAAACCTGATGACAACAGGTAGGCTAGAAGAAGTAACCTACGCTTCTCTAAGACCCCATATTCGACACCCATCCATGCTCTTTCTCTAGATCTAATTACAAAAATAATAGAAGTAGAGAAAACATCAAACAGTTGCAAACATAACCACGCAACATCCAATGATGCATCAAAATCATCTTTCATAAGAAGAATGAAAATATAATGATTTTGAAGACAAGTCTCAAATAGACAATTTCACAGTCTTCAATCATCAATATAAATCCAAGAGCTTACTTTAGAGATGCTATTCAAAAATTTAGACATCTTCCAATCATTGAAGTTTAGATTCATAACTTCACACCATATTGTGAGGATACATAAGTCTAAATTTAAACTACCTCAAATCATAGGATTTCACATGGTTTCACATAATTTTAAACATGCAATCTAGTTCATACTAGCCAATCATCTGATAACAAAATACCTTAGTTAGTACTATGCTTAAGTAAGATGCTATCATAATGTCCATAATTTGAATTACCTTCCAATGAATGAATGTATGGACATATTTGCATACAAGGATGAGTTAAATACTAATTTCTTTAATCAAATGAAAGCACATGCTATACTATATCAATTCTCTTATACTTGCAAAAATGTGAACATAAGGACAATTCAACAGATATAATCAATCTTGATTTGATATCCTTAAAGAGATAAAGGGATAACTATCATAAGTTTGACACTTAACCAATATTAAACTTAGCTAAGTTATAACTTTTGACCAAGAATAATCATTAATACAATGAGCATATAATAATGTTTTGAAAGTAAGATTAACTGAGTTTACGAACCTTGATAAGTATTGTTATCCTCTTACAAATTCTAAGTTTCAAATAAGAGATACTACTTAATCAGGGTCATTGGATATTAATTACATCTTTATATAAAATCAAATGTCTACTATAAACAATTTCAAAATATATTTATCCAAAAGATAGTAATACAATCATACTATGTTAAATCTTCTACTTACTGATCTTGTTTCAAATCTGAATTAGAAGGTATTTCCACATTGATATTACCAAATTTTCAAGATAAGGAATATATGCAAAGTCCATACCAATAATCAAGAACCTTGATATAATTTAAAAATAGGTCTTGACGAGATGAGGCCAAGTGAAGAATATATGGTTGCAACTAACACAGGAAAAGGATCTAGTGGGTGAGGGATGCAAATACTTCAATGACATAAGAGATACCTATTGTACTATGCCTTTTATGTATGCTTAGTTGATATTCAAGGTCATGGTGACTATCTTGAGGAAGCTTTAAACTTTATCATTGAAATGCTATTGAACCTGCAGTGAGGATGAGATTTCTTGAAATACAAAAATACTTGCATAAGCTGTAGGCTACACACAATGAATTTGTCAAAAGGCTTTTGAAACTTTCAAGCAACACATAACAAAATCATAAACTACAAGGATGCAAGATAAGCACAATTTTAAGCATGATATGTTTACCAGAACGTCTCAAGGAGATGTCATCTTATGCAATGATTGCAGAAAATGCACAAAAACATTTTGTTTAAAAGTCTTTAGAAACTTTTATGAAAAAGAATTCAACAGGTGTAGGCCGAACTTTCCATTGCACTCCTGTATAGATGATTGAGAGAAGAACAAAAGTCATGTAGGTTTAAAAGGCAATGACACTGTAAAAACTCCTAAGCCTAATTTCATATGTGATCTATAAGAAAGCATATTAGTAGGGAAGCTTTTGTCAGTAAGAAAACAACCTGATAGACATGCATACAAAATGAGAAAAACATAGACAAGGCATAAGACTTTTACAGTAAACTCCCTACATTAAGAAGACAAAGGAAGGGATGAAATTTCAAATTTGGTCAATATATTGTGTATGAGGAAAAATCGATTAAATCTAAACTAAATAAAATCAAAGAACCCAATAACATAAAGAAAATGAATTTAAATAAAAGCCATGACAAATAATCAATGAAATAAAGACTTTTACCGAAATCTGTATTGTTTCCTTTGGATTGAATGTGGATTGCTTAATGAAGTTGCAAAGCCATAGCTGCAACAAGCAAGTAGTGTGCTCAAGAGATCAATGTCAAAAGATTGTGATAGTGCTCAATCGACGCGTTTTGTATGCTCAAAGCGCTATTAAGTATGCCTGAGAATACGATCGAAGAGAGAGCTAATGAAGGAGATGAGGGGGGTTTATATAGGTTTCAAGGAAGATCAATCAATGGTCCAGATAATTCAGAAGAATCAACGGAGGAGATAAGTTGAGGAATGTGCAACGAATGAGAAGAAGACATGTGTCTTGCTTGCTTTTGCATGAGAGGAATTATCAAGAATAGAAGAATGAGTTAACTGAAGAGATAAATCAATTAAAAGAATAAAGCAATTAGTTAAGTGATTTAAAACAAGAAGAAGGGATTTGCATGAGAAAAGAAGATATTTTGCTTTATTAAATATAGAAATATTTAATTGATGAGCAAGAAAGCTTGAGTTATATTAGAGATAACTCAAATTAGAAGAAAAAGCAATTTAAATAAATAATTGATTTATTTAAATTTAGAGAAGATATTTTGGAAGAAATAATTAAATAATTGGAATTATTTAATTTAGAAGATTTTAAAAGCTAATTAAATAAATAAATTTATTTAATTGTTGTGCATGATTTTGGAAGAACAGATTTTTGATTTAATTAAATAATTTAAGAATTATTTAATTTTAGATAAGAGGGAATTTGTTGAATTAATTAAATAATTAGGTTTATTTAATTAATGTGGATGAATTAATTAATGGAGACTTTAGGAAGAATAATAGAGGAATTTAATTTAATTAATTAAATAAAGAGAATTTATTTAATTAATGTTGAAATTTAGGAGATTTAGAAGAATTTGATGAAATTAATTAAATAATTAGATTATTTAAGTAACGTTGTAATGCAGGTGATGAGACAGATTATGAAATGTAAGTGATGTGACGACTTGGTCATTTTAGGGTGTCTACATATATCATTCATCCCAAAAGTTCCATCTCTGTGTTGATGCTAAGACTGGGGAATACACCACAAGGAGCCATGCCATAAGATAATTTGAGGACAATAAGCATATCTATATTATTTCAACAATGCCCTTGGTGCACTAACAATGCAAGGTGATGCCAAATAGGGTGCTACTTTAAGAGGGGGATAATCCATATTGAAGGAGTATACGATAAGTACTCCTCAAGTGTAGATCAAACCCTCACTGAGAAACAACAAATGATAGGTTGGTTTAATAGGGAAAAGGGTAAATTGAGATCTAGAAGGCCAAAGCCAAATTCATTATAAAATTACAAGAATAAGGCATGAAAATCTTATCAGGAAAAGAATACAGAATGAGTGTAAAGAATTTCTAAAGCAACACAAGATCAACAAGGTGGAGATGGAATTCAAAATGAAGCTACTGCAACGTTATCTAGGGATAAATATTATTCCTTCATATCAACATTTTCTTTAAGGGCTCAGACTATCCTTATCGTATCTTAGGTAAATCTTACTTATAGGGTTAAGTGCCAAAAAGATAACAACTAAACATCCCGACAGAGGAAGAGTAGGGTTTGCAAACCTTCAACATAAAATTTAAGAGTTTTAACTTTTTATCAATCTAAACAATAGATTTTCTTTCCGCATTCTTAAATAAATCTTACCAGATATTGGAGATCACAGATTCATACTTCTTGCCTGATCCATAACAACTGCAAACACCTTTGAGCAGGCACGTCTCTCCCTAGAAATAGAGCTGAATCCCCAAAAGTCTATGTATAATTCTCTCTCTGTTTCATATTTTTTTGGGACCCCCTTTTCTACAGAGCACCTACCTTTTTATTAATGCTCATAGATTTTCTAACTTTATCTTTTTTTTTTTCCAAGAATTAGAAAACTAAAATGATATAAGTCCCAAGTTTCCCTCAAGACAATTAATTTCCATTATTTCATAAATTCATAAAATTGCCACTTCTTTCATGTGGCCAAAATTAGAATAAGTCGATAATGAGAACTGATAATGACAAAGCATTTAAAAAGAATATTTTTCAAAAGATATTTAAATATATTAAAATCTTGTATTTTATTTATTTATTACGACTAAATATTTAATTTAGCCTTTCAAAAATAATTATTCTGAATGCAATAAAATAAATGCAAATATTTTTCACACCCATTCACATTGATGCAAGTTTAGTCTACATGCCGACTAAGTGGTGTGTGTGCAGATTCACTTGAATACAATTCACCTTTAGTTGGCTAGACACCCCCTCCTTGATGATACTCTCTCTCCATAATGTTAAGAGAGTGTCGCTCCTATCACACTTACAAACAAGGTTAGTTGATTAAAAATATTAATCAAACCATTTGATTAATCATAAAATTAAATGATAAATAATAATAATAATAATAATTGTTAATTCCAAATTAATTGTATTAATTAAATATAAAAATTTAGGGTTGTGACAAATTGTGAAACATATTAGGTGGAGGAAAGAATGGTGCCAATGAGAAAAGATGGCTTCTACATGAAGAATATCAAAGAGGGGGGTCCAACTTTGTTTAACAATGAGGGAGACCAAGAAGATCTAGACTATTGGATGCCACTTTGAATCAACGATAAATGCAATCTAGAAGGCATCAACATGGAATTAAAAAATCCTTGAAAGGAGACCCACCATGGGGTGAACCTAATGTCATATAGAGGAGTGATGTAAAAATAGTATCACTATTGGATCTCCTTGGAGGATCAATGGTTGGTGCATCTTGAAAGATGCTAGCATGGAAATTTAAGTGAAAACCTCCAAAAAGAGGTGGAGACAAGTAGAGAAAGCAAGGCTCACTATGATGTCAACATTGTAGGAGGAAAACTACTTGCATCGTTAGATGATAAATGAATAGTTTGTGGGAGCTTTGGTTCATTATCATTCCAAAGATGAAAATAATTTCAAAACTAATCACAAAAAGGGAGAAGGACGTGAATAGGAGGTTCATGTAAGGAAAAATACCCACTATACACCTCTAGTACCGAAAGATTTACTAAACAAAATGCTTGATACAAGTACACACAACTATGCCCATAAATCACAATTAGTACACGTTTATTTCCCACATTAACCCTCATAGCAAAGCAATGTGAATCTCAGATCTATGTAAATTTTAGTAGCATAATGGCATGTAGAAACACTTCTAAGAAAAACAATGAAGAAGAATAGAAGAAGCATAGATAAAAAAGAAATAATACTAATATACGTGGGAAAAACCCTTTCAGGTAAAAGCCCCACCCTCCAAAGCACCAAACCAATGTATTATTCAACAACAATAAACATGTTACAATACAGTTGTAGGCTTATATCCTTAACATGGAGATCTACATCTTCCTCCTCTAGAGGAAATCTAATAGCATAACCTTTCAATAAAAACTCTTCACCTCTCTTCTCAAACCACTATCCTCAAGCTCCAATATATAGGCAAAGGCAACCAAGAAACCATAAATGGTTTCCCAAAACCATTAGCTAAAACCATAAGCTAAGTAGTCAACAAGGGAATATACCCCATGACATGTGTCCAAGAGTTACAAGCATCTATCTAAAAGCTTCAAGAATTTTCTCATGAACTTGGGTGTCCAACTTCACTAGAGGACAAAAATATCCCATTAGAGGACAAAATAACAACTCCCCAAGTCCAAAAAGGACAACTAACTTCTTACACATCATCAAAGATGCTTTCTTACACCTCTTAAAATGTCATAGATTCTTCTTACACATCATAATGAAGGTCAATATTCCTAGTCCAATTTGTAACTCCCTATAATCATGATCTTACAAATGTCATAGAATCTGTCATAAGTAATTCCCATATCTTATAATGTCATAATGATATTAAATGCTCTTACAACTTCTTACACACATCATACAAAGGAAAACACATGGCATAATGGCCAAGTCATAAGTGGGATGTCCAATTTTCTAAATGAGACACAAATAATAAATAAATATAATAAAATAATTAATTCAAAAGTCAGGCCTTGCAAGGTGTATGACACACCTAATCCCAACATTCTCCCACTTGTCATATACCTTGCAAGAGTGAAAGAGAAACTTTAACAAATTTTTGACCCACCAAGGTTACGACCTATTACGTCAGAAAATGTCTCCCTAGGACTTTTTCCCTCCTATGTTTAGCTCCTAGGTCCTTAGAATTAATCATGCATGTTCATTTTTACTCCCGATGGAAAATCCCTGAAAACCCATGTCAAAATGGACCTAGGGGACTCTTGTGAGCTTAACCCTGACCTAAATAGGGGCTAAGGACTTGGGCGCCCATGCCCTAGTCCTACCCTATTAAGCAGGGTCCCAAATTTTAAATGTCGGTTATGTGAACGTTAGAAGTGTCTGTTGCCGACATCTCAAGTTTGAATTATGAAATTAAAGTGGGAATGTGTTTAGTTGCATATATAAGCATGTTTAGGGATTCATTTGTAAACTAGAAGATGATTATAAACTTTTGGTGCACTTACGATTTGAGAGTATTCAAAGTATTCATTGTTACAGAGCAGACTTGTCTTGTTATTGTGTTTGTTATGCAAATTTGGCTTCATCTTCTCATGATGTGAAAGATTTTCATCTATATGTGTGCTACACCTCCGAGGTGACATTTATTTATGTTTTCAATCATTAATCAATTGGTTTTTGCCTCTATCCCATAGGGATACACACTCTCTATTTGACAATGGTGTTTGGAAGACTTGAATGTCCTTCTGGGGCTTGACTAAGGCAAGCTCCTAGACACCACAACCCCCAACCCCCTTTTCTGTGATTCAGGTTGAAGAAGTGGAGTTGCAAGAAGGCATAACAGAGTGTCAGAATTACATATCTGAGAATAAAACCAGGACCTAGATTCGGGCGCCTGCACCAGTGTACTCCGAATCCTGAAAGACACAAATCTCTAGAACAACATGAACAAGTTACAGATAAGCTTTAGAGATCCTAACAAAAAATAGTAGGTTGGACTTGGGCACTTGTTCATTAGTCCCCGATTTTCCCGCATCTGGAATCTTGAAGTTTGGTATGTATTTTCTCTAAATATTATATCTTCATCTATGAACATTTGTTGTGTTTAGTCCGTTTATTTATGATTTTACGAAATTAGGGGTTTAAGCATAATTGGGCTTTAATTAATCAATTAATCAACAATTTCCAAGTTTCCTCTTCGTTCCAAGTGACACTAAATCTAAAGCAGAGCCCTCTTGTAAAGATTGTAGCTTGACTCAATTTTATGTCCTTGAATGTAAGGTGTGTGTAAATGAGAAATTTGGATCAAACGAAAGATAAAACAATAAATGTATTACCTTTTTACCCAAAACCTTTCGAATACCTCAGTTTTCTTGAATGATCGATGAAAGTTTGTTTGATTGATGAAGATTGTGTTGATGTTGATTGCTTAGATACGCATCATAATGTTGAGATAGAGATTTGATGAGAAGAAGATAGATGGAGAAGATTGGTAGAAAATAGATAGATGATGGAAGAATATTTCGGCAGAGTAAGGATATCAAACTCAATGCATACAAATGGCTTATGAGAGGGCAAATTTATAGACTTGCAAGATGAATGATCAACAGTGGAGGATAAAAGAAGAAATCAATGGTTGAGGATATGCGAGAGACATGGATGAACGTGCGTGTGCCAAGTGTCCCTAAAAAGGCATCTTATTTAGAAAGATTAGGTGGGTTGTTGATAAAGATAAGATTCCTTTCCAAGATATAATGTTTTTTTCTATTTTGAGATTTAAGTGATGAGGATAGTTGATTTTTATAATTTATTAAATCTTCCATTTTGATTCTTTGCTATTTTATGGACAAAGGGGCCCACTTGCACATTTTTAAAAGAAAATGATAAAGATAAGAGTGGATGAAATATAAATTAAATAAATAAATTTATTTAATTTATGTGCATGATGAATAAATAAATAAAATATTTAATTTTATTTATTTTTAGAAGAATGATGCAATAATTAAATAATTTAAAATTATTTAATCATTTGATGGAAAATAGAAGAATAAGGAAATTAATTAAATAAATAGAATTTATTTAATTAATTGTGGAGATGGGGAAGAAAATGAGATTTTTGATGTGGAGGGAAGAAGATTTGATAAGATAAGATTTGATTTGATTTTTTGATAAAAGAGGAAATAAATCAAGATATGATATGAAAAAACATAAAAAGACTTGCTTTTAGTTTTAAATTCTCAAAAAGGAAATAAATCTTCGAAAAGGATGGGAGGATAATTGATGAATTATCTAATTAAATAAATTAATTAGATACACATGAGTTTAAATTTGGAAAGAAAGAAAGAAGATATTTTTAGGATTTTATTAATTAAATAAATATTTAATTTATTTAATTAATTTTGGATTGTGGTGAGAGATGATGTGGAAGGATAATTAAATAAATAAAAAATTATTTAATTATAGATGAAGATGGAAAAGGATAATTACATAAATAAAAATTTATTTAATTATAGGAAAAAAATAAGTGACTAATTAAACAATTAAAAATAATTATTTAACTAGAGAGGATTAATGGCCATGAATAATTAAATAAATAAAAATTTATTTAATTATAGAAGATAGGATTATGGGATTGAAAGGGGATAAAATAAATTAGTCAAATAAATAAAATTTATTTAACTAATTAGGTGATGACATGGGTACCTAGGGCGAAACATGCTAATGACAAGGTGTTGGGTACATATTCATTGAAATTGAAAACCCCTCTCTTTTACACCTAAACATTTTGGTGAACCCGTGTTTTATTTGAATTTTGCACATTGTTGAGTGTTGTACTTTAAATTTGCAGTAATTTCATTCATCATTTTCATATTGCATTTGAAAATTTACCAAAAAAAATTTGAAAATTTTGAAAAAAATGGCATCTTAGGCTTGTATTTTGGCATAATTTGCATTAATTTAATTTAATTTCATTTAATTTCTGATATTCTCATTAGATCTGATATAAACTACAGAAATTCATCATATTACAATCCTTCACATTGCATTTTTCATATTAAAATTGCTAGGGTTTGTTTGAAAATTTGAATTTTCTTATAACCTAGTGATTTCAAAAACTAGGGTTTGTAGTTAAAATCTTGTTTCAGATTTTACTACTCATCTTAGGCACTCATTCAAATTTGATTTTGTTTGTAGTGTTGCATTTTGTGTGTTTTTGCATTCATATTTCAAAAATTTGCATTTACACTTAGATAATTTCAACAAAAACTAGCATTTTTCATTCATCATCCTTCAAAATTGCACTTTCCTTGAGCATTATAGGACTTTAAAATCATTTTTAGATCCGAGCCAGGTTATTTTGCATCATAAATCTGATTAGAATTTATTTGCATATCATTTTGCACATATTCATGCCTTAATTTCACAACTAGGGTTTGAAAAACTTGCATTTTCACTAGATTTTGTCTTATTTTGCATATAGAATTGCATTATAGGCATGTTGTGAAGGATATTGCTATATTATTGGACTAATATATAGCTTATTATTCACTATCCATCATGATTTTCCTTACAACACCTTTTCTTTTAGGCATTTGCATTGAAAAAAGCAAAAAAATCAAGCATTTTAGGTCATAAACTTACATAATTTTGCACTTGTTCCTTGCATAAGTCTTGAAAATCTTTTAAAATCTGATTTTACATAAATTTGAAAATATATACACATGGCTTCTAATTGCAACAATAACAGTAGGTTCCCTCCTAGGCCTTACATGAAAAGAAAGGTCCTTGAACTTGAAATTGTATTTACACCTCATGATAGAACAATTGGAGAAACTGAAGGACCTCTTTATATCGCTATGAAGATAATGGAAAATCATGTGGATGGAATGCTTATAGATCCTAATTACATGATTAATGTGGCAATGGAAGAGTTCCTTTATTCACATGGGTTGGTATAAGACTTCTATGATCCTTCTGACATGATGATTAAAACACATAATGGAGCTTTTATAAACACTTCTGGGAAGATATCTTTATTGGTCACGGTATTTGAAAAATCTGTAGAACAGCTATTTGATGTCATCCCTCTATCTGACCTTTTTCACATAAAATTAGGACATCCATGGTTAAAAGCTATGAAAGTTGTCCCTTCAACAATTCATAACTGTGTAAAATTCCCTTTGAACGGACAAGTGTATACTATTCCTTGCAATAGATATAAGCCTTTGGTTACAAGACAACACTTCAACCTTGATTATTTTTGGCCATGATTTGATCAAGAACTGGAGCCACGAATAGATTTTAACTTCTTGGGATATAGAAAATATAAAGCAAAATTACTACACTGAGTGGCCGATCCTTCTATACAAGAAACAATAAGTGACGAACAACCCGCATGAGAAGAACTTCCTAGAGCAAAATGAAAAGGACCCTATGCTGAGGTTCCTCCTCCGTCATCCTTACAAGGATAGGGAGGTATTCGTCGAGAACAAGGTACTACATCAAGAAAAATGAGATTTGAACATGGTGCTTCCTCCTCTAACATGGAAAAACATGACAATACTTTTGAAGATATAAGCAACAAGATAAAAAGAAATAGACAAGCAAGAGAAAGGAGAAAGAGAAGACAAGCTTTTGCCCAATGAAATGCACATCAACAAGAAAACATTCCACCTAACATTGAATCAAACCAAGAAGAGCTTAAGAATGAACAACTTGAAGCCAAAAACAAAAGTTGGGCTATGGTACATTATGTACCTCTTTCCTCTAACATTTGGGATTGGGAAGACAATAATTTACTCGACGATGACTGCTAGTTCCATTAGCTCTGCAGCTAAGTATTTCTAACCCTTTACCTCTGTAGGGTCTTAGCTAATATTGGATATCTATTTGACATTATAGTATGGTGTGCATTGGACCATTGTTGTTGCAGATGTCCCTATTGTATGCTTCTTTCTAGCAAACGTCTTCTCCATCTTAGTGGGCTCTTCCCCCTATTTGAGAAATCCATCTAGGCTCATGGGTAGCTCCTCTCATTACGGGCATCTATCCTCTCTTTTGTCTAGGATGTTCGTCCCTTCCAGCAGATCTTCACCTTTCTTTACTGTTACTTCTTCTTCATCATCCTCAATGTCCCCATATGTATCTTTTGGTTCATCCACTTGTCATGTAGTAATGGTGATGGTCAGGATACGTGCATCTCTTGGAGGTGAGGGCATTGATGATTGAACTAAGAATATTATAATTAATATTGTTATTATTTTGGGATTGTGAAAAAATATTATTATGATAATAAAGGTTGCTTTGGCTATTAAATATTTTATAAGTATTAATGTTTAATTAGTAAGAATAACAGATGGAGTGGTTCAAATATTTATTATCTTTATTGGGGGTTATGTAAAAAATGAATAGTTTTCTTTTATCATAAAAGAAATATGAAGAGTTTTTGAGAAGGTTCTATAAATACAAGAAAGAGTTGTAAGCTTTGGTAACGGATTCTGGAAGGGACTTGAGAAGGAAGAAGGAGGAGAATGGTAGGAAGCTGCAAGAGACAGATGGATGCTTGAACAATGGAGGTATGAAATTTGGTTGGTAACTCTATTGTTTTGTCAGATTATTGATTGTTTTGAAAATGACAAACCGTATGTGCTCTGTGTTAGCCATACTTTATACTCTGAGTATGTGCTCTGTGTGAGCCATACCTTATTTTTTGCGTATGTGTTCTGTGTGAGACATACTTTATGCTTTGTGTATGTGCTCTGTGTGAGCCATACTTTATGTTCCGTGTATGTGCTCTGTGTGAGCCATACCTATGCGCTGTGTATGTGCTCTGTGTGAGCCATACTTATGCTATATGCTCTACGTGAGCCATAGTTTATGTTCTGTGTGAGCCATAGCTAATGCTTTGTGTGAGCTATTAAAATTGATAAATTATCTCTGTCAAAATTAGATCTTGTATTTTTTTTTAAGGGTTGCTCGGGGGTGGTTGGGTGGAGAGCAATATGAATGATTATATTTTGTTACTATAGAATGAAGAAATAATTATTAGTGAAGAATCATCAGTGAAGTTACACTTATTGTTTATTGTTTCAAAAAGAATATGAATCATTTTGGCAGGCGATAGTAGACTTCATAAAAAGAATGATGGCAACAAGATTCGCTTTCAAGTCAAATTATTATCGGTTTCCATTATAATCATATATCGTGCCTTTGTCATATCCAGAGAAATCAAATAGTCTTTAAGATAGTGTCTGATATACCTTTGGAAACTACTATTATCACTCAGTATATATATATATATATATATATATATATATATATATATATATATATATATATATATATATATATATATATTTGAATTAGTTCTCTATTGATTGCATATAATAATAGAGATCCTATGTTAAGTTTAGACAAAACTGGGATTAATCTGGTGTCCCCACGATCCATCATGGGTGAATTGGAGCCGTCTTCTCGCCAACTGTTACAACTCAAAGATTTATTTTCATAGTGTTCATTATTCTTTAGTTAGGTATTGATATTATTGTGTCAACTGTTATAAATATGATTACTATTTAGAGCTCAAGCTTGTTTCTTGATTGCTAACTGGGGTGAAGACAATGGATAAACTATTCAATGGATAAATTATTCATTTTCTTACTGAACTATTTGTTAAACATATAGATGTATATGAATTATGCATAGGAATAAATATAATAGTTTATTCAGTTTTGATTTAATCTTTTACGTGTTCCGTTAGGGAATTCATAATGTCCATTTATGCCGATTGTGGCCGGCATGGCCACCACAAATTTGCAAGAAACATTTATTTAAAACCTCTCATTTAATTGTTTATATGTTACAAAGTTAAGGTGGTCATTGGCATTTGTAAATATAGAAATCTAGATTTTATTTGCTTAGTAATAATCTTTTAGTTTATTAACACATATCTCTATAGAAAATACTGAATTTGCTTCTAGGGACCCATAGAAGAACATAAATTCATTTCAAATTACTCTTTTATTTAATAATGATTATCTCTAGTATCTGGTACATCATCGTAAAACTTATACTACAGATTTTATTTATTTAATAATTCTAGAAATGTTCTTGTAGGTGTCAAACTAAGTAGAAAATAATGAATTCGTTTTCCCTCTCAGGTGAATTTATCTCATAATTATTTATTTGTTGTGATATAGTTGAATTATTAAGTTATTCTAAAGCTTTTGGAAGCAAATTCTATATTTAATCTTCCTTTCCTATTTTTTTATACGTTTGATAATTCTAGCCGTTGAGCCTGTTAAATCAGTGATACTGTATTCAAGACAACTTTCCAATATTTGAAATAATTAGACAATGTAATTATTTTAGTCTTCTTTTGTTTAATCCAAACTTTAAAAAAAAAATATGAATCACCTTTAAACTTAATCATTTTTTTTGGTCTCCATTGATAGCCATCTTCCGTTTGAATAGTTGTCAACATAACAGTACTATTCAATTTGACTTGCTCTTAGATCCAATAATACCATTATAAACTAAAGTGAGTGTTTGGGTGTTGTATTATTAAATTATTATTGGTTTTTCTTTAAATTTTATTTAGAAGGCATTACAACCTCTGTGTTGTGTTACACCCATGATGTGTTATGTGTTGTTTAGGCCTCCTTGGATGACCCTTGACACTCTTGTAAGGTTAAGGATACCGGGAGACCACCTCTGTTGTGACCCTTCTTCTATTTTGTATCATCATTCTTCTATCTTGCTTCTCCTCTATTTTCATTGTTGTGTGTTGTGCCTTTAGGGGCATAGCGTTGCAGTTGGTGACCTGGGGGCACCTTCCTACATGATGACCCTAAGGCACTTGCTCTCCTCTATTAATTTATTGTTTACCTTCCTCTAGTGGTTCTATCTAGTTGGTGGATGATGAAAAAAAAAATACTGATACGGACCATGTGTCCCTTTAGCGAGTAAGCAAAAATGGACCTAGTCCATACATGACGACGGGGTTGATATATATTATCTGACGCTTGGCTTGTCGAATCACTCTATGTGATATTTTGATGTTGTCTTATCATACTAACAAATCATAACAATACATTTGCTCCGTGCACTTTGTTTATCTTTGAATCTCACCTTGGTTACACTCGGTTCTAAGATTTCTGCAGTATAGCCCCATGGTTATACTTGGATTTCGAATCCGTAGTATAGCCTCAGATCTTTATGTGAATGATTGCATGCATTGGTTTTTTCATGTGATGTCGTTATTATCTTAGAGAAAGATTTCTAACCTCTCTTCTTGTAGGAAATTGTGTGTTTGTGGGAACATTCAGTGATCGTAAAGTACATGTCACCTTTGGGGGCATGGGCTTTGCAAGAGCTCTTATTCCCTTGTGTGTTTTCTCTCTATCTTAAAGTGCTTGATATCGGTACATGACATCAACCACCTTAAGGTGGGGGCATATAAGGTAAGTTGTCTGATGATTTTGGTACTAACGAAGCATGTTTGTAAGCCCTCTACAAAGGCAGGATGTTGTATCTCCACGTGAGAGCACATCTTTATTTTATATTGCAATGAGAAAGCCCTCTGTGCAGGCGGGATATCATGCATATCCTTTTATTTTAAGCCCTCTACGGAGGCGGGGATGGTGTATCTCTTGAGCTAGTGCACATCCTTTTTATTCTAAAAGTCCTCCGAGTAGGTGGGGTTGGTGTATCCTCCCTTAAGTGTGTCTTTGGCGGTTGTTGTGGCATAAGCCCAACTGTCAGGTGTGCTTGTAATGTGCCTGAGATGGTGGTGAACCTAGCAATAGGCTCCTTCCATCACTTGTTTGTCATGTTTTAGACGTATGTATTTGGCATACTATACAACGCTCGTGTCTTCCGTGTGTCTTCCATGTGTTTTCCCCCTTATGTAGTCTAAAAACGTGTGGCGATGAGTCCCTCCTAGACTCTGAGATTTGTATTGCGTGTCTGTTGCCCCATATGTAGTTTCAAGATGTGTGGCGAAATGTCCCTCCTACATTTTGGGTTGTGTGTTTACTTTCCGTGTATTTGCATTTGCATTTATATATGAAAATGAAAAAAAATAATCACCGCATTCACTGTATTCACTGTGTTTTGCGTGTCTTCAATACTTTCTTCTCCGTTTAATGTGTGACTGTTACTATCTTCTCCATGTTTTGCATGCCTGTTACTGCCTTCATTGTGTTTGGCGTGTCTGCGATGTGTCTTCTCTAATGTCTACCTGAGATTGGGTGCTAGAAATAGTCCTCAATCTTTGTGTATACATTAGCTCTAATTGCCTGGCGTGTTTACTGTGTTTGTTGACCGTACTTTAATGCATGTATGGGCCTTGTGTTCATGCATACATTAAAGTGGGGGCTAAATGTTATGTCGAAAAATGTCTCCCTAGGACTTTTTCCCTTCTATGTTTAGCTCTCAGGTCCTTAGAATTAATCATGCATGTTCATTTTTACTCCCGATGGAAAATCCTTGAAAACCCATGTCAAAATGGACCTAGGGGACTCTTGTGAGCTTAACCCTGACCTAAATAGGGGCTGAGGACTTGGGCACCCGCGCCCTAGTCCTTCCCTATTTAGCGGGGTCCCAAATTTTAAATGTCAGTTATGTGACTGTTAGAAGTGTCCGTTTCCGACATCTCAAGTTTGAATTACGAAATTAAAGCGGGAATGTGTTTAGTTGCATATATAAGCATGTTTAGGGATTCATTGTAAACTAGAAGATGATTATGAACTTTTGGCACACTTACGATTTAAGAGCATTCAAAGTATTCATTGTTGTAGAATAGACTTGTCTTGTTATTGTGTTTATTATGCAAATTTGGCTTCATCTTCTCATGATGTGAAAGATTTTCATCTATATGCGAGCTACACCTCCGAGGTGACATTTATTTGTGTTTTCAATCATTTATCAATTGGTTTTTGCCTCTATCTTGTAGGCATACGCAGTCTCTATCTGACAACGATGTTTGGAAGACTTGAATGTCCTTCCGGGGCTTGACCGCAACAAGCTCCTAGACACCACAACCTCCAACCCCCCTTTTTTTATTGTAGGTTACAGGTGTAGAAAGAAGAAGTGGAGTTGTACGAAGGCATAACAGAGTGTCAGAATTACAGATTTGAGAAGAAAACTAGGATCTAAACTTGGGTGCCTGCACCAGTGTCCTCCAGATCCCAAAACACAAAAATCTCTGGAACAACAGAAACATGTTACAGATAAGCTTCAAAGATCCTGACAGAAAATAGTAGGTTGGACTTGGGCGCCCGCTCATTAGTCCCCAATTTCCCACATCTGGAATCTCAAAGTTTGGTATGTAATTTTCTCTGAATATTATATATCCTTCTATGAACATTTGTCGTGTTTCATCTGTTTATTTACGATTTTATGAAATTAGGGTTTTAATTATATTGGGCTTTAATTAATCAATTAATCAGCAATTTCCAAGTTTCCTCTTCGTTCCAAGTGACACTAAATCTGAAGCAGAGCCCTCTTGTAAATATTATGGCTTGACTCAATTTTATGTCCTTGAATGTAACATGTGAAAGGAGGATTTAACCTACATTCATTGAAATTGAAAACCCCTCTTTTACACCTAAACATGACCATGCTATCCCAATTGAAATTTACTATGCTCACAAGCTTCACAAAAGCATTTGTAACATCTTCCAGATGACCACTATCTTGACACAAACTGTCTTATCCTCCATCATGCTTAAGAATAAAAGATAAGAACCCCAAGCCAAGATGACACACTAAATGTCATATAGAGACACCAATGTATCTAGCCTCAACTCATTACTATAACACAACCTATAAGTCCAATGTCATCCAAAACAAGATTGAGTATGTACCAAATACTCCAAACTAGCTAGAATAATGACCACAAATAGTCACTCTCATCCAA
Organism: Cunninghamia lanceolata; assembly: GCA_027924645.1. Taxonomy (NCBI): domain Eukaryota; kingdom Viridiplantae; phylum Streptophyta; class Pinopsida; order Cupressales; family Cupressaceae; genus Cunninghamia; species Cunninghamia lanceolata. The sequence goes on along the minus strand of BSBN01001243.1, from coordinate 202,765 downwards.
CTAACTCCAACCATTGATAGACCTTCTACTCATGGCATATTCAAACCACACTATAGCTCCCATACCTATATAAATCACTATCCTACTCAAGGTTACTACCTCTCATAGTATCAAATACATAAGTGATAAAAACTTTAAGACCCTCAATACTGTAGTCTAATGAAAACTGTCCACCAAAGACACATTTACCTCATAGGACTCCCATTGCATGGGAAATGTTTAGTCTGGTGCTAACCAAAGTAACTCAAAGTCTACCAATCAACACTCTTGTTCATTCTCCAATTGATTGTTACTAAGTGGTTGTAAATCCCTATTCTCAAAATAACTAAGACGTTGGGCCAATGAATGAGAGATTTAGATAATATCTCTCTTGCACTTTAGGATCTGCCAAACCTAGGCTGGTAAACCTAATAAGAACACTAGATATTCATAGAACAATGAGTTTATCATAGTGAAAAAGTAGATAAATGGTTAATGCAAATACAACAAGGGTTTTGAAAATATTTCCTCAATATTAATTTCCTTGTACCTTTAATGGGTAGGCATGAACACACCACCTAAATTACTAATATACAACTCAAGGTAGTTGTTGCTTTCAATTCTATTTGATTAGCATCTACTAAGGGTTTTAAGAAACCTATTTTGGAAGGTGATTCCTTAAATATTATCCACTGTCTTCAAGGTATTCAAATTCCTAGTTGGACGATTGAAACCTTTATAAGTGACTCCCTCAATCTTGCTAAGGTCTTTGAGGAAGTTTAGTTTAAATGGGCTTTCATGAGGGAAATAAAGTGGCTGACACTTTTTCTAACTTGGGAGTTATTAGTGAGAACATCAATTTGGGAGGATTTTATTTCCATTCCCATGCAAGCTAAGGCCATTCTGTGCAATGATTGCTCTCCCGGTAGCAACACACACTTGAGGTGTAATAATGAACAAGAGAAGGGAATTCCAACTAATGTTTTATGATTGTTTCTAGCAGATTTAGTTTCTTTATTCTCTCATGAGGTATATGCCCCTCAAAGGGAGGTTCAAGTTGGTGTATGGTTATCATTTTATTTTACTCAACCATTTTCATCATAAGATGCTTGTCTCTTTCTCATTTTTTCTCTTGGATTCTATGGAACACTTGATTAAAGAGAGTAGGAAGGTGCCCAGTATGGCACCTCTCCATCAGGGCCTCATGCTCCTGATTGTGAACTATATGAAAGCTAACACTCCCAATAGAAAACCCCTTAGTGGTCGAGCTGTGTCTAAGAAGAAGACTAAACCCAGGGTTGTGGATTATACTGACACCTCATCCTTTAAGTTTCTAGAGTATGAATCTACCATGTCCCCTTTATAGGAAAATTAAATTGGTGAGATTATTAGTTAATTCCTATTTTCTTGTGGACTAATATATTTAATGATGGAAGGCATTTGATTTAATATTTTATTGTGCATCCGGAAAATATGGACATAATATTCATGGGAAACAATAAAATATTAAATATTATCATTTATTTACACAAGTGGGGGTGTGGAATATGGATAAGATGTTGTAACAACCAAAATCCATTTTTAGAAGATTTCATGACAGTTATGACAAGATTCTATGACATCTATCATAAGTTATCATAGTGGGAGTTATTTTCTATTTTTCAACAAGAATATTGCACGGGCTATTTTGGTGAGCATCTTTGGAGGGAAATTGATGTAAATAGAGGGGTGTTTGGATTTGGAGCTATTATAAATATGCAAGTCTGTTCTTTCTAAAGGACTTTTTGGATCATTTTACAACTAAATTTTTTGAATTTGAGCACTTGTGCTTAATTCTTCTTCGGTGGATGAAAACCCATTGGAGGTGCAAGCTTGTGGATGAAAACCCATGAGTTCCAAGTGGCTAGAGGATGAAAACTAGTTGTTCATAGAGTGAAATTCCATCCAGGGATTGCATTGGAGTTGAAGGTGTTGGTAGATTTCGATAGTTTCTAGTGTTAGGCTTGCATGTTGTGTTTGTTGCAGTTTTGGTGTTTCGAAGGTGTTGTTTGGTGTTGCTATTGCGTTTCATGTGTTTTGATGTGTGTTTTCTATTGTCCATCTATTCCAGGTGCCAAAGATCATTCCTTGGATGTTTGGGAGGTGTTGTGGTGATTTTTGGCAATGTTCAGTGATTTACCCAGTGTGTATTTCAAGATAGTTTGAGTAGTTTGTTGTGGGTTTTGTTTTGAGTGTTGCAGAAGTTTGCTACTGTAGTAAAATAAGTGTTATATTCCTGATTTCATGTTTTTATATCAGGAAATCAAATACAAATCATTTGTGGGAGTTACAGTTAATTATGTACAAATTTGGTGTTGTTTTAGTGAATAGTTTGTGCAGAAACTTGTGGGTTTTCTCTATAATTTCTGAAATCAATGCTTGAGGGTTTAAAAATGAATTTATCATTCTAGATATTCTGTATGATGCAAAATAGTTTAATTTGGGAACATCATAGTGGTATCAGAGCATGGTCTTGCCAGCCTGCGGGGTATTGTTTTGTTAATGTGAATCATGGGAGATTTCTTTGAATCTATGTTTAGGAGTGTACCTAGAGTAAATCAAAATGAGAGTCCCCTATCAAAAAATTTCAGGGACTTATCCAAGTTTTTCCAGCCTAAGCCTTTATAGAAAGAAAACAAAGTGGGAAATATTCTTAATACATTAAGAAAAATCTGGAGTTTCAGCATCGATCGAAAGATGTTCTGCTTAACAATTAAGAGGAAATAGAAGCTTGTTTATCTAAAGTTGGCCAATCAAATTGTAAAAATTTACAATGGGCTCTAAATCCATTAATGGTTGCTTTGGTATAGCCCAAGTTTATGAGACATCTTGATGAAGATGTGATCCTTGCAGTCACCTCTTGCCTTAGTGAAATCACAAGGATTGTATGTTAGGAAAAGTGTCTCAACCTTGCAACTATGAAAGGTTACTATTCTTCCCAATTTTGGTCTTTTCGAATACCCTTTATCTTGAAGAATGGTCTCGAACTTTCAAAGTTTCCCAAAGGGCTAAAAATGGTGGGACTTACTATTTTTATTAACTTTACATTTGACCTCAGATTGACCCAAAAAGTTTTCCCAAAAGGTCCGGAACTACTAAGTAAACATCTCGGGTGAGTTTCGAATCAAGATCATATCTAGTTTGCGAGATATTAAAGTTTTTGTTTTTGAAATTGCGGAAAAAAGTTTTGAACTTAGTTTTGAGGCACTTAGAGGTCCCTAAATGCCCTAAAAGTTTTCATAACCAACAAAGTGGGTTATAACTTGAGAGATCTCTTCACGAGATTTCCAACGCATTAAACGGTTCGTCAATCGGACACCCGAATCAAAAGTTATGACCTCCAGAAGTTGGACCTCCTATTTTTGGGAAATGTAAAAATGTGTTGGACACTTAAAGGAGCTATAAAAAGGAGAGTTACACATGTTGGTGTGTGATTTGGCACATCATAAGGCATCTTTGATTGGAGATAATTTGGGTGCCACTTTTGGATGGTTTTGACTCATGGTTTTGTAATTACCGTTGACGGTTTACTGTATTGTATCTCCTATATATCAGGAGCTTGAGATGGAGGTTGTGTGTAAGAGTCTTATAGATGTTGAGTTATCTCTGGATCTCTGGTTGGTTATACTCCTGTGAAAGCTTGCTCTGCAAGTATATTGTAATCTTCTTGATTCCTAAATAATATATTGAGCAGCTTTGGAGTGTGGGGTCTTTTACCTGAAAAGGTTTTCCCCATGTATATCTTGTGTTGTGAGTTTTGTATTTGCATTTGGATATTGTTATTACCTTTCTATTAATGTGCATCTTAATATGTAACTGTAAAAGTTAAAATTTGCATAAATCTTTCCTCAGTAGATAAATGTAGGAAGCATTTTCCACATACCTTTCTTCCTTTCAGTTGGTATCACAGCCTGATCACCTTTGGTTCTAGTTGTTGGGTAGAGGGTTTTTTTGAGCTGATCTTTGTTTGAGCGGGAGCTTGTGCAGAGGATTTTGAAATCTTTGTTGCAGGAAATAGATGGCGATCACATCTAGGAGGTTTGATATAGAGAAGTTCAATGGAGGAAACTTTGAGTTTTGGAAACTCAAGATGGAGGACTTATTGGTGGATAGAGATCTATGGCTCGTAGTATCCGGAACCATGCCATCAGGCATGAAACAAGAAGATTGGATCTGATGGATCGGAAGGCTAAGGGTTTGATAAGACTCTGTTTGGCTGATTCAGTGCTCTTGAATATCCATGAAGAGAAGACTACAAAAGATCTTTGGAAGAAGCTTGGAGATGTTTATCAGGCTAATTGCCTAGTGATTAAGTTATTCTTGCGAAATAAATTATATTCTCTGAGGATGGAAGATGGAGGGTTTGTCGTTGATCACCTGAATACATTCAATATGCTTGTTTCCCAGTTGACCTCTGTTAGTGTGAAGATGGAGGAGGAGGATCGATGTATGACATTACTGTGTTCCTTACTAGATTTGTGGGATCACCTTGTTATGGCCATTAGGAGTACCACTACCACCTTCAAGATGGATGAAGTGGTTTCTTCGTTGTTGTCTGAAGAGATGCAGAGAAAGCCTTTTGGATTGGCTAAGGAGACTCTTGCGGTTCGTGGTAGATCTAAAGAGAAGGGAAAGAAAAAGGATAAGAAGAAGGAAGAAAAAGGAAGATCCAAATCCCGTAGGAGATCTAAGTCTCCCAGAAAGTCCAAGGCTCTGTGTTGGAACTGCAGCAAACTTGGTCACTTCCACAAGGAGTACAAGGAGGAGAAAAAGAAAAAGAAGAAGAACTATGATTCGGATTCTGACAAGTCTTCTCAGGATGAAGGAGAAGCGTTTATTACTGCCTTGGCAATGCATGCATATGAGGATGTGTGGCTTATTGACTCTGGTGCATCTTTTCACATGACCTTGCATCGAGGTTGGTTTTCAAAGTATGAAGAATACGATGGTGGAAAGGTGTACTTGGGTGATGATTCTCACCTGAAGATTGTTGGCCGTGGAAGATTCTTGATTTGATTCCCTGATGGATAAGTGAAGGGAATCAATGGTGTTCTGCATATCCCTGGTTTGGCATAGAACCTTCTTTCTGTAAGTAAGTTGAATGATGTGGGTGTGCAGGTTGGGGGTCATTCAAGATTTTTGAAGAGCTCCATGGTTCTCTAGTTGGGGGTCATTCATAATTTTTGAAGACATATCATCGAATCAAGCAAGATTTCTTTTAAGAAGGGCTTAAACGTGATGTTCAAAATTTTGTGGCAAAATGTTTGATATGTCAAAGAAATAAAGGGGAGATAGTTAAGACACCTGGTCTCTTGCAACCCTTAGTTATTCCCAGCCACCGATGGGAAGAGGTCTCCATGGATTTCATCACAAGCCTCCCAAGGTCTAAATGTAAGAATGTCGTTATGGTAGTTGTGGATTGCCTCACCAAATATGCCCATTTTATTGCATTATCCCATCCTTTTACAATAAGTATAGTGGCAAAAGAATTTATGGAGAATATACAAAAGTTAAATGGCACCCCAAGAGTTATTGCTAGTGATCGTGACCCTATCTTTACTAGTAACTTTTGGACATATTTATTTTCTTGTTTGGGTGCTCAGCTGGCTCGTAGCTCTTCATACCAATCTCGGTTTGATGGACAAATAGAGGTTGTCAATAAATGCTTGGAAGGGTATCTACATTGTTTCACTTCATATAAATAGTCTCAATGGGTGGATTGGCTACCACTAGCAGAATGGTGGTACAATACTTCCTCTTAAATAATATCCCCATTTATTGCATTATATGGATACCATCATCCATCCATCACATCAACATTGAAGGTGACACCAAGAGTTTAGGTTGTGGAGGACCACATGAATCATCAACAATAGGTACTTTCAAGACTCAAGGAGAATTTGGTGATGGTACAAAATAGAATTAACGAATAGATAGACCAACATCATAGTGAAAGGAGTTTTAAGGTTGGAGACTGAGTTTTCTTGAGATTACAACCCTATAAGCAAATGTCCCTGAAGCAACAAACAAATAGTAATAAGTTGTCACCAAAATATTATGGGCTATAGTAGATTCTACAAAATATTGGAAGTGTAGCCTACAAGCTTGAGTTACCACCTACAACAAAGATACATCCCGTTTTTCATGTTTCTTGTTTGAAGAAGGTGATTGGTCAACATATTCCTATACAGACTGTGTTACTAGAGCTAGATGAAGAAGGAAGATCATTTTGGATCTAGAGTTAATTCTCCAAATGCGCACAAAGATGTTGAGGACTAGGACAATAACCCTTGAGTATCTCATCTAGTGGAAGAATTTACCAATTGAAGATGCCACGTGGGAAGATGAAAATTTTGTGCAGAAACATCCATAGTTAATCAACATTGAGGAAAATGCTTCTCTGAAGAGGGGGGCATGCTATGCCCTTAATATTACATTGGTATAGGGTTATGAGTAGTTGGCTTGTGGCTACCCTAACTCTTAATTTAGTTAATAGACATCAGATTTCCATAGTCCATAGTATTGTAAATAAGTGCTTCAAGATTTAACTATGTGCAAGTTTTTTCCCTCAACGTTTCGGATCACACTCCATGATCCATCATCAGGAGATAAGAGAGAAAGAGAAAACACATGAACTTATATAGGTAGGAAGGTCGACCTAGGTGATGTATATTTGTATCTAAGTCGACCTGGGTGATATCCAAGGCCTAAATATGGTATATATAGGACGTAGAGGTTAGTCATTATCATCATATATTGTGAATTGTGTGCTCATTGGAGATATTTGGAGGTTTCCCCCCTCGAAGTGGCTTGTTATTCTCTATTATTATCAAGTACTTGTAGCATATTTCATATTATATTCTTCTCTTATGCAAGTTATTTCATTACAAAATGTAGTGATTTTTTCACTACATTTAGATTTTAATATAAATCTCTTTTTATTAAAATTATATGGAGCACATAACATATTAGGCTTATTATTTGTAGTGACCTCCTTTGAATTTAATGCAATCTTTCCCCTCCCCATATGAGGAGTGTGGGACAAGTAATCTAATTAGAAGACCCATTTTAAGTTAGAATGCTCTTTAATCTCTTTCATTTGATTCTCCTATTTGGTTCAACAATTAAGATTGCATTTTCTCTTTTGACAATATATAAATATAGGGTTTTCCCTCTTTGTAAATGATCTTTGGGTTTATTAATCAATATATTGCCTTTGCTTTTGTTGCTTAACAACTTGCCTTGAAGAGTGCCCTTTGTCTAGTTGTTTTGTATATAATGAATGCCTACTCATGGTCCTAAAGCGAAAGTGGGTTGAACCAACTTTGACCACAATCATTATGTTTAGAATAAATAGACAATTCAATGTTGTAGAGGAGATCCAATTGATTTGTTATTTTGGAACATCGACTCCTTTTAATTTTGTTTCTCTATAACCATTTGTCTCCTATCTTTTTTCACTACATTTTTTTTACTTAGATAGGAATCAACCTTCTTCAAAGGTTTGCTCATACATGTGAGTTGTGCGTGTGGGCATTCGACGTTGTCACTCTAGAATTAACATATTTGAACCATGGTTGTATGCGTCATTTTGGAGCATCAATATAATGGTTGAAAACATGCCAAGCAACCATGGAGTATTCCTAGTCATGCCACTATGATGTTAATGCTAGATGATGATGCAATGGTATACTCTCATATTTAGAAAGAAGTGCTTTTGGATTTGACTGTGTATTTCTTTGTTTCAACGTTTCGGATCACACTTAGTGATCCATCATCATGAAGAGGTTACTAATGAATAGGATTGCAGAACCCCCTCTTCCTTTTTATAGGGCAATTCTGCAATCCTATTCATTAGTATCCTCTTCCCGATGATGGATCACTGAGTGTGATCCAAAACATTGAAACAAAGAAATACACACAGTCAAATCCAAAAGCACTTCTTTCTAAATTCTATAGGTTGTGGAAAGCTCATGCCTACTAATACTCTCATATTCTGTTATGAATGCTTCTCATAACAACATCATGGACTGTGGAAAACTAATGACTTCCACTCTCATATTCTCTAGATGATGATGTAATACTCAAAGAGTATGAGAAAGAAATCTTGGATGCTTAGCTATAAATTAGAGCTTGTCCCTTTATACTCCATTCTAATGTGCAAATCATATATTTTATACTAAAATCCACAAACAATGGCTAATAATAAAAAAAAACAAGAATGGACTTAGACTCAAGATGCAAGTTTAACCGAGGATAATGAATAAATAAACCATAGATCGAATCCAAAAAGTTCAAAGTTAAATTGCAACTTTTATGAAAAACATGGAGGAATTTGAAACGGAGGGGAAAGTACAAGGCATGAAATATTCGCCCTTCGAGGAAGCGTAAAATTTAAGGAGGAAAGAACAGTTTAAATGTTGGTGACATTGGCTAAGGTAAAATAGGTAAGTTGCCACGTGGAATGGTAAGAAGTGAGGTGTACAAGCCAAGATGGGGAAGAAATTAGGGACTCTCTTGACACGTGGAAGGGAAAGTGCAGAGGTGTAAATGGGATGCAAATAGTTGATTCCGGGGCGGGACCCACACACTCACAAAGCCAGCTCAGCGAATTTCCGTACGAATATTCTTAAATGCCAGAGCTTATCCGATAAGGTAGAGGAGGGAATGATTATTTTGAGAGTGGTTTACCGTTTGACGAAAGGTAGTTGTTTTAGCGGTAAGTAGGAATCGGGAATCGGGAATCGGGAATCTTTATAAAATGCGAAGATTCGGATCAGGATGCGACGCCCCGACCCCGAATATGGCACGCATTACCAACACAAATATCAAAAATTCACTCCTCAAATTTACTGGTTAACTGGTCAAGATTTTCAGAAGATGCCCACTTTGTGTTTTTATTATAATTTCTCCGCAGTTTCAAACTTTAATGTCCGGTCGCATCTCTACGAATGGCAGGGATTCTTTGCTTGAGAGCAGATTAAAGCTGTGGCCCATCTGTTCTTCATCTTCTTGTTTTACTTTGGCTCGTCTTATCATTTTTTTTCCTCTTTGAAAAGTTTATTCCTCCATTTAGATCCTATATTCCAAAGGGCAATATTTGGATGTGTGTGAAGGCGGATGGATCAACGGGAGAGGGAAAGGGAATATGTGGGAGGGGAACAGAATCTTCATGGAGAACGACTACTTTTCTTGTGCATTTTCTGATAAATTAGGGCTCTTGGCATTGTAGATATTCCAGTTTAGAGGACGAAAAAATCATGGGCATTGAAAATTGGCTCAGGTTTAAGGCTTTTGGATTTGTGGGTGGAAAACTTGGAGGTGTTTTGGATTTGTGATTTTTTTAGGAAGAAACAGAGTACTTTTCTGAATCATTCCCTCATGGGTGTTTGATAACATTTCTGACAGAATTAGAGGGATATTACTGTTTACAAGCAGGTGTTGTTTGTTGGTGTATTTGTTTTGGCATACATCTATAATGCTGGTGTGAGTTTAGAACGTTGTGCTGTAACAGATAGATCTGTGTAGTTGAAATGGGTATGCCTGGAGAATTGACCTTAGATTATAGACCTTCCATAACCAAAGATTCAAGCGTTTTGAAGGCAATCTCCCTTATGGGTGATGAGAGGGAGAAAGTAAGAAAGCATGAAGAATATATCAAGAGGCTAGAGGAGGAGCGATCCAAGATTGAAGCATTTAAACGGGAACTCCCTTTTTGTATGCAGCTTGTCAATGATGGTATGGATTTCTTCCATTAACTTCTATATCCCCTTTGATTACAGGAGTAAAAGATTGTGCATTTTTTCCTATTTATTTCAAATATAAACAAACCTTCACTGTGTTTTTTGGTTGCATTGATTTTGAATGTGTCATTTCATACAGCCATTGAAGCTTCCAAAAAGCAGTTGGCTGACTGTCAACATTCCTCTTGCGACGAGGAAGAACAAAATTCTCCTAATACAAATGGAAGACCTGTGCTTGAGGAATTCATTCCTATCAAAAAAAAATTGGACAAGACTGATGACAAATCTAACGAAAATCATGCCAAGAAACCAAGGTTCATGAATGGTGATAAGCCTCACTGGATGATTTCGGCTCAGTTGTGGAACCCGGATCCTCATACTGTTGAGAGTAGAAACGTGGTAAGCTAATCTTTCATCCCTCGTTAATTTTATGGTTTTCTTGCCATAATCACAAGCCCTTGAATTTTGGTTTCTGTGGAAATAACTTATCTCAAATACTGAGAGTGATGAATTCAATTTGTTTACAGAGGCCAGAATTTGTGGAAGAACCCTTAAAAGAACAGGATTCTCGGCAACAACAGTCTGTTACTTCAAACACCAAGCTGTTTTCGGATTCAAAACAGAGAGTGGGTAGAGCATTCCAACCATTTTCAAAAGAAAGCAAAGTGATCAGCCCTCTGCCCATAAGATCTACTTTGGAAAGGACGTTACCAGATCTTGGTTTCTCGGCTCCTGAGCATAAGCATGATGTTGGTTCATCATTGGCGGACAATGAAAATAAATGCTTGAATGCTACTGCTAAAACAAGAAGTAGATCCAGAGAAACCACAGAAGTACCAACACAGGTACAAGGAAAAGAAGCTACTGCAGTCTCCAATGCGGTAAACACACCTCCCACCATATCTGCCTGCAACGCTTCTCAATCTCAAGCACAGAGGAAAAGTAGAAGGTGTTGGTCAGCTGAACTACATAAACGGTTTGTGAATGCACTTCAGCAACTCGGTGGTTCTCAAGGTGAGCCTTTTGTGATTGGGTTTTTGTTTAACCTGGTTATCTATAACAGGCCTGCTTCAGCCTTGCTATTTAGATTTATCCACATTTTCTGGAAGGTTGACACAATAAAGGGTAGAGAATTCAACAGATTACCTTTAGGATTTTCTGTTAGCCCAATGCCAAGGATGCTGCATCAAAGATGTTGGTCCAACTTGAAATTTGGCACTTTTGATACTTATCAATATGCCAATGAACATTTCCATGTCAATCATATATTAAGCTTGTGGCAAAATCTACTAAGAACTAAATTGCTTTGGAAAAGGGATAAGTTGTGTCTATATGTGTTTACTCATGATCTTTCTTACTTATGTGACAAAATCTATAATCAACTAATAGCTTTTTAGTTGACTTAAAAAAAGTACCGCCTATGAGCAATTTACTCTCTCTTCATTAACCCTGCATTAACAATTTTCTGATTTGTTGGGCAGTGGCCACACCAAAGCAAATCAGAGAGTTGATGAAGGTCGATGGACTTACGAATGATGAGGTTAAAAGCCATTTGCAGGTATATACATTTTCCAAACCCACTTTGTATCTACAGTTTCAAAGTTGGATTTTAATGAAAAATTTTATATGGTGATTTATTGGTAAACTGAGTGCCTTGCAGAAATATCGCCTACATACTAGAAGGCCTAGTCCACCACAAAGTGCCAATACTCCAGCACCTCAGCTGGTGGTTCTTGGGGGTATATGGGTTCCTCCGGAATATGCAGCACATGCAGCTGCAGCAACCCAGCAAGGGCAGAGTCATTACAGTCCATTATCCACAGCAGCTGCCTCCCCATCCCAGTCACACTATTGTCCGACTTCCATTCCTTATTCCCAAATCAATTCATCAGCTTCCCAATTGCAGTTTCAACCCCCACTTTACTGTAACTTACAACATCAACAGACTCCTTCACATTCTCATAGCTCCCCACAAGAACCCTTCCAATGTAATGGCCAATTGTCAGAAGCCAGGGGAACCTCTGTAGAGGATGGAAGAGAGGAAAGTGTGGGAGAAGATGGAAAATCAAATAGTTCTAGTTCGAGAGAAGACGAGTATGTTGAAACCACTGGAAGGAGTTCGTGATATAGAAAACAAATTTTGGATGAAAAAGATGAGGGTGCAGAAGACAGTGGAGTCAATGTTGAAAAGGGAAAAAGGACAGGTTTTTGGAAAATGAGAGATTCGGACTAGTATCTATCTCTATTAGGAGATTGTAACCTCAGCCTTCTATAGATGGATGGAGATGTGGATTGGTTTAACTATCCGCAGAGTGTTAGATTTTTGCTGACAGCTGAATTAAGTTTTGTGGGGAATAACTTCTCCATTCATCAACCACGATCATTTTGTAAGCTAAATGCCAAGTTGAATTCTCTTGGTAGGGTTTGTCTCTTCTCCTACATGTAATAATATTTGAAACATGTGTTGCTTTCTTGATCTAGAGATTATTTAATAGACTTCACGTCTATTCAAACATAACATAGTTGATCGTGTGTGTAACCAAACTGGAAAGCATTTGGAGAAGCAGCTGAATCAATTAGTAAAGTCTTGAAAACATTACAGGATGGCCGGGGCACTTATATTATTTGCTGTAACTACTAGTGTATTCCGTGGTCATAACTTATATCATGAGCTCAAGTCTTCTTGGGGATTTTGGATTCATGTGGCATGGTCGCCTCCATTTTGCTAATTTCACTTCTACAATTTTGGTAGGGTTCAAGTAACACAAATCTACAATTAATTTGTAAATGTGTGACACAATGTCTGCCCAAGTGTTTGGTAGAATCTTAGATATACCTGCATCTTGTGAAACCCCAATATTGTATTGCCATTCCATCCACCAAACAGGAAGAAGGTAAAGGAGATTATTTAGGTCAGGCCAGAGAAAAATCCACACCCCTTTAAAGATTTATTGTCCCATAGTTTGCATTTCTGTGAGATAATTCCACAATTTCTGATTTCAAATCTATAAGAACCGCCATTTCTGTTATAATGCTTGCAAGCATGCACTGATATTTTTCAGAGTAAAATAATGAAGTTTTCCATCGTACCCACTGCACTAGCATTCCACTTTCACCAGATGCAGAATGATCTCTTCAAACTTATTGTATTTATTAATCAGGAAAACAACGAGATTACTGTGCAATGTGACAGTAATTCTGTGGTGAAAATATCTCTCATTGCTCAACATGCCCAAAACTTGTCAATTAACTGAACACAATAGTCAGAAGGGTTACAAAGTTTATACTCGTCATATATTGCATGAACATGGATTTGAAAACTTACCCACATACAAAAATTACTGTGAAAATAATACTAATGATTAGCCACAAATACCCAGTGAGGTGATTAATTTGCATTGATGAAACAGGAATTGCAGGAAATGAATAAAAACCCGATTAGAACTGTCCATATGATTCAACAAAATCTGCACCTAAACAAGGCAGAAAATGCTTCAAATTTATTATTGAATTACGTGGAAATACATATAAGGCAAAGGTGTTCATTTCCAGTACATCTATGTAACTTCATTGTAGCCTGCAACCCTCAAGCAGAGTGGAGGTTTAAGCTTTCTCCTTGTTTGCATAGAAAACTGAAGAATCAGATGCGACTTAAAACATGAATCTGAGTTGAAGAAGAGGAAGCTTGCAACTCCCCCCACGCCCTTCAGAACGGAAAGGCCAAGGATCCTCTCAGTGGGCCTCGAAGCTATGGACCCTTTCCCCCTCTGCACCCCTATTCCACTCTAACTTGTTGGAATGCCTTTTCATATCCCTTGAACATTCCACTGCAGAAGATTGAGGATCGAGGATTCTGAAGGAAAAAGAGGTCAACAAGAAGACACTATTTGGGCAACAGGCCCGGCTGGGGCTTTTGAACAAGAAGGCACTATTTGGGCAACAGGCCCGGCTGGGGCTTTTGTGATAGGCTGTTGGTCCCATAGGCTGTTTGGCCTGGTGCTTTCATTCATTCATTCATCATTAAGCTTCAGGTTGAAGAACAAATCCTTGATGATGTCTTCGACTACTCTCACCCCCTTTCATAAAAAATAATGGGATGGTCCTGAAACCAACCTTGCTTTATCAATGAATTGCAAGTGTCTAGCAACCTCGAGCTGAATTCATTGTTTAGTCATGCTTTCTCCTAAAAGGTTTTTCATTGTTTATAAATTTTCTTGATCATGCATGTGTCTTCTAGAATCAGGCCATATTTCTTCAACTTGGCAAACCTATTCATGTGATTCAGGACACATGGTTTTAACCTTGACAAAGATCTTTCTTGGATGACGGTATTGGTTTGGCTATACTCATTCTCCTTAGAATACGTGGGTGAAGTCTACAAAGCTATCCAACGACATGGCCAATATGTGTCATGATGGGTATCTCCAACCCTTAGTGAAGAGAGTTGTCTTGACATTGGATGATTGGATTTGGGAGAAACCTTTACACTCTGAGAACGTTTTCTTCAAATATCATCTTTACCACCAACAAGGTCATTTTTTCTTGCCAATACTTGCAAAATCATTAAAACTAACCAAATCCACGTAGTATTTTATCTTTCACTTCTCCAAACCATTTCACAACCTTTTATTCAACTCAAGCCTATAAACATCATGCATCACATGCATAGCTATTATAAACTCAACATTCCACCAATTTCTTCTCATCCCTAGTTATGTATACTAAGAGAGTTTGGCAGATTTGAATCTGCTACCACTAATTCATAAGGACTGAGACCGAATCAAGGTGTTTTACACAATAATAAAACTATTAGATATAATAGGTGACAATTTCTTTGATAACAAGATGATTTCAAATGTGTGGAGTTAGCTTTTGAATGTTTATCACAATTTTGGTAGTGAAATGGTAGTTTGTGATGCTATTCATAACATTTTTTCACTTGAACAAAGAGAAAGAGTATGGCAAAGGACATTATATTATCTAATTCCACAGTGTTCAAGAGCCATTTTATCACCAAAAAGACACTCCCAAAGTTTCTATAAGTAAGGGGCATGAGCCTAAACAAGTAGTATGTTTGTTAGAAGAAGAGTCAAAAAGTTTAATCGATTGCCGGAATAAGAATCTTGGTGCAAAGAGTAGTTTGAGGGAGCATAGCAGTAAGAATATTATTGTAGACTTGTCTAGATTTGAGCTCTCTATAACAATTTTAGAAGAAGGGAGAGGAAGCTAAGCAATTTTCACTTCCAACTTGTTTCCCAATTTTCATATTTATTGTGATTATTGATTTTTTTGTTTTATTTTTACAATTCTTTCCATCTTGTTTATATGCAAAAAATGTACTTCTTTCCTTCCAACAACTTTAAGAACACTAATTCTGGCACAATCTTCACTCTTATCAAAATAAATGTAAGCATGACAATGTAACAATATGTTGGTTTCTAACAATCATTTGAAACTTAAGAGATTACATATCATATTAGTATCAAAGAAAGCTTAATCTTTGGGTATTGTGGATTGTTCCTTTGTGATGATTTTTATGACAGTGACAAGACCAAATAAAGAAGAATTACAACCTTATAAATTAGACATTTCGCAAAGGTGGAACCAAGAAGTGACGAAGTTAGCAAAAAGGAGGTGAAGGGAACATTACAAGAAGAATTGCCACATTGGATTCAATCCTAGAATATTTGATGAAGTCTTAAGATGGTATCACTAGGCAACAACAGTTCATGGCTAAGAACCAAGCATCCATAGAGATAGCAATTCATGCTATTGTCAAAAAATTTGGACTAGAAGAATAGAAGCCATGTGAAGAAGAAGAAGAAGAGTTCATGGATGAAGAGGAATAACCTAAGAAAGACAAAAGGAAAGCTAAGATAGAGTTTAAATTAAGACATTTTAAGGACAAGTAGATGTTAAAATATCAAATAAATCATTTGAACAAATGAAAGTTTACCTTAGTGTGATTGAATTTGTGAGGCACAGATGATCACTTTTGCATGTCTCAAAATAGTGCCATGCTATTAGTTGGTTGAAATACTTAACTAGTTCAAATAAATTCAATGACTTGTTAAGAAAGATATGTTTTTGATAATGGTAAGTAGGGATTTTGAAAGGGCCTAGACCCTTGTACAAAAGAACAGATACAACAATGAAGCCCAACAAGACTAAATAGAACCAACAATAGACAAACAACACAACAGGAGCAAACCAACCAGAAAACTAGACACAAGCTCAAGCACCCTACATAAGAAACCAACTGAAAGTCAAGGTGGTTTGAAACCAAATTGCTCCAAGGAGCTTTGCATGTTGATCTTGAAATCCTTGTTCTTAGAGCTCATCTTCTTAGGACAACTAGGATGATCCAAAGGTCCACTCGAGGTCCCATTATCACATTGCACCTTCATCTTGTCTATAGAATTGATATCCTTCTGTTGATGCACCATTGTCAAAGGAGTCTTCATCATAGCTTCCTCCTTCTCCCTACTTGTCTCCTTCGACACATCCTCTTTAATAAATTTGCAAGCACTATCAGTTGTTTGCACCCTTTTCCTCCGCATAGGATGGTTTATGTTGGATCCATGGCAAACATTAGCATCATGACCCACTTTGCGGCAATGATCACAAATGACTAAAGAGTTCTCAAAATCAATATGTTGAACCCAATTAGCAAACTTGGAGGATAAAGTAATATGAGAAGGGATTACCCTATCTGTCTCCACAAAGACACAAAATTTGGTGAACAACAAACGTCTCTTGAATTTAGTAATAACATCCACCACATTGTATTGTCCAAAGGCACTGGCAATGCCCATAAAAACCTCCTCATCCGAATATTCTAAAGGAAGCCTAGGCAGCCAAACCCAGACCGGAAACTTGATAGAGCAATCTTCCTCTGGGTTGAAGCCAGGGGACCAAATTTTAAAAAATAGTCCATTCTGCCCCAAGAACCAGGGACTGCCCAAGAGAATCCTAGAACTATCTTATGGGTATGAAAATAAAAAAAGGATGAAGTTATTTGGAAGAGCTATTACCTCCACTTGCCCCTTAATCTTCCACTTTCGAAGCACCCACCTTCTGATCACGTCGATATTGGGATGATTACCACATAATCTCTCAACCAGTGATCTCCAGAGCCAAGCAATAGATCTATCAACAATAGAGTCAGGCACAAAAATATGGGAATCCCTAGAAGCAAAAGACGCCCTAGGCAAAGGACCTAACTCAGATAACAAGCCCTGCTCCTACAGAGAAGAAAAACTCCCTCCACCTTCATGATCATCCTTCGTAAGAACATCAGGTGGACTGAGGAGAGACAAGCTTGCAGTCTCAGAGGGCTCAACCAAGCCACCCACATTCATGAACCTAGGAGAACATAAATCCTCCTTAGAAAAGACACAAGGATTAGTCAGAATCCCTCCCTTGCTAGAAATAGTACCTGTGTTAACCATAGGGCAAGAAGCCCCATCGTGCACGTCAACCACTCGTGCCTGGGAGGGAAGGAGGAACCCCTTGGAGAGACCATGGCCCTCAAAGCAACCAGTGACCACCTTCTTAGTTTCTTGTGGAGCCCTAGAACCCACTGGGAGGTGTCATGGCTCTTCCTGGAGGCAGCAGAACCCATGCTCCGATAGGCCTCAAGCCATAGGTTGACCAGATGCACGTCCTCACCCTCAACAAAAGAGCCAAACCAGTCTTCTACTTCTCTTGTGTAGTCTGGATCAAACTCCACTCCATCATCATCGTCTGAATCTCCCCCTTCCTCACCCAGATCGCTCCTGCCCTACGTTGTTTCAAACGGCCCCCTCCGCTCTTTCCCCCACTTTTTGCTACCATGGCAAGACCACTAAGAAAGATATGTTATCCTATAGGGAAAAAATTGATCAAAAGATTAAATAGCAATATTTTATATAGGGTCATGGTCAAAGTGTGGACTGGGTGCTGCCACAATAATGGGTTACACTTTCTGGGACATCCTGATTTTTGCTGAAATCACATATTTTTAGAAAATATAATGATTTAAAGCTTTGAAAGGTTCCATTTAAATGATTTTAATTGAAGAGGGTTTGATCAAACCCTCTTAGATTCAAACCCCCTTGGATAGAACCTGGTTAGTTTTAAACCATACCTATAATGGAGTCTCCTCTACACC
Source organism: Cunninghamia lanceolata (assembly GCA_027924645.1). NCBI lineage: Eukaryota > Viridiplantae > Streptophyta > Pinopsida > Cupressales > Cupressaceae > Cunninghamia > Cunninghamia lanceolata. The sequence goes on along the minus strand of BSBN01001243.1, from coordinate 184,852 downwards.
TATCAAAATGTTGATAAAAAACCACTTTTGATTTACCTTTTGGGGGATCAAATGAATTCATTTAAAATTTACGTTTTGTAAGTATGTAGTCCTTATTATAAGCATCCCAAAAACTATAATTTTAAATATATTTAATTTGATTATTATATTTATTTTTTATTTCTTGTGAATGTAGGTTTTCCAATGAACATCAAAGTCTTTGTTGCACACATATGAAAAGATAGGAAAATAGAGAAAAAAAATTCTAAAAAATACATGTGCTCTAGCTATTGATGTCCTTATTCCAACAAAAAAAATTTGAATTCTAATACATACAAAAAAAGTTATGTTGGACAGACTACGCCCATGTCTAAATTATAATTGGTTTGACTTCAAAACTTAATTAAAAAAATATTCAACAAAACTTTATGAAACCAAATGCATCCTCTAGATATCGGTGTTACCAATCTAAATTCAAAAGAATCAGAATTTTATCCTTTGTAGAAACAAAGTTATGTGCGACAGAATACACATCACTTTAGAAAAATGTTGTTTACTATTAAAAACTAGTTATCAAATGAGACACAAATTTTTTTACAACTTAATTCCAAAGCTTTTTAAAAAAATATATTTAGAATCTACAGACAAAATCTCACAAATCACTAGTTTGCATCATCTTCAAATTCCTAATGGTTTAGCAGCTATAGGTGTCAGAAAGTGAAGATTTAATTCAAAATGTTGATTTCAATGTCAAGTTTGGCCAAAAAGTGTAACCCATTATTGCGGGATGACCCGACTATACTATAGATTTCCATAGATAAGCCATGTTGATGGACTTAGACTTGGAAGATGAAGACACCTTGACTAAATATTTGATGTCATATCTCTAGTTATTGTAACTCGTTGAACTCAATTTTTGAGAAACAACTTCACTAATATTAGATTTGATTATTTATCGATAACATATTTAATTGATTTGATTATTTAATTAAGTTAATGTTTGTTATCGATATGCCATTAAGGTGATGATTATTAAGTGTTGATAATAGAATGATGGTTCACTTATTGATTATGGGATTATTTTAATACTTTATATGGTATTTGTTCCAATTCCATTTCTTACACTACTTGTTTCACATAAGAGCAAATTCACAAACCCACAATCATTAAATCATGTCATGACAGAATTGGGAATGACGTGAAGTAAGACTTCAATTTGTCCTAATCTCTCACACTTGTAAGTTTAAACCACAACCATTTAAACAAGAGTAAGAGCACTAGATGTTGTTTATACCTTGTAGGTTCTATGATTACATTGATATATTATTATTAACAATGAAAGGATGAGAGGAAAAGTGTTTGATTTCAATACATAATCCTTACTCATTTCTTTGATGATGTTTTTTTTGTAATAATCCAATGAGCTATAATTTGACAAAAGGAATTTTTGACGACAATAGTCAAATTTTAAGGATGAGGACTATGCTTGATACATTCTTTCTTGACTTGCATGTTTGAATCTTGATTGACCTATCCAGAGTTCACACTATTTGAGAGTATAGGCATTGAGTTATCAACTTGACCTCCCAATCTTAATTGGTTGTAATTTATTGTAAACTATCATATTTGAATCCTTGAATGATGATGAAGATCAATCTTGATCATGATTGAAAATAGGAAAAAATGGAATTTTAAGGGTAAAGAAGATTGAAGGTTTTGTAATGATAATGATTCAGGATAGAGATATTACAAACATTGGGACATGTTCATGGATTTTATGGTTGGGATTAACCAAGTCTTTAGCTAAAACACTTTTATGCATTATATTATGTTATGTCACTATATTTCCATATCTTGTGTGGTTGTCAAGTGACTGCATTGTTTTGATTAACAATAATATCATCATATATTCCTTGTTAGTTATTGATGTTGAAGTCTATAAAGGTAAGGATACACCTATCATCAAGAGGGATAGCGGGGGAGTTTGTGGATCTATGGTTGGTATAAAAGTGCTTCCATGATGATATTTATCCTCCTTTACATATGATCAAATGGACTACAAGAAGGTGTATTCTTACTGCACTTATAAAGTCCATTAACTAGCTCATCTCTTGTCTTGATCACTAAATGAGATTCCTTAATACCTTTTATGAGTATATATAGTATTTGACAAGGTGTCGCTGTACCTCATCATTTAATCTATTTTCAGATGTCAATAATCCAGGGGCTGTGTCCTCAGCTGTCTGCAACTAGGGATTCTATAGTTACCAATTTTCCTAGCTAATCTTAACAACTTCTACTAATTTGAAAAGATTAATCTGTCTACTTACTAAATGAATTTAAGGAATGCTGAAACAAAATTAAACAGGAAGTTACTTAAAGTAATCTTAAAAACAGTAACATGCATCTATCTATTAAAAGCAGTAAATACTTTTCACAACAAAATTTGAAGTAATAAAGCAGTGGTACTAGCCTTCTGCCTTGGTGGTGAGAGTGGGCCTTTGCTCCACACCTTTGGGGCTGAAGGCTACAGTGGAGAATCAACACAAAAGAAGATCACAACTAAATTCAACCTAATTCCATTCACTTTGCATTCATGAAAAGAATACTGATATCACACAACAGAGATTACTAAGAATCAGAATAAATCAATCATTGTATATTTCTTCTACTGTTTCTATCAGTATATATGAAAATAAGTAATGACATATCACTTATCTTATCTACCAGTTCTTCTATGAGATGACATCCATCTCTTTATTACACTAGCTGTCTAACTATGGAAAGTAATCATGCAATAGAAGTAGACTGAGTGGAACAAAAGTCCACTCAGAATTCTAAGTTTGAGTCTTAATACATTTGGGTAGCGAGGCCCTAAAAATATGGGTATTGAATTAGTTCTATCCGTAACTCATGCAAAAACTTTATAAAGATAAAAACTCCAGCAGTTTAACTAAAGATGACCCTTACCACTCAGGTGATGATTTGAGTGAAATGAGGGGTATTGTGATCACTGCTGAGAGTGTCTGGTTGACAACTTATGCTGGAAATATGCCCTACTTTCAGGAGGTGCCAGAGATATCTGTCCTTGTCTGCAGCTCCAGAGATATGTTTGTAGCTCCAGAGATGTCTGTAGCTCCGGAGATACCATTGTGGCCTTCTTTGTTCAATTCCAGAGAGGCTTTCTCTTTCCTTCAAAACTTTTGGTGCCGTGGTATTCTGGTATTGTCTCCGAAGATCATTGAAGACTATCTCCGGAGATGCACAAAATTGCTATACCTGGCATCTACACCTGTTGATTCAAAAAGAGAGAAGTTTCTGCATTTTTCCATCAATTCCATGCACATTAGTCACTTAATCATAAATTATGATCTTAAGTAATCTATCTCAATTAATCATTAACTAGAACGATCTTGCTAGCTTATTTGGGTGCAGACATTAAGAAAGATGGACTCAGGAAGGAGAAAAAGAGGTAAAAAGATGTATTTCATGGGTGAAACTTGGCACTCATCATCCCCCTATACCTAAGGTTTGGTAGGTCCTCTTGCTTCTTACAATTTGGATTTATTCTGATGAAGTAGCTTGTCAGTCAAGCTATAATCCTGTGCATAGGTGGTCCAAGTTGTGCGGTTGGTATTACCATTGCCTCTGTATTCATCAACCTGCTTTAACCAGTCCTGTAACTTCTCATCTTCTATCTGCTCAGCCCAGATAGGAAGTGGCTCAATTATTAGAGGGGGCCTGAACCATCCACCTATCTATTCCTACTTATGGTTATCCATCATTTTGGATATCAACTTTACTTTTCTCATAAATAATCTTAAGTTTGCAGGGGTGACCACCTCTCTCATTTTCTGCTCCGGGGTCAAAATATTCCATCTTTTCTTTGCTATGGCAAGTACTGGGTTTGCTGAACTGATCATGAAAAGACCAAAATCGATGGAGCACTCTTGCAAACTTTTTAGGTATAATGGCAAAATTTTGTTCTTACTCTTAGGGTGATAGATAAGGGACCTGAATTGGATCTTAAAAGCATTGGGATTGGGACATTCCTTCCTGATGAAGAGATCTGTTTCCATATCTTTCTTGAGATGATCTTTCATCCTTTCATTCCAGATCTGATGATTCCTCATTAGGGACATAAATGCTTTAAGCTGGCATTCCCCCACAAAATGATTAAGAATGAAAGTTATATCATTAACACAGAACCCATGCAGGTATAATTCACCTAGGAAATTCTTGTCCTCATTATTACTCCTTGTATATGCTGTCATGAATCCTTCTACTGTCTCTGTATCCTCAACCAGGTTAGACAGGACTAAAGAGAATTTCCTCTGCAATACTCTTTCTTGTAAGAACATAGAAGAGCTAGCACTTGAAGGCCTACAGGATAGAATTTCTGAAGAAAGGGAGGCCATTTCAGATTTTGCCTTCCAGAGTTGCTATTCTTTTTGTTTTGGCAGTGACTGCCCTTTGTAATTGCAATATAGGCTTGGAAGCCTCATATTCTCTACACTTCTTCTCCCAATGGAACATGGCTTTAGGAATGTCAATGGGGATTGGACCCACATATGGATCTATTTGGATTTCCTGTTCATTGGTTGCCCTTGGGCTAGCCAATTCCTGAATATATTCCTCCTAGTCATCCAGTTTGTTGTTGGCCTCTAATTCTGTTTCTTTCTCCTGGATGATCTTGTTTTTGCTTTGGAGTTCTGTTTGTAGATTTTCAATGATTTATTTTTGTTCCATTTCTACCTCCATTCTGACCTTCTTGAGGTTAGTGATAATCAGATTCTTCCCCCAGAGTAGTCTCTTTAGGTTTTCAATTTCTTCTATCATTTGCTGTTCTTTTGAAATTTCAACATCCTCTTGATTAGAGGGATGAGAGAAGGTATCTACTTCTGCCTCTGTTGTTTGCTGATCATTAGGGTTTTCCATGGCCATCACCCTGTACTGCCAACTGTACCCATTTGCCCTGTTTCATCTTTTTCTACAGACTGCCTGTTCTGAGGGTCCTCTTGGGGTTCCTCTGCTTCTGCTGGCACCGATGAAGGCCCAACCTTATCCTCATATGTTCTAAAACCCAGGAGTACCTCAGCTAGGAGGGTAGTATCTTTCTCAGCCTGTGAGAGCTATCTTTTCCTTTGACTTCTCTGTAGCAGAGGTGGGGCAGGTGCCTCCAGAGTAGGTCTCTCATCCTCAGAATCTGAGGAAATAGTAAGAGTTTGTCTGTGTTCTGTCTCCGGAGCACATGATGGTTTTGAAATTGGGTTTGACCCCAGATGAACAGATGGTGCTAGGGAAACTTCTCTTTGTTTTCTCTTCCTGACCAGAGGGATCTCATCTGAATCATGAGATGGTTCCTTAGTTAGAGTCATCTTTCTCCTAACTGATCGAGTCACATATAGGGTTTGTTTAGGAGCAGGCTCTGCAATTTTCTTGCCTTTCTTCTTTTTATCAGGAATAGAGGCTGCAGATGAAGTTGCCTCCTGTGAGGACTTCTTTCCTCTTTAAACAACTATGGAGGAGGCTGAAGGCTCAGTTTCTTCTTCTTGGTGAGTAGGAGAACTCTCACCTCTTGGCTGTGCCATCTCTAGTCCTCTGTCTTGGGAATTCTGTTCAAGAAAGTTTTGCCATAATTCCTCCCCATTGGCCTGAGACAGGAAGTGGTGTTTAACTACTAGAAAAATGAGGCCATGATGTTTCATGGGACCCTTATTCTGCTAATATTTCTCTGCAGTTGCCCTGATGACAGAATACAAGAAATTGGGAATGTTTATGCTAAACTCATGGTGTGCATTCCCATGCCTTAGAAAAATTAGTATTTTCATGATTGGTCCTAAAACTAGAGAGAATTGACCATCACAAGTAAAATATTTCATCAGCCAGGTGGCAACAGATTGCCAAGGGTTTGGGAGTGTGGACCTTAGAATTCTTTTTACTTCATTTTTATTTGAATGCAGTTGAATTGCAGGTTCACCTCGCATAGAGAAATTCTTAATTAAATCAGTGTATAAGGTTTTCAAGTGATAAAACCTCTCACCTTGTTCAGGAAGTCCAGAAATGTGGCTGATAGTGGCTGAGGAGAAATTGATTCAGATTCCTCTGACAGCTGTCTGATTGCCCCTTAGATTTCTGAGGAATTCATCCACGACATCTTCCTGAAACCCTTCAAATTGCTCTAGAAAGTCCAGCCATCCTACAACTCTTAGAATGTTTGCTGCAACTTCATCTTGCAGAAGACCCGTAGTACTTTCTGGTTTAGACTTCTTCCTTACCCCCATTGCCAAATTGGTTCCACCTTCTGTGTTTAATTCCTCACCCTCCTTAATTTGTAGTTTATCCTTTCCTCTTAACTCTGTAGGCTCTGGAGGACTGTCAAATTTGCTTTGTTCTTCAGGGTACTTCAGAGGTTCGAATGAGGATTGTTATGTTTCTCAGCTTAGGCTTATGGAAGATTTATAGATTAGTTAGAGTACTTAGGCAGTCATAAATGTGACAGAATGACATGACACTCCGGAGGCAAGGTGGCAGTACAACACAGATGGCAGCATGCATGAATTTAGAAAAGGAAATGATGGCTGGAGGACATGTCATAGTGGCGGCACCCAAAAATAGAAAGACAAGACAGTTGCTATTAATGATTAATTAAAGATAGAATTACCTAGATCATTTTTAATGATGAGGGCGATGTACACAACAGAGATCCTACGTCATTTTATGAGACTGCACGCATCGCGACATATGAGTAGCTTTTGGTGGCTTGAGATGAAGCCCACTACTCCACTGGCACGCGACCTGCAATCATTGCGCTGAGTGGTTCGAGAATCCACGTTCTTTGGGTGATGTCAGCGCCATCTTTGTGAATACCTCTGCAAATAATATGCGTGCTAATTTAATTTATTCTTGTGATAAAGTAGAGGATGAGTCATGATGACCTCATCATGTGATGTGTCCACTTACTACCTGGAGAGGTGGGTCCCCTCCCTTATTATTGAAATTGACTTCTTTATTGATAGAGCGCCGGAGGTGCTCCTAGTTTGGAAAGTGCCGGAGGTGCTCCTGGTTTGGGAAGCGCTGGAGGTGCATTGAGTTTGGGAAGTGCCAGAGGTGCATTTGACTAACTACCGGCACCTGATCACCTCCATAGCTCGACTGTTTCCACTGTCCTGAAGAAGGGAACCGCCATTTGTTGGTTTTCAACTCCCTTGGTTGAGAAAGACATCCATTTACTAGTTTTCCATTTTTCTCTATTTTTTTTTTTAAAGGCCACCATTGCTGGTTTTCAACCTGCCTTTTTTTTTTAGAAGGCCGCCATTTGCTGGTTTTCAACCTTCCTCTTTTTTTTTTTTTAATCCAACACTGTGATAGAGGGGGTATCCCCTATATCAAAACACAAATCATTAAGAAACTCCTCTTTAGTAGATGGTCTTTTATAGAGTCTGATTCAGTGACCATTTACTAAGAATGTGTCTGGGCTTCCATCAACAGGTTGCAATAATACTGTTCGATTTTCAAAAACTTCCTTTATTTGATAAGGACCCATCCAATGAGTTTGTAATTTCCCCTTGAACTCTTTGAATTTAGAATCATAAAGAAGAACCCAATCACCTTATTGAAATGTCCTCCTTTTGATGTGTTGGTCATGCCATTGCTTCCTCTGATATTGAACCAGTTTTGTTTGCTGAATGGTCTCTGTCCGAATTTCATCCAACTCATTGAGCTGAAGAATTCTGTTTTGTTGAGCTATAGACAATGGTAGACCAGTATCCAATACAGTTTTAAGTGTCTGGAATTCAAATTCTATAGACAAAATAGGCTTTTTCCCATAAACTAATTCATATGGTGAGAACTTTGTTGTGGACTTCCAAGTGGTATTGTAAGCCCAAACTGCTTCAGGTAATCTGCTAGCCCAATCTTTTCTGTTCATTGCTACTATCCTTGTTAGAATATTTTCAAGTTCCCTATTAGTTACTTCTACCTACCCATTCGCTTGAGGATGGTAAGGTGAATATTTTCTGTGTTTGACTTGATATAAATCTGTGAATGCTTTGATTACCTCTGAAGTAAACTGAGGTCCTCTGTCTGAAACTATTGATCTTGGGGATCCAAACCTTAAAAAAATCTTATTATAAAGGAAATCAACAACTTTTTCTTCTCTTGCAAATTGTAATGCTTGAACCTCAGCCCATTTTGTAACATAGTCTGTGCATACTAGAATGTACTCCTTCCCTAATGATGGTGGAGAAATTGGTCCCACAAAGTCTAAACCCCACTGCTCAAATGGTTCTATCATGACTTGAGGATGCAGTAGCATCTCCTGGGTAAAGGTTGGCTGTCCCATCCTTTGGCACTGGTCACAGTGCTGCACATACTTCTTTGTATCTTTATGGAGAGAGGGTCAGTAGTAACCAACTTCGAGGATCTTGTGGATTGTCCAGTGGAAGGAGTAATGGCCACCAGATGGTTCATCATGACATGCTCTCAACACATCAAAAATCTCATCAGCTTTTGAACACCCGCGTAAAATGAAATCAGGACCACATTTAAATAGTAAACCATTCAACCATTTATAAGATAAACTTTCTTTAACTAAACGTTTTCTTTGTTTTGAGGTAAAATGGGATGGATACAAGCCTGTAGCTAAAAGATTAGCTATGTCAGCAAACCAAGGTGCAATAGAGGATATAGCAAAAAGATGTTCATTTGGGAACTTGTCCTCCATTGGTTGGGTTTCTCCTCCTGTATGCAATCTTGACAAAAAATTAGCAACCAAATTAAACTTTCTTAGATTATCAACTATGGTAATATCAAATTCCTGCAATAGCAATAACCACCTGATGATTCTTGCACCCACGACTGGTTTATTCATTAGGTACTTGATGGCTGCATGATCAGTGTGTACAAATATCTTATATCCAGTGATATAATGCCTAAATTTATTTATAGCATAGATGACTGCCAAGAATTCTTTTTCAGTTGTGGTGTAATTTCTTTCTGCAGAGGAGGATTTTGCTGATGTAATAAATGGCATGCATACTTTCTCCTTCCTCCTTTTGTCCTAAAACTGCCCCAATGGACTCATTTGAAGCATCAGTCTATATGTGAAATGGCAAAGTCCAATTAGGTCCTCTCAAAATTGGTGTGATAGTAAGCTTCTCTTTCAAGGTTTCAAATGCTGATTGACATTCTTTTGTCCATAGAAATTCTGTGTCTTTGTTAAGCAGGGTAAACAGGGGGGCAACTATTTTGCTAAAATTTTCTATGAACCTCCTATAGTAGCCTACATGACCCAGAAAACTTCTAACATCTGTCTGATTTTTGGGTGAAGGCAACTGTATGATCACTTCTATCTTGTTTTGATCCACTTTGATCCCCTTTGCTGAAATGTGGTGTCCTAAAACAATTCCTTCCTCCACCATCATAAAGCACTTTTCATGGCTAAGGGATAATTGATTTTTCTCACAGCATTTCAGTACTTTCTCAAGGTTTGTGAGAGCTTCTTCAAAATTATCCCCATACATAGTAAAGTCATCCATATAGACCTCCATGCATTCATTATTTAGTTCAGCAAAAATAGCTAAAATAAGTCTCTGAAATGTAGCTGGGGCATTGCATAGTCCAAAGGGAAGAACTTTGTAAGAAAAAGTGCCCCAAGAGCATGTGAAGGTGGTTTTGTCCTGGTCTTCAGGTGCTACTTGAATTTGATTATACCCACTGAATCCATCTAGAAAAGAAAAATACTTTCTCCCAGCAAGGTTGTCCAGTACTTGGTCAATGAATGGTAAGGGAAAGTAGTCTTTTTTTGTGGCCTTGTTGAGTTCTCTACAATCAATACACACCCTCCATTTTCCATTCTTTTTAGGCACTACGACAAGGGGTGAGACCCATTGACTGTCTAAGATTGGATATATAAACTCTGCTTGAAGTAATTTTTCTATTTCAGTTTTGACAATGTCCTTTAAAGCAAGATTCAATCTTCTTTGGGGCTGTTTGACAGGTTTAATATCCTTAGTGTATATATGATGGGTATAGATCTTAGGGGGTATGCCTTTCATATCTTGGTATTCCCAAGCAAAAGATGCTGAATGGGAAATCAGAAGTTGGATAAGTTTTTCTTCCTGATTTGCTTTTAACTGAGTATTGATATTAAGTGTTTTCCTTGGTAAAATCATGACCTATTTTGTGATTTGATCCATAGATGTAGTTAATCCATACATTGGAGTCATGGTATTGAGAGGACAAGAATGTGGAAGCAACATGTGGAAAGTGGCTAAGTCTCTGTAAAAAGTTTCCCACAAGGAATGATGTTGGCGAGGGTACAATGAGAAGTAAGAATTTCTCTCCTAGAATCTTGGGTGAGTTCCATCACATCCCTATTGATTAGGATGTGAGTGATGTCTTCTGTTGTATCATAGTATATTTCTTCTTCTAACTCTCCCAGATGTTCCTTGATGGTTACCATAGCTACTGAGGCACTGTTGTCATTGTTCTATGGTTCATCCACCCATACTCTTCCTGTATAATGTATTGATGGTTTAGCTGGAGGATACAAGATATTTTCTTTAAATCTATCCCATTAGAAATGACCATATCTCCAGTTCAACAATTAATAGATGCTGCTGCTGTAGCTAGCCATGGTCTTCCTAAAATCAGTGGATAAGCATTTCTCTAATTTCTAGGTTCTAATATTAGGAAGTCCATTAGAAATTCCCATGAATCTATCACAACTGGCACATCAGTGATTACTCCTTTTGGAACAGCAACTGACTGGTCAACAAGTTGAAGAATTGTAGTTGTGGATTGGATACCTGATAGAGCTAATTTGTTCATTGTGTGAACTGTCATCACATTAATTGCTGCTCCCAAATCAACCAAAACATTTGAAATTTCTACCCCTGAGATGAAAACAGTTATGATAGGGTTTTCAGGGTCTCCATATTTTGGAAGGAGAATTTCTCCCATCAATAGATCTACTACTTTTCCTTCCACCTGTATTGTGGAGGGAAAGTTTTTCTTCCTGCCCTGTGTTTTGATACAATATTGTTTAATGAATTGATTTAGTTCTGGTACATCTTTGATTGCCTGGAGAAGAGGAATTTCAATGTTTAGTTGCTTGATTTCTTGTAAAAGTTCTGATTCCAGGTTGGTGTGGACTTGTTTTTGTAAGATCTTTTTCTGGGGAACATACTGTTTAAGCCGTTCTAGGTATGGTGCTAGTTTTTCCATCTCCGGAGCTCTTGTCAGAACTGTGTTTAGGAATGTTCTCCGGAGTCGGTCTTTTAGGAGTAACTTTGGAGTTGTCCAAGGATGATTCTTCTAGCACTTTTTCGTTAGTAATCTTCTCCAGGGGTTGAGTGGACAGATTTTTTAGGTTCCTCATCATTGGTTACTTTAACTATAGTTGGAGGAGATGGTCTTGGGAATGCTTTCCCATAACGCAGCTAGAGATTATTTGAATATATAGTATTAATTCCAACCAAATTTTCTTGCTCTGTCATGTAAACAGTTGCTCCCTGTTTATTCTGTGGGTTTGGTATAGGCTGAGCTAGTAAAGGTGGTTGGCTAATTGGTTCATTTTGTGATTGACCTTGTGTGTTGGAGGGTCCAGTTAGTAAAACTTGTTGTTGAGGTTGGAAACGTCTAGGTTGTCCCTGGTATTGTTGATTATATCCCTGTTGAGAACCCCATTGAGGTTGCATGTTTTATGATCCAAACTGTGGTGGCCACTGTTGATTTCCCCAAGGCTGGTTTTGCCATTGTTGACTTGGCCAATCTTGCTGTCCCCAAGGAGGATTATTTTGAGGCCCATGCCAAGTTGGATTCCACTGATTATTTCCCCAATTAGAAGGACCCCTGTAAGAAAGCTGGTTTGGATACTGATTATAAGGAAATTCCCAATTTGTTTTTGTCCCACATAGTTCAATTCCTCCTCTATTACAACATTCTTCTTACTCAATCTTTTCAAGGCTGGAAGTTGACTACATTGACTGGTAGGATGTTCCCTATCACAGATCTGACAAATTTCTGATTTGTCCAAAGGGCATTCTCTCAATAGATGCTTGTTTCTACACCTAGGACAATAGATGGAGAGTGGTTCAGTTGCTCTGTTTTGATTAGTTTTTCTAGTTTTTGCTTGAATCCCATCCAATGTGGTATTTAATTGGACCAAAATTTCTATTTTTAAATTTACAATCTTTCCATTAACTGTCCTATTTCATTTTTCCCTTTAAAAGTTTTGGATGACCTCACTCCATCTTGGGTTCTAGAATAGTTCCTACAGAGTTCTTCTATAGCAGGTATATCCATTTTGTTGATATTCCCTTTTCCCATTAGATCCAGTGCCTGTTTTGATTCTTTATCTAATCCTTTTACAAACAGGGTTCTGGCCAAGGAGTGATCTACTGGGTTGCCATACCTTCTCAAGGAAAAATTAAACCTATCCACACTAAGGTCTCTTCCTCCCCCTACCTAATTTTAAACAATTCTTCATTTTTATTACTGGATCTACAGTAATCTTGATACTTTTCCAAAAACTCTATTTCCATCTGATCCCAAGAATGGATAGAATTCTGGGGTAAACCCATAAACCATCTCATCGCAGAATCTTTCAGGGTTGAAGGGAACAGTTTGAGTTTTTGGTTATCTGATCCATAATCATAAGTTTGACAAACTACTTTGAATTCAAACAAAAACTAATCTGGATCCTCAGAAGAAAGTCCTCTAAAATTTGGCAGGTGTGTTGGTGAGATATTCTTCATAGGAGCATTGTCTCCAACAGCCAAAACAATAGGATATGAGAAGGTTCTTGGAGCCTGATTTTCCTCTTCCTCATGATTATCATTTTCCATGTTTAGTAATGGTTCTTCTCCCTGAGGTTCTAGGAAATTAGGTTCTATTAAAGGATCTGCCTAAAACTTTTGTGTAACTCCTGGATATAATCGGCAAGTGGAAGATTTGGAGAATCTAAGGGATTATTGTTCTGAGGTGCAACTTCCAAAGTAGGCTCTAGGTTTCTCTCTTCAATAAGATCTTGTGCCACCCCACTGCTTTCTCCTATGGCTTGTTGTTGGGGTGTCTACTTTATATATCTTCCTTTCGAATCTCTAGCTCTAACCATACAGATCTATCTTAAAAACTGTTTTAACTCAGTTTCCCTAATTAACACAAGATTTCCCCGGAAATGGCACCAAAAATGACAAGGTGTCATTGTACCTCATCATTTAATCTATTTTCAGATGTCAATAATCCAGGGGCTATGTCCTTAGTTGTCTGCAACTAGGGATTCTACAGTTACCAATTTTCCTAGCTAATCTTAACAGCTTCTACTAATTTGAAAAGATTAATCTGTCTACTTACTAAATGAATTTAAGGAATGCTGAAATAGAATTAAACAGGCAGTTACTTAAAGCAATCTTAAAAATAGTAACATGCATCTATCTATTAAAATTAGTAAATACTTTTCATAGCAAAATTTGAAGTAATAAAGCAATGGTACTAGCCTTCCGCCTTGGTAGTGAGAGTGGGCCCTTGCTCCACACCTTTGGGGTTGAAGGCTACAGTGGAGAATCAACACAAAAGAAGATCACAACTAAATTCAACCTAATTCCATTCGCGTTGCATTCATGAAAAGAATACTGATATCACACAACTGAGATTACTGAGAATCATAATAAATCAATCATTGTATATTTCTTCTGCTGTTTCTATCAGTATATATGAAAATGAGTGATGACATATCACTTATCTTATCTACTAGTTCTTCTATGAGATGACATCCATCTCTCTATTACACTAGCTGTCTAACTATGGAAAATAATCATGCAATAGAAGTAGACTGAGTGGAACAGAAGTCCACTCAGAATTCTAAGTTTGAGTCTTAATACATTTGGGCAGTGAGGCCCTGAAAATATGGGTATTGAATCAGTTCTATTCGTAACTCATGCAAAAACTTTATAAAGATAAAAACTCCAACAGTTTAACTAAAGATGAACCTTCACCACTCAGGTGATGATTTGAATGAAATGAGGGGTATTGTGATCACTGCTGAGAGTGCCTGGTCGGCAGCTTATGCTAGAAATATACCCTGCTCTCAGGAGGTGCCAGAGATATCTGTCCCTGTCTGTAGCTCCAGAGATATGCCTATAACTTTGGAGATGTCTGTAGCTCCGGAGATACCATTGTGGCCTTCTTTGTTCAACTCCGGAGAGGCTTTCTCTTTCCTTCAAAACTTCTGGTGTCATGGTATTCTGGTATTGTCTCCGAAGATCATTGAAGACTATCTCCGGAGATGCACAAAATTGTTATTCCTGGCATCTACACCTGTTGATTCAAAAAGAGAGAAGTTTCTGCATTTTTCCATCTATTCCATGCACATTAGTCACTTAATCAGAAATTATTATCTTAAGTAATCTATCTCAATTAATCATTAACTAGAACGATCTTGCTAGCTTATTTGGGTGCATACATTAAGAAAGATGGACTCAGGAAGGAGAAAAAGAGAGGTAAAAAGATGTATTTCATGGGTGCAACTAGGCACTCATCAGTATTGGCCATTTCTATGGATGTTGGTTAGAGGCAATTGATGTTTACCACTCACTACACATTTTATTACACTACTTGTTTTATATTACATGATTCAAGACAATTTATGACATGGATGTTTCCTTGTGATAGAGATGAGTTTAAAGCTTGAACATTAAATTATACTTTAATTGGATCCTTTTTCTGACCATAGATGGATTTTTATCTCATTTCATTTAATGAACATTCATATGTATGCCAATAATTGATAAGACATGAATCTTATTGTTCTTTTCTCTTATGAATGTCACTCACATACTCATTTGAATAGAAAAATATGCTTAAGGTGGGAAGTTTATGTAATCTTGATGAACTATTTTAAGCCATTGTTGTGAGGCCTAACATATTATTTTGTTAAGATATATCTATATCTATACTATTTGAAGATTCTTGTTGTACTTGTGATTTTTCCTCGGAAAGAAAATATGAAATCTATTGGGAAGGTATGCTTTCTCATTGTTGGATACTCTTTTAATTGTTGATCATGCAATATTATAGAACATTGATATACTCTATTCCTTGATTTCAACTCAATTGTGATGTCATTATTTGGTATAATGACATGGTGTTTAGGGAATCAAATATATATTGGTATTTACTATGGCATGACTATAATCTTTCTTGGTATAAATGAGTTGTAGCATGAATAAATAATATTTTTCAATATTCCCAAATTTTCTTTTTTCTTTAAAAAAAAATCATATATCCATTAGGAAAAAAATACATTATCACAATTAACTACCAAAAATAGGATCATAAAATAATATCATTAATATCTAATCATTTTTCATATATGTGATTATATGTTAATGAGTACTAATGCTCCTCCTTTTCTAATAGTATATCTTGTCATAATAATCATTCATCTAGTTTCTTAGGATTGTTTAAGGTCCTTCATATTATTTTTTAATACAATAAATGCAGGTTCTATTGGGGCCTATACTCTAGAGAGAACTATTACAAAAGACTAATTTGGTCCATAAAAACTTCTAAAACTAAAACATTCAAACTAGTAATTTTTAGATAAGAAACTACCCAATTCTTTACATTATTTTACATTCTTTTTTACCTCTTTTTCGTATGAGATCTTAAACTCATCTATGAGGAGGTTTTCTTACAAGAAACTAATTTTCTATAGGAGACTATTTTCCATCCCCTTTCTTGGAATACCTCCCCTAGATCCAAATCCCTAACTAGAGGGGAAATCCTCCTCCACAAAATCCAACTTTCATGAATCTTCTTTGAAGAAGGATCACATAGTGGCACATAAGTAATATTTTTCTTTCTACCAATGATATTTTTAGAAACCAATGGTATCATAGGCTCCACTTCCTAAGATATATACATTGGGATAGAAGATGATTTTTCCTATAAAGTGTTTGATGGAAAAGGGAGACTTAGCTTAAAACCCTAAACTAGGTCAAACCCTCTTCTATCAAGATTGGAACACAAACTGAGCTTGGCTTCTACCTTTGGAGGAGAGCCTAACTATAGGGATTTTATCCCTTTGTTGTATACAAGAGTGTTAACCAAATACAACCAATCAAACTAAGGCAAAGTAGGAAACCCTAATTGAGAAAGATCAGTTAATAGATGATTGCCATAAACTGTTACAGAGAATCTGAGACAACAACAGAGATCAGGGGACAAAGAAGAGTTGGAACCTAGGTTTGAGGGCAGAGAGGAACCAGGGCACTAGGTGTCCTATACCCAAATTAGGGTTCTACAGAATATTCTGATTTGGGTGTCTTCGCCTACTAGCCTTCCTGCTTCCTGTCACAGGTGTTGTCGTCTGACTCCGTCGAATGCGACTTGCACACAAACATGAAGAGAAAGGGTTGTGCTGTCTTTAGGGGCTTGCCTTAGTCAAACCCCTTGTTGGTGTTTCCACCTCCACTACAATAATAATTGGAGATCAAATAATGTGTTCCCTAGGAGGGCAGAAGCCAGATCTTCTATAAATGATGAAATAATGAATATAAATGGTAAATGTTACCACAAGATATGAAACCCTAGTTGGAGTAAAAACCATGCACAAACAAGGAGATAGAGAATGAAGACTTGAACTTCCTTCAAGACCTACAAACAAGCATCATAATATCCACATACAAAGAGCTATTCCAATCATTAAGAATACTTGAGCATAAGAGAGCAATTCTAACATTCTAACATTCTCTAGTTGTAAAATAACTAATAAGAAACCTTATATGCATTCCCACTCACTATCGGTGGATAAAACCAATTGAGGCCGACAAGTGTAAACCAAAGAGTCATTCTAAGCTGACACCACCAAATTAAGGTTGAGGCTAATAGGTAGGTCCAGGGCACTGGTCACCTTGGTCCTTTAGCCCCCACAAACTCTGGGGAGTGCTTAATTAACGAGGGAGGGAGGGAGTGGAGGAAGGAAAGGAGCTCAGTTGACCGAGCAGAGGAATGAATGTTTGTAGTTGACCGTTTGTCCTACCGTGGGTGGTGAGATGGCAAGGGAAGGACCCCACTGAAATTAGGATTAGCTGGACCGAGGGATAGTGAGGATCTTAGACCAACCCTAAGTTTATTTTTTGAGGTTTATTCATCAGGATCAAGAATTAATTGTTTATTATTCCACTAGGTGCCAAAATAGGTCCAAATTAGCAAGGGTAAACATTTTACTCCATAGCATAAAGTTAGGCTTTTAGAGACATCCATAGGTGACATATTTGTGGATTTTGTACCATAAGCTAAACAAGCCTCTTCTAAGGGTCTTTCAACAAGCTAATTAAAATGTTTCACACTCTTCCATTAAGAAGCCAAACTAGGGGAGTTCTTCTTCTTTCTTAGACATCTATCCAATTGATTTCCTAGACCAAAAAAATTTAACATTTGAAATCCAATCTTTCATAGTCTAGGTGTTGCTTCCAAAGGTTTCTACCCATTTTAAGCCATATTTATACATGAAGACCCTTAGCTAGATCCGACTCTACTAGCTTTCAAGCAAAGGTGGGATGAGAATGAAGTTTTATAATAAATAGATATAAACTTACCTAGAGAGCTACCAATAATCTCCAAACAATAAGAAAGCCAAAAATATTGACAAAGATGCCCATAAGGGTGCAATGCGGTGGTAAATTCACATGGTTGTTGTGATCGCCACCAGGGTTCTATCATAATCCCTATTCTCAATACTTAATTTTCAATTTAATATTACTATTTTAATGATCGTTGACCAATTTTGACTCATGTGCGTGACATGAATACACTCTCGACAGAGAGAGGGTATCATCGAGGAGGGGGTGTTTAGTTGACTGATGGCGACTGTGGTGAAAGGAATTTGCACACACAGGCACCTAGTTGACATTATAGTTGCATTTGTCTTTGCATAAATAAATTATGTCAATAAATTGCTTTCTCGTTTTGGTAGAAAAATAAATCACCTTTATGTTTTATAGTTGCCATTTATTTAAATTGTGAGTTAAATATTAATATGCTCTTATTGAAATAAAGGTAGATTTAATTTATTTATTGGTTTTTATTGAAATTGTATGTGAAGGAAAGAAATTATATTTATTTATTTATTATTTTAGATAATTGTGTGTGTGACAAAATAAATTGCTAAAATTCTATTTAATTATAAAAATTAATGCATGAAATGAAATTAGAATATTTATCCTTTTTGATAACAATAGAGAAAATAATAGAAAAGGAAAGACAAAAACTTATAAATAAAACAAAAAGAGGATAAATAAAACAAAATATAGAAATAAAGAAAACAATAGAAAAAGACACCAAATTAGAACTAGTATATTTATATTTAAAAAAATATATCTAAAAGTACGCCGAGGGATGTCTTTTTTCCATAGTTTCTTTTTTGCAATTTCTTTTTTAGTTTTTATTTTATAATTTTTCCAATTTCTTTTTTGGTTCCATTTTGTGATTTTCTCTAGCTTTTTCTCCTTCCAACAATTTCCAGTTTCTTTTTTATTTCTTTTTATTTTTTTCCAATTTATTTTTTTAGTTTTTAATTTTTATTTTTTCCAATTTTTTTGGTTCTATAGTTTTTATGATTTAGCTTTTTCTCCTTCAACAATTTTTAATTTCTTTTTTGGTTTTTTTTCTTAAGTATTATTTTTTAGCTTTTCTCCTTCAAACAGTTTCCAATTTCTTTTTTTTTGGTTTTTATTTTTTCCAATTTCTTTTTTAGTTTTTGTTTTTTCCAATTTCTTTTTTGGTTCCATAGTTTTTGTGATTTATCTTTTTCTCCTTCAACGGTTTTTAATTTCTTTTTTGTTTTTTTTTCTTTGATTTTCTCAAGTTTTATTTTTTATTTCCTTTTTGGTATTTTGATTTTTTTTAATAAATTTACATAGAAAAAATGAGTGTTCTCATCCCCACCCTATTGTGACTATATAATGCCTCTCGTTGTAATAAAACAAAACAAAAAGCAAAAATCAAAACTAGAAAAAGATAGAAAGAATGGAGGTTGAGAGAGAAAAATAACTTATTAAAAAGGAAAGATTGTTGCAAAAAAAAAACTATTCTCATTCTCATTTATCATTCTCATTCACATTATTCTAAAAAAAAAAAAAGCAACAGAGACAAGAAAATTATAGATATAGCTCAAGGGAAACAAAAAGAGGAACAAGAGAAAGGGAAGGAGAGTCAAACCAGAATTCAAGAGTTGAGGAAAGTGAAATACTAGGTTTTATTTTAAATCCGTAACTGATGTAGTTTTGGTGGCTGGAATAAATCTATAGTTCAAACTATGTGACTGAATTGATTTGATTGCCATAGTTTTGTTATTATTTTACTGAATAGATATCAAGGAATTGATCGTTATTATTTTATTATCATTATTACCATTCTTACTGTTATTATTTTATGTATGATATATATATATATATATATATATATATATATATATATATATATATATATATATATATATATATATATATATATATTGTTGTTCTTAATCTTTTTACTATATAAATTGGCAATTGTAATATACTGTTATTATCTTTATATCTAATATTATATATATTTATTCTTATTCATTTTAATACTGTAAATTGGAATATACGAGATATCATATTTCCTACAGTTATTGTTAATTTACCAGTATTAAGTCTGGTTTTTGTTAATATTTAGATTTATTACTGTTATTGATTTTTAACTGTTAATATTTTATTATGGATTATTATTTATACCAGTTATTAATTTATTTCTGAAAGTATTTTATTTACTGTTATTACCAGTAGTAAGTTTATTTCTAATATAATATAAATCGGATATCAATTATTAAATGTATTGATTTTTATACTATGAAAATTATATATAAAAGAAAAAAATTATGAATTGAAATTATTGGGGGCATGTAGCCACCCTAGCGGCATCCCTTAACGGGGGCCATGGGAGTGCTACAACACCCCCCATAGGCCTTATGGCCTACGGAGGGGCCGCAGCCTCCCATAGCGACCTCTTATGGAGGTCGCAGCCTTAAAAGGCTACGTCCCTCCACATGAGGCCGTCGCCTCACAATTAGATCCTCAAATTTTTTTATATATAAAGTTTAGTTTCTACTTTTTGTTTTATATTATGGTCTCCATTATAATTTAAACACTATTCGAACTCTGATGTATATGGTTTATCTTCGCTGTAAATATATTCCTGTATAGCCACCAAGAGTTTTACCTTACAATTCTTATGAATATGTTTGATTGTTGAGCTCATTTTATGCTTTAATGATTTTCTTTCTTCTTGATATCTTTTCATTTCTTTATTGTCGATGGCTATGCTTGAATGTTTTGACTACTGGTCCTATATTATGTTATGTTATGTTCTCCATCATGTCATGAAGGCTCTGATGGAATGTATAAGGGAGTAGAATGCGAAGAATACACTAGGTCTGGGGTGTGTATTTGTATACTAGAACGTGGTAGAATGAACTCTTTCAGTTGATGCTAGGTGCAAGAGATGGTGGATTTGTAGTTGATGCAAACCCGTAGTGTTTATAAATAAGGTAATATAAGTATTGCCAACCTTGAAATTGAGTTGCTGCAAAGTTTTCTTAATAGTTGGAGGCTTCTAACTTGAGGATGATAGGTGAGCTTTATGACGATTGACACATGTTATTGGTGTCTAAGATGAACTAGACTAAATTCGTTAGTGTGCTTGGATGGTGAAATTTTCTCTAAATGGAATAATGTTGATTGCACTCTGACAAGGAGTATTGTATGTGATTGGTGTGTTTCGATTTAATCAAAGGGTAGATGCATTATGTGGTAGATACATGCTTTATATTGGCCATTAGGCTATGTGTGTACCTTATACTGATTATTATATTTTATTGAAACTCCAAAATGTGGTGCGGGGAAGCTGCTTGAATTCAAAATATTAGTAAGGCATTTAATTACCTCAAAGCTTGTGCAATGTAAGGTCGAGTAGGACCAGCACACAACTGAAATGAATAAATATTTACCTCATTAGGAAAATCAGTAGAAGTTAGTAGGAAATATTTATACTAATGTGCATGATGCATATTCATATCATTGTTGTCATTGTGCGAGTGATGCACTAGAGTAAGTCATTGACTCCTTTTGTGTGAATAAAGGCTCGAGTAATGATTACATTCCTAATTTGTGTGTGAGATACACTTTTTATACTCATTGTGTTTATTGGATCGAGTAATGATCACTATAATTATACTACTACAATTTATGCATATTTCACATTTTGTGCGAGCGATGCACTTACCATATTTATTGTACATAAACTTGAATGAGTAATGCTCATTTTATGCAATGCATATTCCATATTTTGTGCAAGTGAGGCACTAAAAGTAAATTATGTATTCGTACCCTGTGTGAGTTATGCACCAAGGGTTCATGCATTCTTATTTATTCATTCTATGTGCACTTGTGCGTGTTATGCACTATCATATTATTTGGTCTTTATTTTATGCAATTTGAGATAGATTATTCTTATTGAGTGTGTTGTGTGTGATAAGCTTTAAGCTTACCTTCTGAGACAAGATGTCGAATGTGGGCTAACAGAGAAGGTGATCTTCTTTTTCAAGATCAACCAATTTTCGTATTTATGCTTTGGCCAAAGCTATATTGTACCATTAAAATAGATGGATAATGAATGCCTAGTTTCTATATTATATGTTTCTCTGCCACATCATGTATGCAAGAAATATGTTAATTCTAGTATAGAGTGCATATAAGGCATCAGACATGCATCAAAAGTTTCTCTCCTGCCCATTTGTTATAGGTTTCTAGGTGCCTTGTGCAGGACTGGGTATTCTTTGAGTTAGGAAGAATCCCAGGGGAGTGTTATGCTCATGGTTAGGTTAAAAAAACACCTTAACCATGCTCTTGATCTTCGTCTTACGGAAGACCAATGGGTTATGGTAGCTGAAAATAGATTATACATTTGAATCTCTTTATGTAATTCAGAAAATGGATATAGCATGTATTGAACCTCTGTATGACAAGGAATGAAATTGTACTTCTTTCTCTATGAACTAAGGCTGCATTTGAAAAATTGTGGAAATTATACATTTTTTAGTATCTCTGCCAACATAAAGTTTCTTTTTCCATTTATAGATCAAGATTTACTTTTGTTGCTAAATTTAGTAAATGGTTGTATCAGTATTGAGATCATGTTGATCTTCTTATCTCTGATCTTTCTAATCATGTGATGATCTTTTTGTATATTGAAAACCTATTGATCTTCTTATCTTTTATATTGATCAAGTTGAAGACCTTGTTGTAAATTATTGATATTTTTCGTATGTTCAGACTTCTTCTTTTGTTGTTGATTTGCCAATGATGATAACAAGTAGTATGGGATGCTTATTTTTCATCATAAAAGCAATTGTTCTGATGCCTCATGCAAGTAGGCATGTTGACAAAATGAACATAATAGTTTTCTTTTTATATGTAAGTGTCTAGAAATATGAATACAATTTGGATAAGCTATGGAAGATTGTATGAAATAAATGAATTAGCTTGTATGCTTTTACTTGTTTGAAAGTATAGAAATGAAGTTAATTTGATGAACAATAACATGCTAACGATGTGTGCAAGTGAATGAATGTTAGATAGAGAAATTTTTACAGTTATGGATAAACAGGTGCTTGGATCAAATGACACATTGTTGAGTGGGCTGATTTTGACATTGAGGTAAAACAAAATTAAAGAGGTATGAAACCTTATCTCCAGTTAAGTTGATTTGATTATCGGGATGATGATTCTTCTAAGGAGGGAAGGATGTCATAACCCTTATTCTCAATAATTAATTTTCAATTTAATATTACTATTTTAATGATCATTGACCAATTTTGACTCATGTGCGTGACATGAATATACTCTCGATGGAGAGAGAATATCATTGAGGAGGGGGTGTTTAGTTGACTGATGG
The DNA here is from genome assembly GCA_027924645.1 of Cunninghamia lanceolata. Lineage (NCBI taxonomy): Eukaryota > Viridiplantae > Streptophyta > Pinopsida > Cupressales > Cupressaceae > Cunninghamia > Cunninghamia lanceolata. Next base: position 161,887 of record BSBN01001243.1, on the reverse strand, counting down.
CAACTGCGGTGAAAGGAATCTACACACACAGGCACCTAGTTAGCATTATAGTTGCATTTGTCTTTGCATAAATAAATTATGTCGATAAATTGCTTTCTCGTTTTGGTAGAAAAATAAATCACCTTTATGTTTTATAGTTGCCATTTAATTAAATTGTGAGTTGAATATTAATATGCTCTTATTGAAATAAAAGGTAGGTTTAATTTATTTATTGGTTTTTATTAAAATTGTATGCCAAGGAAATAAATTATATTTATTTATTACTTTAAATAATTGTGTGTGGCAAAATAAATTGCTAAAATTATGTTTAGTTATAAAAATTTATGCATGAAATGAAATTAGAATATTTATTCTTTTGATAACAATAAATAAAATAATAGAAAAGGAAAGACAAAAACTTAGAAATAAAACAAAAAGAGGAGAAATAAAACAAAATATAGAAATAAAGAAAATAATAGAAAAAGACACCAAATTAGAATAAAATAAAACAAAAAGCAAAAATTAAAACTAGAAAAAGATAGAAAGAATGGAGGTTGAGAGGGAAAAAGAACTTATTAAAAAGGAAAGATTGTTGCAAAAGAAAAACCCTTCTCATTCTCATTCTCATTATTCTAAAAAAAAAAAGCAACAGAGACAAGAAAATTACAGATATAGCTCAGGGGAAGCAAAAAGAGGAATGAAAGAGGGAAGGAGAGCCAAACCAGAATTCAAGAGTTGAGGAAAGCGAATTACCAGGTTTTATTTTAAATCCGTAACTGATGTAGTTTTGGTGGCTGGAATAAATCTATAGTTCAAACTGTGTGACTGAATTGATTTCATTGCCATAGTTTTGTTATTATTTTACTGAATAGATATCAAGGAATTGATCGTTATTATTTTATTATCATTATTACCATTCTTACTGTTATTATTTTATGTATGATATTATATATATATTGCCGTTCTTAATTTTTTTACTGTATAAACTGGCAATTGTAATATAATGTTATTATCTTTATATCTAATATTATATATATTTATTATTATTCATTTTAATACTGTAAACTGGAATATACGAGATATCATATTTCCTATAGTTATTGTTAATTTACCAGTATTAAGTCTACTTTTTGTTAATATTTAGATTTATTACAGTTATTGATTTTTAACTGTTAATATTTTATTATGGATTATTATTTATACCAGTTATTAATTTATTTCTAAAAGTATTTTATTTACTGTTATTACTAGTAGTAAGTTGATTTCGGATATAATATAAATCAGATATCAATTATTAAATGTATTAATTTTTATACTATGAAAATTATATATAAAAGAAAAAAATTATGAATTGAAATTATTGGGGGCCTGTAGCCACCCCAGCGGTGTCCCTTAATGGGGGTTGTGGGAGTGCTATGGCACCCCCCATAGGCCTTATAGCCTATGGGAGGGGCCGCAGCCTCCCACGGTGGCCTCTTGTGGAGGCCATCGCCAGCTGCGTCCCTCCACATGAGGCCATCACCTCACAATTAAATCCTCAATTTTTTTTATATATAAACTTTAGTTTCTACTTTGTTTTATATTACGGTCTTTGTTATAATTTAAACACTATTTGAACTTTGATGTATATGGTTTGTCTTCGCTATATATGTATTCCTATCAACGACTTTGGTATAATATATATATATATATATATATACATATATTTAGGTATATTTACATATATACCTTCAATGACTGAAATTTTTGTATATTAGTTTTCATTTAACTAGTCCAAATAGGAAAAGAAATATATAAGCAATTGATGTGTTTTCATTTAGACAAAACAAACATTTATCTGTAGTAAACACAACATATTGACTAAAAATAAACCCGCTTAAAGATAATAATACAATTGATTTAGATAAATGGGTATAACTGCCTATAGATAATTGAATAAATTGAATCGTAATTATGGATGAAAACACTATCGTTACTTGTAATTAGCTTTATGATGTAACTGCCTTAGCATTGTTCAAAATCATGAAAGTTTCCTTAGTAAATGTTTATTCGTTCAACATTGCTTTATCTAAAAAGAATCTTGAGACTCTAAATGATAGCCAATCATGTATATCATCTTTAAAACAAATTTTTAAAATAATACTAGGTGAATGACATAGATATGTACCTACATTCCTTGTTATAGTATAATTGGTGATTCGATAGATATGATCCTGTTCATTATTGATTTGGAGAGTTAGAAGGCAAACTAGAGTTGTTAATACAGTTATTAATTGTGGTATGGTCTTTATGAAATAGACAAATGTATGCATCTTCTTGCAATATAATTAGCTATTATTTTATTTTCTATGTAGCTTACTTTCGTATGCCAAAAGACAGACTCTTAGACTATGGTTCTCAATCAGTTGCACATGTTGAGTCAGGCTTGTAAGTCCATCGTTGCATTAGATGTGAGTTATGTCTTATGAAATGAAGTCCTATGTTTTGGAGTTATGTATGCACTTCTTTTTATGCATTTTTGGGAAAGAGACCTAAATTGACCTTGATAGATAAATGAGTTCAACTTCTAATTCATTGATTGTAATCATGATATATGATCTTGATATTAAGAATGAATGACTGTTCCTTGAGAAGGATAAAGTCTCATTATATATGTATATTACCTTTCTTAAAAAGTATGTATGAGCTGTGGATGCATTTTCATTCGTGCATTTATGTGTAAAAAGTTTAAGAAGAGCAGTAGATTCCTTCACCTAAGTCGGCTTCTGTCTGCTAGACCCCTTGTGATGGGTTGGGCTTTCCATTTGGGGAGCATGTGGAAGCTTAATGTTTCGTGGTAGGGTTGATATCACCATGATGATACTCTCTCTCTCTCTCAAAATCAACGAAGCACATGTGGAATGATATTTTATATTACAAAAATGATATTCTTGTGTAAGCCTACATGGCTAAATCTTGTAAAGGCACGACCTTGTTTTAGTATACTTAATGATTCATTGATGTATGTAATCCCATTTGAATATAATGATGAAATTTATTTAATTATCCCTCTTTTTCCGCACCTTTTTATAATTATTTTATTCTATTTAATTATTTTGGGATTGAATTGCTTTTTGAAGGTTATTTTTAGTAAGTGATATATTTAGACCTTACAGGTACAAACCATTGTTGGGGCAAAGATCTCGCAGACCATGGGCCTTTGTTGGGCTGTTGTGCTCACAAGATATGTGCCTTTGTTGGGATAGTGTGCTTGCAAGTTGTGTGCCTTCGTTGGGCTAACGAGCTTGTGGGTTTGAACTATTAGGATTATGGTGCCATCAACCTTGTAAATCCTATGTATTTAATTACTCTTAATAGTGTTTGTAAATCATTCATAAGGGATGAAGTATTCACCAAGTAACAATCTTGTTTTAGCCGCATTTTGGATCTTTGTACCTGACAGGGGGGTGTGGGGGGCTTGCCCCCCACTATTGTTGCCTTGTAAAATATTGTAATTTCGTAGTCAATCCGGACCGTTCATCATTAGGTCGCAGATATGATGGTAGAAGTTATGTTAGGGTTTTTTTGCCTAGAAGGCAACACTCTTTTAAGATGATATTGTATTATAGTTGTGGATGAGTATTAAAGGCGTTGTTGGATTGAAGACTGCAGAGGAGATTGATAGTGTTGTATTGTAAACACTATTGAAGTTAATATAGACTGGTGCATCTTTTCTTATGTGGAGTTTTTCCTGAAAGGGTTTCTCCACATAAACACAATGTTATGTGTTTGATCTTCTGTTCCATTATTTATTTGTGTTAATTTCATACTATCTCCATTTTGATTCTACACTGGATTAATAGTTATAGTTGTAATCAAATTTCCATTCTATAGTTTTTCAGCTTCATTTCTAACATGGCAATAATGCCTTGCAGACTGAGACCCCCCAGTAGTGGTCTCATGATGACAAATCCATGGGAAGAGATCCCCTGTAAGGGTCTCTCTAGGCTCAGACCAGGCTAAAAACTCGAGTAATCCTCAACAAAAAAATGTTGACAAAGATCAATCAGCCTTACCCAAACCAATAATACTACCAAGATTTTTATGAGAGCATTTTTGATGTAGGAGCATCCCTAGTTCAAGAGAAATCTTGCATCAACCAAAAACATTTGCATTTCAGTTTGTTTCCTTTCAGTTTCCAGTTCAGTTCAGGTAGTTCAGTCAATAGTAGTTTTTGTATTTTGGTCTGCATTCTACTGCAGTTGCATCTCAGACCTTGCAGAGCTGGACTTAGCATCTAAATTCATTCATGCACATCATATCTAGAATTCAAAATATTTGGATTAAGTACCAGAAAGTTATCGCTATCAGAAGATCGACTGTTTTCTTAGATCAGAGCATCTTGACAGTCTCAGACAATCAGGTAAAGGAGAAGACCTACAGAGCATTTCAAAACCTTCAAAGCTTAATGAATGATGCAGAGCAGGGGTAATCAATAAATCATTTTGACTGACTTGGAAGTCTTCAACAATGGTCCTCACCTCATCGGGACAGCAATACTTTCCTATCACTTGAAATCCTTAAGACCCTAAACAATGACATGTAACAAGGGACACTTCACTTGGCAATGTACTCCGACACATACCATCTCTTTGGACACTTTCCTGTGATTTCTTACACAAGCCCAAGCCAACACTTGACTGACCTTTTAAGCTTGCACTCAAGGTTCTTGTTCCAATGAGAATGACAACACATATTCTGTTCTTGAACCCTCAATATTATGAGCAGTGACATACAACTGAGAAATACAACATAGGGCATGGAGAACTTGTAATGCCCCGCCATGTAACCCTAGAGATAAGTCAATTAAAGCAAAAAAAGGTTGAATTTTTTTTTTTTTTGTAATAGAATTAACCAATTTAACATAGTCTGACACAACAAGTTAACTACATCTCTAGGGATAACATGACTGCATTATTGAATTTAAGCAATAACCAACAACATACATAACTCTTTCAAACATGATTATATTACATGATCTAACTAACAACCACAGTTGTTCTAAATCCAAATGAGTACACGCACGCACAATGAAGTAATGTCTACCTAATAATGAACTCAAGAGGGGGTTAAGATTCTAATTTACATATTTTATCATAGCTCCAAAGTCCTGCATGGCTTATAGATCTCAAACTGCACATCTCAGTAAACATTAGTCCTATATAGTTATGGATTACACATTACAAATATCAATTGTATGCAATGACAAACCTAAGGCCCTAAGGGGCTGACCTAATGTCTCGGGGGCTCATATTGGCCTTGCCTACGTACGCAGAGCGCAGAGACTTCGTAGTTCGGGACAATGAACTTAAAATCCACAAGATGGAACCAAACACATGCTATCATAAAATAGCTATCTATCTTCACTAATTGTCTTCATAGAAAAGATTCATAAATTGACCCCAAAATATTTAGATTTTACAAAGGTAGAAACTCATAATTTTCACTAAATAATGAGGAATAGATATCCAAACTTATTCACCACCTCAAGAAGAGCTAATTATCTATTTTCAACATAACATGTTCTTCCTTAAATAGTTTCTTGCGTATACAAGTAGCCAAGAACTTAAACCAAGTCATCCTATTTCTATTCCACAACTACACTTCATTCCTTGATTCTTATTGTGTAGTCAAAATAAGATAGGAGATAACTTACCTTGATAATTCTAATCCGCTTAGTAAAACAAGACGTATTAGAACTGTTGTTGAAGAGCTTCATAAGGGTTTGTAAGTATAATTAGAACATAAATCATACTAAGCCACACAATATATGAAGTAATTCTCAAATTTCAAAGTCACAGATCATTCTCCTAGTGATCATTACACTATCTCTTGACATATTAGAAATTAGGATAAAACTTCTATACTTCCAATTGAGACATTAAACTAATCATATTCTATCTTAGATAATACTCCAACCAAGTCATCATTTGCAGATAATTTACCCTTTTGCTATCTCAGTATACCTCACTCCATTCAACGGTATACTTTAAATTAACAATGTATTTTTGTACAACATTACTACTGGAATAAAACTAATGTCTTTATATTTATGAAAATAAATTAAATAGATAATTAAATAAATAAAATAATTATCTAAATTAGAACAAAATAAAGTATATAATAAAATTCAAATTTAATTAAATTCTCCTCTCCAAAATACATGTAAGTAAGGTTAAAGTAACATATTCTAAATTTTACTTTAAGTAAATATCATTAATTTGCTATGCTAATTCCTTTCTTTTAAAAGGAAATATAATGCTGGTTTATTTATTTACTTATTTAATGATTCCATATAAGATCATCAATAAAACACATACAAATGAATAAAGTTTAATCATACATAACCATCGATATAAATAAAGATTAAAATTAACGTTAACTATTGCTAAAATGTCTCAAGTATATTAAATAAATGAATTAACTATAACTTAATCCTTACACGTGTATGCAACTACAAGTCTCTAAGCATGCTAAAAATAGGCGCATAGTAAGGTTTATTTTCTATTTGATAGAGCACCTAAGAAGATTTCATCTCAAGGAATTTTTGATAAAAGTAAAAGGCTTTGTTGAAGGTTTTAGAAACTTCATGAACCAGGTAAGCGAACTGCTTGAGAAAATACATATGTTAGAGTAAATCACATTTAATATTAATAATTAAACCTTATCTTTTAAAAGAAAAAAAATCTATATAAAAAGCCTGAGAGATCACTAATGAAATATAGTGCCTTTCCCAATTTATGTATTGAACTATTACTTTATGGATTGGATTGGAAGGAAAGATTCGTAAAATAATTAAATAAAATAACTCAATTTCATTTCAGCCAAAAGAATAGAAAATAAAATCTATAAATTATTATTTTATATAATGCGCTTACCACGCTTCTCTATAAATAAAATATAGTACTGGAAATAAACCCTAATAAAATAGTATATTTTATACCAGCTTTACAGTAAATAAAATGTAGTGTTGGAAATAACCTTTATAAAATATAAAATATTGTACCACACTTGTAAATAAAATAGAGTGATGTAAATTTAAAAGATAGTATAAAATATTATTTTATAGCACTATATTAAACCCTAACAAAATATAATTATAAACAACAATGAAAAGATAATAATTTAAATTTCATTGTGTAGAAAATATAAGTAAAAATTGGTGACAAAATCTATAAAATATAATGCACAGTGTTCCCAATAAAGTAATTTCCAAAAAGATTAAAAAGCGCCCCCCCCCCCCCCCCCCCCAAAAAAAAAAAAAAAAAGAAATTTCCTCTTTAATAAATAATGAAGGGAGGGAAGTTATTTTTCCCACTCCCGTACAAAATAAATTTACAACCACCCCAACTAACTACCTAACTAACCCTTATTAAAAAAATAAAATATTTGCAACCAACATAATTTAAACATACACACAATAAATAATTTTACATTGATTAAAAGTATTTCATTTAAAATCACAACAATATAATAAATATTCAATTTTACACAAACGGGTAAAAACCATTTACCCACACTCACTCACATAATATAATTAATTATATAACCAACTTTATAATATTCTATTATTTACTATATTATCATTATTTCTTAATTATAATATTACACTATAATTTTATTTTATTATCAACTAGGATTATATATTTATTTATCAATCTATTTTAATGCATAAGATAATCAAGGCATATTATCAAACAAATTAAACCAAAAGCCCAAAACAATTACCTAACCACTAACCAGGGTCAAAAGGCAAAACTTCAAGCAACATTGATTGACCACAAAACTTCAAGCAACCCTGACTGACCACCGATAGTACTTGACAAGGTATCAAACTAGGTACTCATCCTCTTCGAGGATGATGGTTAGGGTGGGGGACCAAGTGCTATCTCTGGTCAACTACTTCCATTGGGTGCAGGACATGCTCAAACCTGCCAATTCAGGTGGAGTCGATGCTTGGTACCTGTTCACTCAAACATACAAGTTAGAGCACATTTACATAATAGCCAAAGTACTAGGGAAGGGACTCTAGCAATCGTATCTCATACTCGTATGTCACCCATACATCCAATGGTATGATGCCACCCTTTCCACCTGTCCAAACAACATACTACTACATCACCTTATCCAAATAAATCTCTGCATAATAATAATAACATAACAATATGCATCATGCTCCCAAAAGTATTAACAGAAGCTCTTGTTCCATCCTCATCATCAGGTTCCTTAGCCAAACTACCTGCACATCCAAGGTGAGAATGGAGGGGCTCTACAGAACTTGGCCCATTCAACCCATTACAACACATTGTTATGGTCTTCACAAGCAAATTCCAAACCAACTTTTGACTGTCACAATACACTCACAATACACTAGTCACTGTCACACATTGCAATTCGGACTTTTTTGGCTTAATATCAAATAATGAAGAGAATGATATAGCACCCCTCTTGCTTCCTTACAAGGAATCTAATCACCTTTCACAAACATCTGTTATTGAATCTATCAGTGACTTCAATAAACTTACTTTATAAGACTGTCACAGGCAGATTACTGAAACAGACCCCAAGAACTCTCATACACATGCAAATGGTGAAATGTCCTTTTGTAGGACTATGAACACCACCATGACAGAGGTTTCCACCAAATATCATGAAATTTTAATGGTGGAAACCCTATCAAAACATTTTTATTTGTTCACTGAAACCCTAGGTAGGGTTTATGATTGTTTTCACAAAAATGGTTGTAAAATGCACAAATCTTAAAAAAAATTGCTCAAACCAGTTGCAATCGAAAGGTATGATCACCCTCCAACTTTCCTAGTTAGTTTTAGGGCCATACACACCATACCAATCTGTACAAAACATGAAATACAACCTGTTTTCAAGAAAATACAGTTAGAAAGTGTGCAAAATTGAGTTTCTTTCATTCCAACTTCTCCCCAACCTTGGGGATCATGTTTACAAGACTTATTTATGCCCCTACAATTAGTTGTTCAACACCAACTGACCCACAACTACCTTTTACAACATTTTCAAAAAGTTGTCATGGCAACCTTGACAATATTGACAACAATTTAGCAACTTTTGCATTTTTGACCAAATTGCACCAAAACATCAAAATTGGTCCTAAAGGACATATAATGGTCTCAAATGATCTTATTAACATCAAACATATCAAATCAAGACAAAAATCAAAGTTTTACCATATTGCCTAAAGGTACCCCTGCACCAATGACACAAGATTCAATGTTTAAGGGTTTGTGGCCGACCTTCCCCGAGATCCGCACATCATTCCATTCATTTGTGGATAAGTTCTATCCAATTAGGTCTGACCTATCCATGTACACACATTACAACTCTTCATTGGAGTTTGTGATCTTCCTTGGCTGACGCGGAGGAGTCTCATGTTACGGATATGATATATAATGATGTAATAGATCCCTAGGAGGATAGTGATTGATAGTTCTCACAATTTAGAAGATCGATAGTTTTGAATTCTTTACGAAGGAGCTTCAAAGCTATATCTTGTGTATATTCTGATATTCTGTAATCAGGCCTGTGAGCTCTAGTTGTAAGCCTGCATGTTGCCGACCAATTTGTATTTGAATTCTATGATATACTGAATGACTGAATCTGCATTTGTTTCATATCCTTGAGTTGTTTCCATTGTGTTTACTCTTGCTACATGGTCTGGACTGTTCTCTTTGAGGACCCTCCTAACCGTGACCACACCAATTTTAAAATACAAGAACCATGGTTTTACACAAAGAGAGGCTCTCCCCATATCCACTAACCCTTTTCTAGAATAAAATATTTGTCCTTCTTTGGTTCACATGAAATGATGAAAAACCCTAAGCACAAGGATAAATAACAATGGTTGAAGAGAGATGGTTTCCAAACCTTCATTACCAATTCATACAAATCTTGTAGATTAGACCATGGATTATTAAACCTACATACCAACCCAAACTCAACATAGTGCCTATCTTCCTCTGCTACATCTTTTCCTAATTCCAATAAAGGAGTTTTCCTTGACACTTTTAACGACCATCCTTTAGCTCCATTGGTAGCCTTCAAAGAAGTAGGTTTCACAAATATATGGAAACCCTTCTCTCCCCTTTATCCACTTCCACCAAGTTTGTTACTTTCAACCCTTCTTCTACCACCATTACAAATGATTTCTTACAAGATGAAATACCAAATGCAAGTATTGGAATCCTAATAGCTACATCGGGCCCTTCCTCAGAGTATGCAATAGAGGGAAAATGCACTTTCTTCACCAATGGAAAGGTTCTTGAGAGCCTTTTGCTCAATGTTACTAGTGACTCCACTTGGGAAAGGATCATACCCAAACCATTATAGGCCCCAATAGCTCTAGGCTATTCAACCTTCTAGCTTGGAACATCTTCATGAGTGGTAGGAGTATGGTTGATGGGTGGAGTAATAGAAGTAGGGTTAATAAGAGGCACAACAACCATGTCTATTGCAAGGTGTGCTTTATTACCCTAATTAAGGTCCTTCATATTGTTGTTTCCATTTTCTAAGTTATATTACTATACTTCTCCTTATAAATATAGGGTCTTGTGAGGCCCATTTATTTATGTGACCTCTGTAGGCACTCCTTGTACCCATTTATACACTTTGATACTATTTTTTATTTATATGATGATCATTAGATACATTTTTATGTTCATGAATTATGTATCTCATATATGATGCTTAGGACATTACATACTTATGCTATGGTTCTTGCTTACCCTAAATAGTCCTTATGAGTTCTTATGTAGTTGATTAATTTAAATTTTTAAAATAGTTTTGATTATATATTGATGCTAACCCCAATTTATATTATGAACATTTATATGTGAATTTTAATGATATCTTGAATGATTAAGATTAAATTAATTATACATGTATGGTAAATTTAAAATATCAATTTGGATGCTAGTATGAAATTTAAATCAAGTTATTTAAAATATTAATTTTGCTCGATAAATGTGAATAGTAGATTTATATGGAAATGAATGTTAACTAATATTATGATTTAGATCTTAACATAATATTGTTGAGAATAGGGTAAACAAATACAATATAACTATAAACAAATAGTGCTAAAATCTGATTAACCAATTAGGACATGCGATTAAACCATCAAATAAAATATGGAGAAACATAAATGAAAATAGTTCAATAACACATAACACTGGATTTATGTGGAGAAACCCTTTCAGGAAAAACTCCACCACCAAAGAGATATCAAGCTAGTATTAAGAACAAGATTACACCAATAAAATCCACTTAATCTTCTTCAATCTAACAATATTCTAAAGCTATATAACAATACTTTACCTGCATAACATTATGAAACCTCTATCTCATATGATCAATTTATAGAGCAAAGGAAATAGGAAACCACCAACTAGTTTTTGTAAACTAGTGGCCACCAAAACCATGGTCCACAAGCAAAAACCCATGCCCCACTATGCATTGAAACATATACCCAAGATATAAACCAACTAATGAAAAAATGCTCACTCTTTCCAATGTTATTCCCACTATTGATCCTTTACCATGACCTCCTTATTCAATGCCATTAAAATAATATACCAAGATTCTCTAGACCTTCATTTCAACCCAAAGATCTAGTCTCTTTAAGGGTTTCCACCGCTTACCTTTTTTATTTTTCTTAGGTATTGCATATGAAAACTTTGGAGATCATTTATTACTTTTTAAGGGGTTTTAACAATCTCCAAATGCATCTTTGATGTGTTTAAAGTGTTTGTCTCATCAAGATCTTCAATTTAAAAAAAAAAAACTCTAAAATTAGAGCTCTAGATCAAAAGTTACACCCTCTATAAGGTATTTGGAGAAAACAACATTAGACATAGGATCATAAGTGAATAACACACTAATCCTAATAAATATGATATTTTAAATGATGTGATTTAATTATTATAGATTATGCATTAATTTTATGTCTATGCTTGTGACATGTGATTATCGATATGATGTTTTCATACGTGCTGATATTTTATGAAATCAATTTACATGAGTTAATTTGTACATATGAAAGTGTGAATAAGGTAACATAATATTATTGTGCTATGAATATGTATTCCATGATAATATTTAATGTGCACAATGAGTGTACAAGACATTACAAATCATCCAATTGGGACATCAAAGGATATTGAGAACCATTTACCTTCTCACTTCACATCATGGAGTAATGGATGACTATGTTTTTCTAGTGAATCCAAAATATCTTGGCTAAGTGTAGCCAAGACCCCCATGTGAAACCATGGTGTATTCCCTAATGCTACCACTTTATATATGCCATTATTTATATGCAATTGGTAATCTAAATTAATTTATATGTTTAAATTTGGTCTAAATTGGTGAAACTCAGATTTTGACATTGGAGGATTTTATGGAGGTCACAAAAAGTTTATTTTTGTATTTTAATGTCACTTTTGAGCCCCTAAGCTAAGTATTTTTGGGTTAGGATACTTATGAAAGCATGTTTGCATGTTTTAGAAAAGTTTGTGTACCCTTTGAAGCTCTTGGGAAGATCTTACATTTATTTTGCCATGTGAAGCTTGAGTAAGAGGACTTAAGTCAACCCATTTGCTTTTGTAATGGTTTGACAAGTGGATTAAATTCCACTCCACCATGTTTGGGTATGGTGAACCCATGTGGGTTCACATGAAGGATATGGTGCCTTAATGGGTTTTATAAGAGGTTACAATTGCTTGGAGTTTTGGGGTTTCCATTTGGCTCCATCCTACTAGATTGAGGGAAGTGACATGATCGACACTCCATTTTAAACATCTTCTCTTAGCTTTAGAAGTGGTTGATATTTCATTTTTTACATTTTCATTTAGAGAGTTTTAGAGAGCTTTTTAGTGAGAGAACTTTTATGTGGAAACACTTGAGATTTTTTTGTATGAAAGAAAGGCTTGGAAGGGAAAATAATGATAATTCCTTCTGAACTTCAAGTTTCGTCTAGGAGATATGATTTGTTTATTTATTTGCTTACATTTTCTTAATAATATGTATGTTTAAAAGGAATTGAATGTACGCTTTTAATGTTTTTGTGTTGAATTGAGAATTACATTTGTGTATTGAAATTTAGAAAAGAGAATGGAGTTTTTGTAACTTCTTGAGTTATTTTTGGAAGGAAATGCTTGTGAATCTTCTCCTTGTTACTCTCTTGTTTCTTGTGTTATTTTTAGAGTTTTTCAATATCTTGGCTCTCCCTATGAGTTGATAGGGAAAGATAGCACGTGAAAAGGGTTGAGAGAGACTGTAAGTACAAAAAAGACCTGCACATGTTGACATGGCACTCTAATGATGATATAGAGTCCTAATCATGCCCATGTGTTAGGAAAAAGGGTGTTGTACATCTTGCACAAGAAAATAAATATTTATTTGTGGTGCATCTTTAGTGATGTGTTTAGCCACATTAAATATTTATTTTGTGTCCACTTGTAAAGTTGTATTGTAACATTGGAAATTTTTTGTGTGGGAGACATAGGACAAATATTTAATTTTGGGGTCAATAGTTTTGCCAATACCATAGTTGTATTTGTGTGATCTTGATTCTATAAAAGAAATCACATGTCTAGTGATTGAGGTTGGCTATGATAATTTGTGTTGAGCTCTTCTGAAGAGTGCATATGTGAAGCATGGCATGGGATGTGTGGTTGCATGGTTACCCATTATGCTTGGACACATGAAGGAAGCATTGGAAGAGCCTGATGTTTCAAAAATATTCATGGAGACTCTGTAAGTGTATTGTAATGTTCCATTATTGAATAATACATTGAGTGTGGGTGCTTTTGGAGGTTGGGGTTTTCCCTCTTGAGGGTTTTCCTAGGGTATATCTTGTGTCATCTAGATGTTATGTTTTTTTATTCTTTTGCATGGTGGATTTTGAGTACTTGTTTGCATATTTATCTCTCTTGGGGTTATGTGGAAATGTTTATTATTTCTATAACTTTTCCTTTCAAGTGGTATTAGAGCTTGGTTTCCAAGTTGTGGGAGGAGATCTCCCAGGTATTTGTAACTCTTGGTATGAGTATATTCTTGTGCATAGTTGAATCCATGGTCTTGCAAGAAGAGAATGAAGGAATTTTCAAGGTCACAAGTGTGTTAGTAGACTTGGGTTATTGTGGATCTAGGGTTTAGTGGAGATTTGACAAATGAGTTTTCTATTAGGGCTCTTTTTGTGGGGGTTTTGTAGGTGAGATTTTGTTGGAGGCCTCCAAAACCTATATTTTGATATAAAACTCAATTATGTTTGAACACATACATTTTTTGAATAATTTTCCCCTAGATGGAATCTTGTAGGGAATTTTCCATACAGTCATACTGATCCATACCATATGTCATGCCCACAAATGTCATGCCCACATTTTCCATGTGGTCACAACACACATCACACGTGTCATAGCCACATCTGTCATGTGGTTATGACACGAACTATCAAAAATTTTCTCACACAACCCTAGAAACCCCCTTGCGTGCATAAGCATGCTCGGTGGTGAATGCTCAAGGCGAAAATACTACAGTTGTCGGCGGGGTACAAGTACAATTGCGTGCAACCAGACGCAAGCAGTCCAACAAGGGGGTCTCCTTGACACCGTTAACTTGGCTACAAGATTTATATTTTCGAGGTCCCTAACCCTAATTCTCGGCAGATTTCGACAGCATAACGCCTTACAGCATAAGTGGGAATTACTCAACACTATACTACTTACAGAGTTCCCTGATAGGTTAACAACTTCCCACGATGCCTTGTTCCTACTAAACTGACTCGTGATCTCCCTATTGCATCATTTTTCAACAAAGCACGTTTGTCTGTCTCCTCTCTTGTTTCCTGAAACATACTCCTTCGACTTAGCATTCTCAAAAAGGCAGTTCATTTGCCCTCTCTTCTGTTTCTCTGGATCTTAATTTTGATTGTATTTTTATCGCGCTCACCTTAACTATTTCTCTGATGTTTTCAATTGTTTATATTCCGGTCTCTCTCTTTTGGGTCTCTTCATATTCTTTATGTTTATCCTGTCCTTTCTTCATATTCTACATCAATCAGAGTTATCACTGTATCTATTTCCTAACATCCAGATTTCCCAAATCCTACAGGCCAATTTACTACTTCGCTGGACTCGGTTTCCTGATTTTCTACGATCTAGGATTCACCGTGTGTTAATTAAACCTGTTCCTAAGCAATTTAAGCAGAAGGATCCATCAACTTAGTTCTCTTATCCCATGTGGGAAAATGCCGTGCATTTTCTCTTCTGTGTTTTCCAATGTTAGTTTTTCTTCTTCTTACTCTCTCGCAGGTTTTCTTCTCTGGACGTTTACTAACTACAGTTGAGATTAAAATGGCCTCACATGGAATGTCTGTGATGGCTTCTTAAGTTTATTTCCAGTGACCTTTTAAGCAAGGTGACGCATAATTTTCCTCTTCATATTCCTGGTTATTAATTTTCGTTGATAGTTAAACTTCCGAGAAACTCTTTCCGGAATGTTATAGTATATTCCGTTATGCTTTCTCTTAAATTATAATTTTATTCTCTCTTATTATAATTATTGTTGTTATTATTACTCTTATTTATTATAATGCTATAATTACAATCGTAATTCTTTATTTTAAATAAAATATATATATATATATATATATACACACACACACATATATATACATTTTATATCCATGTTTTTTTTTTAATAAGAGGCTCTCCTCTTTATATATATTATTAAACTTCCTATATAAATAAAGAATTATATATATATATATATAAACAATTATAATCCATTGTGATATAAAATAAGAGGCTCTCCTCTTTATAAAGTCCCAATCCATAGTCATATTTCATTTGTTTCTCTCTTTTTTTTTTTAAACATCAAAAAACCTAATTGTCTGTAATTTTTATTGCAGGCAGAGGGCATGAGAAGCGACGGCGGCCACGGCAGGGGACGGCGGAGTGGAGGGTCCACAGTGGCGGATAGGTTTCGGTGGTGGTGGCCGCAGAGGCAGCGGCGGGGGTCGAGGTTATGGCGGCACGGTGGCCGCGGAGGTGTTTACAGAGGGGGAACCACCGGCAGGGGAGTGAGGCGGGAGGTGGTGTTAGGGCGGAGGGAGCCTACGGTGGAGGGGGTGCAGGCCGCGTATGGGCGGCGAAGAGTGGTGCGCGGGCGGATGTGTTGGCCCGCGGGTTTGTAAGTGGCGGGGGTGTGGGGAGCGCAGAGGCGACTGCGCTGTGGGAAATGTTTTCGGCCGAGGCTAGAGTTGACGGGGGTGTGGGAGGGGCGGAGCCCCCACCCACATCCCACTACGTGGGGTGTGGGTGGGGGCTCCGCCCCTCCCACACCCATTTTTCATAGGCGCGGGTGGTGGGAAGGTTCAAACCCTTCCCACCACCACTCCAATGTATTACATGCTGTATAACAGCATTAACAGCGAACATTTTCCTTTTAATTTCATTGTTATTTTATTAATTACAATTCCATTTTTTTTAATTAAAAAAAAACAATAAATAAATAACTATATATATATATATATATTTTATATTTATTTTCTAAAATGACACAAAAATTAAGATATTTTTATATTTATTTTCCACATTTATTTTCTAAAATGACACAGAAAATTAAGATATTAAGGCTATTAATAAATTTTTTTGTTTCCAGACTTATTTCTTCCAGAAAATTAAATTAATAGGATACGGGGAGTTAGAATAAATAAGCTAATTTGTTGTTTTTTTTTTTGGAAAGAAAAATAATAATAAGATAGTCACAGTTTCCTCTAATAAGCGAACAATTCAAATCTAACGAACTAATTATAATCTTTTCTACTTGCGATTTACAAGGACCACACTGTAGAGATTGAATTATAACTCGATCTTACAATTCCAATTCATCTAAACATTGAAAATATAAATACAGGGAATTAAAATTCTATACTTTTAATTTGCCATTTGCGATTTTATTAGATTATGTATCAATGCAAATACAAGAATTAGACTCGATACACATAATGTTAAAAATCGATTTTTCTTTTGCTTTTCTTCTCTTTATTCTAACTTGCAAAGTTCAACTTAACATATATTGATTTAAACTGAAAATGGAAAGAATAATTAATAGCACATTGGCTCTCAACTGATTCAATTTATCATATCTAGATATTACAAAATACATAGTTTCCTCCAAGCATCTCCTAACAATACTATAGTTAAACTTTTAACACCATTGTCAAGATCAACATACAATTTCACTACTCAACAACAGATATTCCAAATATACATAACTGTTAAAACTCACAACTACAAACAACACTGAAGGGTAGAATTTCCCTTTTTTTTTTTTTTTTCAAACAATAAATTATACAACTCCAGAGGAAGAGGATCCTTCCACAATGAACTTAACAGGATGTACTCAATAACCAAACTCTTCTTATAGCAAGGGTGAAGTTCTTTCTCCCTAAATGCAGTGCTCCTCCATTTCCAACCACAAGCTTCAAAAGGAAACCTGCGTATCAAAGACAAACAAAAAAGAAAACACCACTCATATAGCTCTCCTCCCTTCCGTAGACCCACAAGAGGGTCACCCCCGAGCTAAGGAGACCATACTCACACCTGGGTAAACTCAAGCAATCCACTTCACAACAGGAACAACAACAAACCCAAAGCACACAAACACCCATGGATAACTTACACAACACGAAATCTCAACAACAGTGAGCTTCATAAGGGGCAGGAGAGTGGACACACTCGACTCCAGGGTGACACCCTTACAGATATTATAACCAATCCAAAACTCTTGGCCTCAAACCAAGTTTGATCACAACATTTCCCAAAAAAATCTGTATCTGACTCTCAAGTCAAAGAACCGGTCTCAAATACAAGCCCTCAAGGCTTTCAACATCCCAAAGAAGAAAATAGGTATGCACCCGAGGAGGATCACTCCTCCCCTACCCCAAACTTGATGAGCATTTCTCCCAAGTGGGAGAAGCTCTGTCAACAACCCGACAACAGGTCCCACAGAAACAAATCTAAAACACAATAAATAAACATCTTTCACACAATTTTTCATACAACATTCAGATATACGAAAGAAAGGTAAAACCAAACCAACCTTACAAGTCCTTCTGGAATGAAACTGTTGCAGAGCTCCACTGAGATCTCTTCCAACCTTAGCCACCAACTCCTTCTTCCTTTCCTCCTCTCAAGCTAACTTTCCTATTCTGGCAATGAAAATAAAACTCTCCCCAAAAAATCAACTAACTCCCTTCCCTTCCAAAAATGGAATTCAAATAACCCAAAACTCTCCAGTTTAGAGGAATGGGGAGGTGACACTTGTCACCTCCTCACCCTTCCCAAAAACCACTATTATGTCCCAAGGGATGAGTGTTGGCTTATGTCACTCACCCATCCCTAGAGTACTCCTTATCCCTCTCCTCATGTCATTTCTCTTACGCATGGGAGAAATAAAAGGAGTTAAAGGAGGAAAAGACAGGTGACCCATGCCTCTTCTCCCTTCCTTCAACATGGATGACCCCACAGCACATGGGGAATCTCACTAATGGTGAGGGTGACTTCAAGTCAATCCCTCTATAATGGATGGGTTTGTAGTCATCTCCTACCTTGGGAGTTGAAGAGGGATGGGTTGGGTGTTAGTACAACCCATCATGTCCCCTCCATACCTCCAATTTTTGCCACTTAACTTCAGGGGGTAGTTAAGATGACCTGATGGAGGTTACCCAAGGGTTACCCATGCCAAATGGGGCCTGGACCCATGGGGTATGACCCAGGGTCAACTTTAACCCATTCTGGACAACCACGGTCAAGGTAAAGCACAAGAAAAGGCCTCCAAGATTTAAATAAAAGAAAAGAAATTCAAATTCAATCTTTTTACAACACAAATCATAAGTCAGTGTTACAAGAGGGTAGACCAACCCTTTCGACCTTATGAAAGACCACATTACGACACCATATCAAACACAGAGTGATCTTGGTTCCTTGTGGAACCAGATCGGCTTAACAGGGAATAACAATAACAAGGTGCGGAATGATCTCCGAAATCTGTGGTTTGATTAGTAAATTCCTGCACACTAAATTGCAAGATCAGTTTCACATATAATCATCATAGCCGAAGCAACTTAAAAACATGCATTATCTTGTCATAGTTCTAAATAGCATAAATGAAATCATATTACAATTTTCCATCATCACCTAATTAACTTTTCTGAAATGTAAACTTATCCAAACATCACCCAATTAGTTTTTTCCGTAAACAGAATAAAGTTTAATAGTTTAACAAGTCCGGGAACTACTATCCCAAAAGTATCAATAATAGTAATGTAATTAGTCACAAGAACAGAAATAAAAAGGTGGTCATCACATCCTCTCCCCCTAAGACTGTACTTCCTCCTGGAAGTCGTCAAAGAGGTGAGGATAAAGGGTCTTCAGTCTCTCTGCATCTTCCCAAGTTGCTGTGACTTTGTCGTAAAGATCCCACTGGACCCTAACCTGGTCCAGCTCTCGACCTCGAAGGGCCAGCGTCCGACGAGCCAATATGCGAATTGGCTCCAGTGCCAGCTGTCCGTCTACCTCTACCTGAAGAGCACTCCAATCTAACACGTGAGATAAGTCAGAAATATATTGACGTAAAATAGAAGCATGAAATACATCGTGGATACGTGACAGGCTAGGTGGCAAGGCTAGACGATAGGCTACAGGTCCTATTCGTTCCAAGATTTCGAAAGGTCCTACAAAACAAGGTGCGAGTTTAGAGCCCTTCCCGTAACGGATTGGACTCTTGTGCGGTCGCACTCTCAAAAATACTCTATCACCCACAGCGAAACTTCGGTCTGTCCTCTTAGCATCGGCATACTTCTTCTGCCTATCCTGTGCTTCCTGAAGTCTCTGTCTGATCTGTTTGACCTGCTGTTCCGTATTCTGAACTATCTCTGGACCGATGACCATTCTGTCCTCTATCCGGTCCCAACTCAGAGGTGTTCTGCACGGTCTGCCGTATAAAGCCTAGAAAGGAGGCATACCCAACGAGCTGTGATGTCCATTATTGTAGGCGAACTCAACTAGATATAGGTACTCCTCCCATCTAGACTGATGGTCCATAACATACATGCGAAGCATGTCTTCTAACACCTGGTTAACTCTCTCAGTTTGTCCGTCGGTTTTCGGATGATAAGCTGAACTGAAGTTGAGCTATGTGTCCAACGCCTGATGTAAAGCTCTCCAGAATGATGAAGTAAATACGGAGTCTCTGTCGGATATAATGCGGCGAGGTACCCCATGAAGTCTAACAATTTGATCAAGAAACACCTTTGCCACCGATGGTGCATTGTACGTTGTGCAGATTAGTGAAAAATGCGCCACTTTGGTCAGCTTGTCAACTGTCACCATAATAGCATCATGGCGACGTGATGACATAGGTAGACCAACAATGAAATCCATAGAAATGGTGTCCCATTTCCATTCAGGTATTTTGTGAGGGTACAACAGTCCAGCTGGATGCTGATGTTCAGCCTTGACCCTCTGACATTCTAGGCAACGAGCAACGTATTCTGCAATGTCACGCCTCATTCCAGCCCAATGATAAAGTTGTTGTAAATCAGCATGCATCTTCTTCACTCTTGGATGTACTACGTAGGGTGCTCTATGAGCCTCTGATAGGATTACTGTACGAAGATTACCCGCATTCGGTACATAAATGCATTGCTGATGTCTAAGCAAGCCATCAGACTCAAGGGTATATCCTGTGAATTTGCCCTCAAGGGCCTTCTGATTTAGTATTGCCTGCTGCACCTCAAGAAACCACTCGTCCTCCGGTAGATGCTGTAAGATGCGATCTCTCAAGTCCACCCTCAAGGTTAGAGTCAGGATCTCGTGGCGCCTTCGACTCAAAGCATCAGCGACCACGTTCTCCTTCCCTTTGATGTAGTGGACATCAAAGTCGTATTCGCATAGGAATTCCATCCAACGCCGTTGGCGGGCGTTCAAGTTTGGCTGTGTAAAAATATATTGCAAACTATGATGATCTGAATGGAGTTCAAAGTGTCGACCTAAGAGAAAGTGTCTCCAGCGGACCAAAGCATGTACAACTGCTGCGAGCTCTAAGTCGTGGGTGGGGTAGTTTAACTCATGTGTCTTCAGTTTCCGCGATTCGTATGCGATCGCTCGACCACCCTGCATAAGCACGGCTCCCAAACCCTCTAATGATGCATCTGTGCAAACAACAAACTCTTCTGTAGGATCTGGAACCGCTAAAATAGGAGCACTGGTAAGACGCTCCTTGAGGACTCCAAAGGCCTTTTCACACTGTTCGGTCCATATGAAACCCTTCCCCTTTCGCTGAAGGGAAGTGATGGGATGTGCTATCCTGGAAAAGCCCTCGACAAACCGACGATAATACCCAGCTAACCCCATAAAGCTTTTGACCTCTGTCACATTGGTGGGTGCCGGCCACTCCTGAATAGCCCTGATTTTAGATAGATCTACAGAGATGCCATCGCCTGATAAAATGTGTCCCAAATACTGCACCTCTGTCCTGAAGAAAGCACACTTCGCCAAGTTGCCATAAAGCTGCTCCTCTCGTAAGCGCTGCAAAACTTGACGCAAGTGCTCCACATGCTCTTCCTTGGTCCACGAATAGATCAAAATGTCATCCAGAAATATGATCACGAACCAATCTAGGTAAGTACGGAACACCCCGTTCATGAGACTCATGAACACTGCAGGGGCGTTCGTCAACCCGAAGGGTACCACTGTGAATTCGTAATGGCCATATCTGGTTTGAAAAGCAGTCTTATGAATATCTGCCTCTGTGATGCGCAATTGGTGATACCCAAATTTTAGATCCATTTTTGAGAACACTCTGGCTCCCTGCATCTGATCAAAAAGGTCGTCAATCCTAGGCAGAGGATAACGGTTCTTCACCGTCACCTTGTTCAACTGCTTGTAGTCCATGCATAATCGAAGAGACCCATCCTTCTTCTTCACGAAGATAACCGGTGCGCCCCATGGTGAAACGCTAGGTCGGATGTGTCCCTTCTCAAGTAATTCCTCTAACTGCAGCTTAAGTTTAGTGAGTTCATGTGTAGTCATTCTATAGGGAGCTCGGGATATCGGTTCTGCACCCGGCACTAAGTCGATGTGGAAGTCCACTTCTCTGCGTGGTGGCATTCCTGGTAATTCCGGCGGAAATACATCAGCAAACTCTCTAAGGACAGGATGATCATCTAAGGTCACCTCAGTTTCATCCTCTGTTCTATCGCTGACCATAATTGCAAACAATTGGCATCCTTTCTGCATGCAGCACTTAAGCTGCTGAGCGGATATCTTACGAACAGCCGTGGGCTTCTGAATGCCCACTACCTCAACCGGCGATCCATGATCGTCTAAACAACTAATCGTCCTCTGACGACAATCTAGTTTGGCTCTATGTGCCGCAAGCCAATCCATGCCCAGTACTACACCGTAGGATCCTAAGGGCATAACCCTAAGGTCACATGATGTAGTGAAAGATCCTAATGTGATCTCGCAGTCTTTAACCAAGGTATCTACTGACATCCTGGCCCCTGAGGCCAACTCAACTTCCCACCTAATGTCTTGCCTAGAAGCCACCAGCCTGCAACGCTCCACTAACGATGTAGACAGAAAGGAGTCAGTAGCTCCTGAGTCAAAAAGGATAGAGATGGGGAAATCCCCTATCGTACCTGCTGCCTCGATGACTGAGGCCTGGAAATCAGCCTGGCGGTTATCAACCGCTACAAACATGTGGTGGGATTTGCCCATGTCTCCTACGGTCTGCTCAGATCCTCCTGATCGGGGCTGTCCCCCTGCTGTAAATCCCTGCGGGCACTCTCTAGCCAAATGCCCTGCCCCACCACACACATAACACGGTCCTCTAGCCTGTAACTGCCCTGACTGTGTTCTGCCCGACTGTTGTTGTCCGGTCCGTCCCGTGGACCCCTGTGAGCCTCTGTAAGACTGCTGGGACCTCGCGGGTCCTGTCGATGAACCCTGTTGTCTCTGATCTCTGCGTGAACCCTGCTGCTGCCAACCACGGTTCTGTCCTCCCTGACCCCTCTGTTGGAATTTAGACTTTTGCTGATGTTGCTGCTGCTGTGGAGGCCTAGGAAGTAAAGATGAAGAGTTATATCCTCCTCTCTATGTTGTGTTTTGAGGCCTTCAAAAATTCTGCTGTTGTTGGGGATTACGATCCTGATACGGTGGGCGTGAATTCTGCCCTCGTCCCTGAATTTCCTCTGATATAAGGGCTTTTTCAATAGCCTCGCTCATGGTCTGGGGATTTGCCATACGAACTGGTCCTGCTATCCCGTGATTCAACCCTCTGATGAATTTGTGTATTAAGATTTTCTCGTCATGAAGGTATTCCGCGTAACGAGAAAGTTTAATGAATCAGCTCTCATACTGAGTAACAGTGAGTCCCCTTTGCTGTAAATCATGGAACTCATTGATCCTGCGCTGTCTGTAATGTTTTGATAAATATCGCACATTAAAGCGCTCATTAAAGATATCCCAAGTGAGTGTATCCACGGAAAGTCGGCGCTTGCACTCCTTAGTGCGCCACCAGGTAGCTGCGGCATCCCTCAAGAGATGGACTGCCACTCGTGCTTTCGTGTTGCTTCCATAAGGTCGCAACGTGAAACACCTGTCTAAACTAATCAGCCAAGCCTCGGCCACAGCTCCCTCTGTAGCACCTGCGAAAGTGGGTGGGTGGAGCCTAAGTAGGTCTCTGATGGGGTCCCCTCTGTCTCTAAGTCCCACAACTGGCTCTTCCACCCCATCCTCATACAATCCATGATGTACCTGCTCTGCCCTCTGGTTCTCATCTTGTCTCGTAGGTCTCGGAGGACTCCTGCTCCGTGCACGGGAGGCTGACCCTACCTCCTCTACTGTTGTGTCGGGGAGCTCAACGAAAGGCTCCGCACGTGGCACCTCTAGTGGATCAACGCGGGGCTCCTTAAGTGGCTCAATACGTGACTCAGCACGTGGCTCCCTACATGGCTCCTCTCGCGGATCAACACGAGGCTTGACACGTGGCTCAGGAATCACTGGCGGTAACCTCTCTAACATAGTCTGCAGTGCCTGTAAGATCTGTGGTCCTATATCCAATACTGGTGGTGCTTGTGGTACTAGTGGTGCTTGTGGTACAGGTTGTGCAGGTGGTGCTGCTGTAACTACGGGTGTTAGTCCCTCAGTTGAGGAATCGCTGTGCACCTCGACAGACGCTGTGTGGCGTGATCGCGCTCGTCGAACACGTCAGGGAGGCATCCTACAAAACAAGGTAGAGACTAATTAATCAAAGTTGCAGAATAATAACGTGCCCAAAAATGCCCAGTGTTTAAACTTGGCTCTGATACCAAATGTCATGCCCACATTTTCCATGTGGTCACAACACGCATCACATGTGTCATAGCCACATCTGTCATGTGGTTATGACACGAACTATCAAAAATTTTCTCACACAACCCTAGAAACCCCCTCGCATGCATAAGCATGCTCGGTGGTGAACGCTCAAGGCGAAAATACTATAGTTGTCGGCGGGGTACAAGTACAATTGCGTGCAACCAGACGCAAGCAGTCCAACAAGGGGGTCTCCTTGACATCGTTAACTTGGCTACAAGATTTATATTTTCGAGGTCCCTAACCCTAATTCTCGGCAAATTTCGACAGCATAACGCCTTATGGCATAAGTGGGAATTACTCAACACTATACTACTTACGGAGTTCCCTGATAGGTTAACAACTTCTCACGACGCCTTGTTCCTACTAAACTGACTCGTGATCTCCCTAGTGCATTATTTTTCAACAAAGCACGTTTGTCTGTCTCCTCTCTTATTTCCTGAAACATACTCCTTCGACTTAGCATTCTCAACAAGGCAGTTCATTTGCCCTCTCTTCCGTTTCTCTGGATCTTAATTTTGATTGTATTTTTATCGCGCTCACCTTAACTATTTCTCTGATGTTTTCGTTTGTTTATATTCCGGTCTCTCTCTTTTGGGTCTCTTCGTATTCTTTATGTTTATCCTGTCCTTTCTTCATATTCTACATCAATCAGAGTTATCATTGTATCTATTTCCTAACATCCAGATTTCCCAAATCCTACAGGCCGATTTACTACTTCGCTGGACTCGGTTTCCTAATTTTCTACGATCTAGGATTCACTGTGTGTTAATTAAACCTGTTCCTAAGCAATTTAAGCAGAAGAATCCATCAACTTAGTTCTCTTATCCCATGTGGGAAAATGCCGCGCATTTTCTCTTCTGTGTTTTCCAATGTTAGTTTTTCTTCTTCTTACTCTCTTGCAGGTTTTCTTCTCTGGACGTTTACTAACTACAGTTGAGATTAAAATGGCCTCACATGGAATGTCTGTGATGGCTTCTTAAGTTTATTTCCAGTGACCTTTTAAGCAAGGTGACGCATAATTTTCCTCTTCATATTCCTGGTTATTAATTTTCGTTGATAGTTAAACTTCCGAGAAACTCTTTCCAGAATGTTATAGTATATTCCGTTATGCTTTCTCTTAAATTATAATTTTATTCTCTCTTATTATAATTACTGTTGTTATTATTACTCTTATTTATTATAATGCTATAATTACAATCGTAATTCTTTATTTTAAATAAAATATATATATATATACATATATATACATTTTATATCCATGTTTTTTTTTTAATAAGAGGCTCTCCTCTTTATATATATTATTAAACTTCCTATATAAATAAAGAATTATATATATATAAATATATATATAAACAATTATAATCCATTGTGATATAAAATAAGAGGCTCTCCTCTTTATAAAGTCCCAATCCATAGTCATATTTCATTTGTTTCTCTTTTTTTTTTTTTTTTAAACATCAAAAAACCTAATTGTCTGTAATTTTTATTGTAGGCAGAGGGCATGAGAAGCGGCGGCGGCCACGGCAGGGGACGGCGGAGTGGAGGGTCCGCAGTGGCGGACAGGTTTCGGCAGTGGTGGCCGCAGAGGCAGCGGCGGGGGTCGAGGTTATGGCGGCACGACGGCCGCGGAGGTGTTTACAGAGGGGGAGCCACCGGCAGGGGAGTGAGGCGGGAGGTGGTGTTAGGGCGGAGGGAGCCCGCGGTGGAGGGGGTGTAGGCCGCGTATGGGCGGCGAAGAGTGGTGCGCGGGTGGATGTGTTGGCCCGCGGGTTTGTAAGTGGCGGGGGTGTGGGGAGCACAGAGGCGATTGCGCTGTGGGAAATGTTTTCGGCCGAGGCTGGAGTTGACGGGGGTGTGGGAGGGGCGGAGCCCCCACCCACATCCCACTACGTGGGGTGTGGGTGGGGGCTCCGCCCCTCCCACACCCATTTTTCATAGGCGCGGGTGGTGGGAAGGTTCAAACCCTTCCCACCACCACTCCAATGTATTACATGCTGTATAACAGCATTAACAGCGAACATTTTCCTTTTAATTTCATTGTTATTTTATTAATTACAATTCCATTTTTTTTAATTAAAAAAAATAAATAAATAAATAAATAACTAAATATATATATATATATATATTTTATATTTATTTTCCACATTTATTTTCTAAAATGACACAGAAAATTAAGATATTAAGGCTATTAATAAATTTTTTTGTTTCCAGACTTATTTCTTCCAGGAAATTAAATTAATAGGATACGGGGAGTTAGAATAAATAAGCTAATTTGTTGTTTTTTTTTTGGAAAGAAAAATAATAATAAGATAGTCACAGTTTCCTCTAATAAGTGAACAATTCAAATCTAACGAACTAATTATAATCTTTTCTACTTGCGATTTACAATCACCACACTGTAGA
The DNA here is from genome assembly GCA_027924645.1 of Cunninghamia lanceolata. Lineage (NCBI taxonomy): Eukaryota > Viridiplantae > Streptophyta > Pinopsida > Cupressales > Cupressaceae > Cunninghamia > Cunninghamia lanceolata. Next base: position 135,005 of record BSBN01001243.1, on the reverse strand, counting down.
GATTGAATTATAACTCGATCTTACAATTCCAATTCATCTAAACATTGAAAATATAAATACAGGGAATTAAAATTCTAAACTCTTAATTTGCCATTTGCGATTTTATTAGATTATGTATCAATGCAAATACAAGAATTAGACTCGATACACATAATGTTAAAAATCGATTTTTCTTTTGCTTTTCTTCTCTTTATTCTAACTTGCAAAGTTCAACTTAACATATATTGATTTAAACTGAAAATGGAAAGAATAATTAATAACACATTGGCTCTCAACTGATTCAATTTATCATATCTAGATATTACAAAATACATAGTTTCCTCCAAGCATCTCCTAACAATACTATAGTTAAACTTTTAACACCATTGTCAAGATCAACATACAATTTCACTACTCAACAACAGATATTCCAAATATACATAACTGTTAAAACTCACAACTACAAATAACACTGAAGGGTAGAATTTCCCTTTTTTTTTTTTTTTCAAACAATAAATTATACAACTCCAGAGGAAGAGGATCCTTCCACAATGAACTTAACAGGATGTACTCAATAACCAAACTCTTCTTATAGCAAGGGTGAAGTTCTTTCTCCCTAAATGCAGTGCTCCTCCATTTCCAACCACAAGCTTCAAAAGGAAACCTGCGTATCAAAGACAAACAAAAAAGAAAACACCACTCATATAGCTCTCCTCCCTTCCGTAGACCCACAAGAGGGTCACCCCCGAGCTAAGGAGACCATACTCACACCTGGGTAAACTCAAGCAATCCACTTCACAACAGGAACAACAACAAACCCAAAGCACACAAACACCCATGGATAACTTACACAACACGAAATCTCAACAACAGTGAGCTTCATAAGGGGCAGGAGAGTGGACACACTCGACTCCAGGGTGACACCCTTACAGATATTATAACCAATCCAAAACTCTTGGCCTCAAACCAAGTTTGATCACAACATTTCCCAAAAAAATCTGTATCTGACTCTCAAGTCAAAGAACCGGTCTCAAATACAAGCCCTCAAGGCTTTCAACATCCCAAAGAAGAAAACAGGTATGCACCCGAGGAGGATCACTCCTCCCCTACCCCAAACTTGATGAGCATTTCTCCCAAGTGGGAGAAGCTCTGTCAACAACCCGACAATAGATCCCACAGAAACAAATCTAAAACACAATAAATAAACATCTTTCACACAATTTTTCATACAACATTCAGATATACGAAAGAAAGGTAAAACCAAACCAACCTTACAAGTCCTTCTGGAATGAAACTGTTGCAGAGCTCCACTGAGATCTCTTCCAACCTTAGCCACCAACTCCTTCTTCCTTTCCTCCTCTCAAGCTAACTTTCCTATTCTGGCAATGAAAATAAAACTCTCCCCAAAAAATCAACTAACTCCCTTCCCTTCCAAAAATGGAATTCAAATAACCCAAAACTCTCCAGTTTAGAGGAATGGGGAGGTGACACTTGTCACCTCCTCACCCTTCCCAAAAACCACTATTATGTCCCAAGGGATGAGTGTTGGCTTATGTCACTCACCCATCCCTAGAGTACTCCTTATCCCTCTCCTCATGTCATTTCTCTTACGCATGGGAGAAATAAAAGGAGTTAAAGGAGGAAAAGACAGGTGACCCATGCCTCTTCTCCCTTCCTTCAACATGGATGACCCCACAGCACATGGGGAATCTCACTAATGGTGAGGGTGACTTCAAGTCAATCCCTCTATAATGGATGGGTTTGTAGTCATCTCCTACCTTGGGAGTTGAAGAGGGATGGGTTGGGTGTTAGTACAACCCATCATGTCCCCTCCATACCTCCAATTTTCGCCACTTAACTTCAGGGGGTAGTTAAGATGACCTGATGGAGGTTACCCAAGGGTTACCCATGCCAAATGGGGCCCTGGACCCATGGGGTATGACCCAGGGTCAACTTTAACCCATTCTGGACAACCACGGTCAAGGTAAAGCACAAGAAAAGGCCTCCAAGATTTAAATAAAAGAAAAGAAATTCAAATTCAATCTTTTTACAACACAAATCATAAGTCAGTGTTACAAGAGGGTAGACCAACCCTTTCGACCTTATGAAAGACCACATTACAACACCATATCAAACACATAGTGATCTTGGTTCCTTGTGGAACCAGATCGGCTTAACAAGGAATAACAATAACAAGGTGCGGAATGATCTCCGAAATCTGTGGTTTGATTAGTAAATTCCTGCACACTAAATTGCAAGATCAGTTTCACATATAATCATCATAGCCAAAGCAACTTAAAAACATGCATTATCCTATCATAGTTCTAAATAGCATAAATGAAATCATATTACAATTTTCCATCATCACCTAATTAACTTTTCTGAAATGTAAACTTATCCAAACATCACCCAATTAGTTTTTTCCGTAAACAGAATAAAGTTTAATAGTTTAACAAGTCCGGGAACTACTATCCCAAAAGTATCAATAACAGTAATGTAATTAGTCACAAGAACAGAAATAAAAAG